>KV441876.1:1166722-1213927 GCA_001650995.1 Gongronella sp. w5
CCTCCTCTTTTTTTTTTTTTTTTTTTTGCATTGATACCCGTGTGTCTGAATAAAAAGCTGTTTCATAATTTTTTTTGATTTATTTCGCTCGTGAGGTGTACAATTTTAAAAGAGGAGCTGGAAAGGGTAACCGCCATTCTTGATCCTGAAAAAGGAGAGCAAGCAGCTAAAGATGACGAAAAAGCAGGTGATCCAGATGTACACACCGACTCGCTGGCGCACCTTGTCCTCCAGGCGCGGCACCGACTTGGCCATGGCAATCACCGCAAACGAAAGCACACCATCTTTGCAAAATAAAACAAAGGGAAATGAGCACGCGCCGACCTTTGAAATGGCTCATTGCTTTTTTTTTTTTTTTTTTTGCCTTTTTTTCATGGACGCGACAATTTGGGTCTCGATGCCGAATTGGCTGGTAAAACCTTGGGCGACATAGTTGAGCTGGCCCGTGGGACCCGTGTGCGCATAAGGCGTGTTGCGAATGCGATTGAACATGTGGCCGGACGTCATGATCAACACAACAAACTAGGCAAAAGAGAGATAGAGAGGATGAGGATGCCGTGGCAAGCCGTGCGTGCCCAACTGAGGGTAAATGTGCACGGCAAATGCACGCGTTTCGCGTCGCGTCGCGTTGAATGCCTTTTTTTTTTCTCTTTTTCTCTTTTTTTTTTTTTTTACCAGCGTGATGGCGGTCCAGGTGTTTTTGTGGTACAGGATGAAGCTGAAGTGCTGGAAAAGAAGCTTGACGACGGCAAGCGCGCCCAGGCCGAGGAACACGTTGGTGGCAAGCTTGAAATAGTTCAAGGGGCGCGTCACAGGCACAGGGTAGCCCGAGTGGCGCGACACAAACTCGGCAAATGGCTCCGCTTGGAAGCCCCTACAAGAAACGAACAAAATGAGTGTCCAATTGGTGCTTTGAAAGCAAGAAGAAGAAAAAAGAGAGGGATTGATGCGACTCACTGTGCACCGAGATCATATTTCACGACATCGTTCTTGGCTGCGCTGGACGGAGGGAAGTAAAAGATGGTGGGCGCCGTTTGCAAGCCGAGCTGATGGGAGGGGGGCGCAGAAATAAAAAAAAAACAGATGAATTGGGCCATTTTTTGACAATTGCTGCTTTTTTTTACCTGCTGGTACACGGCCTGGCCGTCAAAAAAGTCGAGATGGCCAAAAAAGAGGTTGTCTGCGAATTTCGTGTTTTGGAACGACTTGGCAACGAGGCGGTATTCGGGGTCAAATTCGCTAAAAATGCAAGTGTGAGTTTTTTTTTCTTTTACGCGATTTTTGCATGCTCATCTGGTTCCTACCGGCACGGGTAGCAGCGCATTTGGTCGCTGAGGGCAGTCAACAGGACGACGAGGCCGTATTCGCGGCTGCCCTGCGTGTACTTGAAATACGTGTCCGAGTCAAGCTTGACAAGACCGTTGTTCTTTTGCGCGAGCTTGGTCAGACGCTGCGTCTTTGCATCCTGCGCAGATGCCAGACCGAGACACACGAGAGCGAGGACAAAAAGTGTGTGCACTTTCCACATTTGCGTACGAGTGAGTGAAAAAACGAGCGAGTGCGATGGAAAGAGAAATAAAAGACCCAAAAAAAAAAAGTAACGACGAGGCAATCAAGCCGTTGCGAGGCGCCATTTCATTGGCCGCAGCTTTCACATTCCGCCATTTTTCCTTGGCCAGATTTTTTTACTGCGCGATGCTTGAAAGACGTGTCAAACGCGCTCGTTTCTGTGATTTCGCTCCATTTCTTCGTAGAATTCAAGCGAATGGGTCGTCCATCCGTCTTTTAAGCGCATTAGTCAGGTACGTGCGCGTCCAATTGGCATCTTTCTATAGGGTGGCTATAGCGTGTGTGAAAATCACTCTTATTTTTTAAACGCGCTAAATAAAACTGTCCGCGCTCGAAGAAAACTAAGCACATGCCAAATGGACATGGGGTTCTGCAGATGGCAAGTATGGGACACGCGGCTTGGTGATATGATGCTACCCCCTAATGGATCATACTCGTGCTTTACCAACAAATCCCAGAGAAAAAAGTCATGTGTTCTGGAACATTTTACTTTTTTTGTCTAGCTGACTAGCCCCGAAATTGCTTGCATCCGTCATCCGCTGATGCCAAAGAATTCGCGTCCAATCTGTGGCTATTTCGTGGCGTCACCTATAGCACTTGTAAAATTTTAAAAAAAAATTGCGCGTCCACATTGCCTGGAGCGCGTCGTAGACGGATAAAAATAGACGCAGTATACGGAGAAAAGCTCCCACATTATTGGATGACAGTGTCAGATTAGTAAAATATAAACACGTGTTTCAACGACGCGCAAAATTTGCGTGTCAGGCGAAAAAAAAAAAAATCAGAAATCAGTCCCATGAATTTGCTTTTTACTCCCACATAAAGTGGCCATCATCAGGTAACTGACAAAAATGGACAAAAAAACCGGTCATCGGATTGCTCGATTTTGAAAGAGGCGCGTTTTAATTTAGATTTTAGATTGACCGCTTCGCGTTCGACGTGAATGCGTCCATTTGTTCTAACCCACGAGGCACCTCGGTGGCCTTGGACCAAAAGATCACGCGTCGTTACGCGTCGCGATTGGGGCTAAAACGAAAGCTTGCTTTTAAGCGCTCATTGTCGCGTCACACACGTTCCAATTACCGATCTAGAGCATCCATGAACGTGCCGAACTATCATCTCTCGAACAAAGAAAAAAAGAATAATTTGGATCGCCACCTCCAGAGATCGTCCCGCAGCTCGAAAATGAAAATAAAAATGAACCCTCTTTTTTTTTTTTTGAAAAGATGAAGAGTTGCTTGACATCCTGCCTTCCGACCCCTCAATTTTATACCATTTTTACTGGACAACCACGCTCGTATTGCCGTGCGGGCAAGTCTCGGGTCGGTGCGATCACGCTTTGATTCAGGGTTCCCTTGACCAAAATCGCGATTTTTGAAAATTGGAAATTGAGCACGTTGCAGACTCTCTCTTTTTCAACTAGTCGTTTGCGACTGATCTGAAAACACCTGTCACATTGTATATGTGTGAAAAGAAAGCAGGTGCGGTGGCAAGGACCAAGAAAAAATTATCAAGATGTTGCGAAATGGCATTTCATTGGCTGCGGTTTTCATGTTCCGCCTCCAGGCCCACTTTTTCTGCGCTGTTGCTTCGAATTTGTTGTCCCGTCCTGATTTCCTTTGGGGACAAAAACAAGCTATGATAGTTCCCTTGACACGCGCTAAAATCTTTCGTTTGTTTGATTTCTCCCGATTTCTTCATGGTATGCAAGCGAATTGATAGTCCATGCGCCTTTTTTGCACGCGTCGATCATGGACGCGTGTGCGTCCAATTGGCGCCTTTTTAGATGGGCGGCCCGAGGAGGGCTCACTTTTTTTCCAAAAAGCACCAAAAGTGAGCTTGGGAAGGGGGAAAAGAGGGGAGGCGCTTTTTTACTGGTTACACAACGACGCCGTTGTAAACTCATTTACCATTGTCCATCCATTTGGGCAAATAGCGTGTCCGTTGTGGTCTTCGGGACCCCCATCTACGGCCTTTTGTCATACCAACATGGTGTCCATCTAAAAAAGATGAGGGGGCGTCCCTCCCTATTTTTTTTTTTCAAAGCGCGAGATGGAGCAGACACCAAAGCAAACGACAGAGAGAGAAAAAAAAAAAAAAGAGGCGTCCCCCTCTCGCGCTGCCACCACAGCCCTGGGAAGGCATGTCAAGAGAAGGAAGGTTGGATGAAAGCGTGACCTACCGCGTGGAAATTGTGTTACACAAACCTGAGAGCCTCGTTTCACCTCTGGGGGGCCAGGGCATTTTTCATTTTTTTTTTTTTTTGTGATTGATCTTGTTCACGCCTTTTTTCTTTTTTTTTTTTTCCTTTTTTTTTTTTTCTTTCTCATCTATTTTTTTTTTCACGTCCGCCTCCCTCCCCCTTTTTTTTGCACCCATGTCAAATCAAATGGCATTGTCGACGTAAGGCATGGTGTGGGGGCAAATAGATTGTGACTTTAATCTTTTTTTTTTGACAAGTGAATTGACAGAAGAGGACGGGCCCCTGCAGCAGGAGACGGCGATCCCTGCGCCCAAGCGAGCGCGCAACAACTCGATTATCCCTTTGGAGCTGCTGAACAATACGAGTGGCGGCGGCAGTCGGGAGCGTGCTGCACTTGCGACGGTGTTTGGCGTTGCCGAATATAGCCAATCCAAGATTTTTTGGGAGAAGCCGCCTTTTGTAAGCAGCCAGCATCAGCATCAGCATCAACAGCAGCAGCAGCAATCAGCAATGGGCATGTCCTCATTGTCCGAGCTTAATGGTAGTGATTCTGCGGCACCAGCAATGGGGTCCAGCATGTCTTTCACAACAAAAGGAGATGCATCGCGTGCAGGGTCGCCATTGCCGGCTCGGGCAGGGACACCGTGCTCTGTTTTGACGACCGCGGCGACACGCAACGACGCAGCGGCAACGTCATCATCGTTTGCGCTTCCGCCGATCCCGACCGTTAGCCAATTCCACGATTTGCTTGTGCGCGACGAGCACGGCAGCGATTTGATGTTTCCGAGCAATGCGTCAAGCGTGTTGATGCACTCGTCGATGATGATGCGTCATGGCCCGCCGTCGCTCAGGCACGCGCCGTCCGATTTGTCCCTGCAAACATCCATTTCTGACTCGCCGTTGGCTTTTTCGCCGACAATGGCCGATCAGGAGCAAAATACGCCAATTCAGCATCAAGAGCACGTGGCTGCGCCATTGCTGTTCATCGGCTACCCACCGTCCATCTTTGAGCTGCTCAAGCCGGACGATGATGAGCGTATCATTGTCTGGGGTCCAGACCCAAAGGCATTGTCGGCATCCATGGCCACCACGACCACTACAACAACCACCAATTCTCGAGAACATCCGACGGCCTCCAGCAGCATGCCCACCACCTCCCAAAAACAAGAGCACCGCCCATCACTTCGCGGATTCTCGTCAAACACGACAACCTCCATTTCGTCCCCTGTAAAGCCCGAACCCACCACAAAGCCGCGTTTGCTCCAAGGCCTGAAAAAGTCGTTGCAGGCAAACACACTCATGCATCGCCCTTCCACCGACAATTTGCGCCAATTGCTGCGCCGCCGCACGCTGCGCAACAACAAATCCGTCGACGACAGCCCGTCCACTGTCACCGCCGCAAACGAGAGCAACATTGCAAAAGTTATTGAGGCTGCGTCTGTCGAGAAACTCGTGGAAAAGCTCACCATCACGCTCGGTAAGTTATTTAATCGAAAAAAACGCGCCGTTTTTGCTCATTTTCTCTTGTTTTCTCTCCAGATTACGATTTTATGACGGATTTTTTCCTAACGTACCGCAGTTTTATCTCGCCGACGCAATTGTGCAAGCTGCTGATCCTGCGATTCCGCTGGGCATTGGAGAATGACGCGCCAGATCGCAAGATTGTGCGCATCAGGTAAAAATAGTTTAGCGGTTTGCAAAGAACATGGGCTCACTCTCTGTTTCCTTTTTTTTTAAAAAAAAAAAAGAACGTTTGTGGTGATGCGGCACTGGCTTTTGAATTATTTTGTGCATGATTTCATCCCGTGTCGCGGTCTGCGTGTTGTTTTGACGGCATTTTTGAATGCATTGCCGCGGCATCCACTTGTCAAGTCGTCACCGCGCGACCAGCGGATTGTCAAGGGCTTGAAGCGCGTTGTTCGGCGTTTGAAGCGTGTTTACTATGGGCATGGGGCGAATGCGCAGCGTGTCCAGGTGATTGCACCGCCACCACCACCGGCCCACCAAGAGCGTGTCGAGGAAAAAGTGCGCGCGACGCTGTCGGAGGGTGTTTTCCGACGCAAGACGGCGCTTGTGCGCGGACTGGACGTGCGCGGCAAGCACAATGGCAACTTGGCTGTGCAGGACGCGCGTCATGCGCCAATGGTCGTCATTGGCAATGTGCCGACCGGCAAACGGCCCTTTTCTCAACATCACGCAGACATGAGCACGACGTCGGTGGTCACCACCACGATGGCGTCGTTTTCGCAGGAATTGACCTCCCCTGGAGGTAGTACTGGTGCTGGCGCTGTTGCTGGTGCTGGTGCTGGCATGGGTGGCGTGGGTGGTGCAAGCATGACGGCTGCATCCGACGACGATTCACTTGAGAGCGACATTAGTCCCGGAACGACCGAAATAGACAGCGACGAAGATGATTATTTCGACTCTCCGATTGATCTTGCGCCGCCCGCTGCCGCGACCATCACGCCCGGTGCCGGACAACAGGAGGACACGCCATTATCTAAACGCGCGTCGCAATCATGGAAATTCGCGGGCCAGTCGCTGTCCAAATTAGAGGTGGAGAGGCGGCGACGTGAGGATGAAGAGGAAAGACAGAGAATGGCCTTTTTCTCATCGAGCAACTTGTCGTCCTCGTCGGTGTCAATGTCGATAGCACCTTTATCTCCCTCACAACAGCCAATGCCACCAAGCGCGCCGACACCCGACGAGTCGCTATCGACCATTGACACGACCACCCTCAGTGCTACCACTAGCAATGCCAATACCATCGATCACCCTATCCTTCAGCAGGATGACCGCGTTGCCGCGTTCACAGCAGCCATGGACGCGCCTTCGCGCAAGGCACCCATTGGCGACATGTCGTCCCGCATCCCACGTGCACCTTCAAGCCGCTGGTGCAAAGACGAAAACGATCAGATTGTCGTGGCTTCGCGCAGAGACAGTCGCAAATCATTCCCATTGGTCCTCCCCGCCGCCGCCTTGGATGCTCTGGACGACGACGAAAACGACCATTCTGAAGAATACCATGTCAACCATACAAATACCACCATGCAGCCTCAAAGAACAAGCGAGGACAACGACCTTGTCACCGCCCACACTGGCCTCAGCCTCGCTCGCCATCTCTCGCGCAAGAGCATCGAACGCCGTAAAAGCGAAAAGAATCTGCGCGAGCTTGCTAATCGCCAATCTGCACCGCCCATCCCGCGTCCTTCCTTGTCCACACCAGCATCCACTCACAATGTGTCCATTGTTCACGGTAAAAATTCGGTTGCGACATGGCCAATTCTTTGATAAATGGGCGATTTATTCTTTTTTTTTTTTAATTTAAACAGACCCAATGCCCCTGGTGGCACAGCACGAGCCGCCTACGCTCACGCCAAAACGAAGCATCGCGACGCTGCGCACACTGCCGGACGAAAAAACGCTTGTGCCGATGCCTATGCTTCCCACGACGGCGTCTGGGCACAATGAAGATTTCGAGGCAATCCCATACCACGCGACGAGCACCACTATCAACACCAGCACGAGCAAATCAAAGGCGCCGCGGCCCAGTTTGTCGAAAAAGCTCGCGAGCATGATGGTGTTCTCAAAAACGGGCAGCAAGCAGGCGACACCGACGCCCACAACACCAAGCAGCCATGCGACTATCGACAGCAACGAGTCATCGCCCTGGATTGGCGGCGACGACTCGACCAAGATGCAATTAGACAATGAGGTATCAAATCCGATGCATGCACTCGAAGAGCCGCCGACGCCGACGCCCATCCCTGCCGCAGCCATGTTCCCCGCGACACGATCCATGGTCGTCGCCGCCAACTTGGCATCATCGGCGTCTCAAGCGTCTCAATTGGCTCATTTGGCTCAATCGTCACCTTTGACGCAATCAGCTCCACCCTCGTCCCCGACCCCCGCCACAACCACAACCACAACCACCACAGCTGCCCCCTTGGTCAGCCGCATTGCTCAGGAATTGCGCGAGAGCGGGCTGGATATGGACATTGAGTGCGATTGCACGCGATGCACAGGCCGCACCATTGGGCCAAAGGCATGTCGCCGCTTCAGTATGGCCCTGCTCGGCGACGAGGAAAAAAGATACAGCCACGCCCTCAAATTACAACAAATGCAGGCCGCTGCGGCAGCCGCCAATGCCAATGCCGCTCATGCTGCTCATGCTCATGATAATGCCAATGTCAATGCCAATGCCTCTAATGGTGACCATCCTGCGGACACCATAGAACGGCCAGGCACCGCGCAGAATGGACCCATGTACCTTGGTCAACTCGCATACCAAGAGTCAGCTTCGGACCTTGTCATTGAGGAAATGATGGAGGACGATGACGATGAGTCAATGGCGTCGTCGTCCTTGTCATTGTACTCGACCACCAGTGGAAGTCTCTCCAAAACCTCGTCCGCCGGCAATAACGATTCCCTCCAGAAGTCAAAGCATGCAAAAAAGACCGCTAGCACCCAATTGCAAGGGAACCGCAGCTTTGATCGCTTGACTGGCATTGCCACAAAGGGCGACGGCACAAGCATCCATCACCAGGTCTTATCCATCACATCTCTCAGCTCCATCATGGACCGTGGCGCCAATCGCGACTCGATTTCCTTGTCCATTGCCACCCCGGTCTCCAATATTTCCCCACCTCGTGACGAAAAAAATGGCCATGACCATGAAAATGACAATGATGACGACGACGAGCTGATCGACGACGACCCATTAGGCCATGATGTCGACGTGCCCACGGATGGGCTGCAGTCGCCAACATCCACCGTTCCCCCGGCATCGGCTTTTGCCATGCCGTCACCATACAGCATGACCGAATTACCGCCGCCACACGAGCACGGTAGCTTCATTTTGTATTATCGCTCTAGCAAGCTTGCCCAGCAGCTGTGCTTCATCGAGCGCGATGTGCTTTTGGGCGTGGACTGGGAGGAAATGGTCCATTGCCGCTGGACAAAGATGAACACCTCGTCCTCGGGCTCTTCTGCCAATGCCAATGCCAATCTTCCAGAGCAAGGCATTACCGACTCAGCCGCCGCAAGCGTCCGCCCATCTGTCGACACCCAACACCAGCCGCAAAACAACGACGACGACACCTTAGGCGGCATTGAACAGGTCATTGAGCGATTCAACACAGTATGCCAATGGGTTGCTTCTGAAATTGTGTGCTGCAAACGCCTTGACCTGCGCGTCAAGGTCATTGAAAAGTTTATCCGTCTTGCTCAGGTACAGCCAAAAAAAAAAAAAAAAAAAAAACAAAAGCTCATTTCGTTTCAAAACGACCTTAGAAATGCAGAATGTATTCGAATTTTGCAACACTGGTGCAAATTTTGCTTGGTTTGCAGTCCCCGTGGGTGTCGCGCTTGAAAAGGACGTGGGCGCGCGTCGCGTCGCGTGAGATGAGGCTGCTGGAAGAGCTTTCGCTGTTCACGTCGCCCATGCGCAATTGGAAGCATATCCGCGACAAAATGACCACCGTGGCCGAGGAATACGGCATGTCCCCCACCGAGGTCCAGGTCGAAATGCCCGGTACCAACCCGCGCAGCTTCAGACGCACAAAGATCAAGATCCCCTTTGGTGGCTGCATCCCCTTTTTGGGCATTTACCTGTCTGACCTCGTTTTCAACTCGGAGCAGCCACCCTATCTTGAGCCAAGCCTGCACAGCCACCACCGCATCTACCACGAGCAGACCGCACAGCACCAGAAGAACGTCTCCCCCGTCCTCAAACAGCCCCTCGTCAACTTTCGCAAGCATCGCATCACCGCCACTGTCATCAAACGCGTTCTCACCTTCCAAAATCTGGCACGCCGCTATGCATTTGACCTTGATGACGACATTTATGAGCTGTGCCTCCTCTTGGACCCCTTGGACACAGAGGCCATTCGCCTGAAAAGCATGGAATTGGAGTAGCTTTCCCTTTTTTTCTATTTTTTCATTTTGATCATCACGCTTTCATTCTACACAACCTGCCTATTGTTTATTATTCGTTACGTTCTATACCCATCTTCTTTTGTATTAAAAAATTGATTACAGGGAGCTGCTGGCAAGCTCCACTGCTTATCTTTTTACAGTATTCTTGTCCCTTTCTTTTGTCCTTTATCATATGATACAGTATGATGATACTGTATGATGATATCATACGTACAGTACGTCGTCTGTCCATGTTTCAGTCTCAGCAGTGGACAGAAACAAATGTCTGCTATCATCATTTCGATGCCTGAAGCATCGCGCTACTACTGCACACTACTACAGTAGTACACGAAAATCTGCCTACGTATTTACCCTCCTTTAAAAAATCAATACAGTAATAAATGTGTTTTTCAGACTTTGCCGGTCTGCTGTGCCTCCAGAAATTTTTTTACAGCCTGCTCGCTCGCCAATGAGACCTGCGGCGTCACGGTGTACCGTAAATTATAGACCAGTGTTCAAGACGGACCCGCCCGATTTTTTTTGCACTCGTCGAAAATGTCAAAACCTCCTGTTTGCACCATTTTGCTGCATTCATCTGTCCACCTGCATGGTCGACCCCGCTCAAAAAGATTTGCATCAAGTTCAGCGCAAAATTATTTGCAACAAAAAAGCTATTACTGTAAACAGCAACCCCCAAAGCGCTACGACCACGTTTTGAAAAATTCAGGGGTCACTCAGGGGTCACACATTTCAAGCTCAGAAAATGCCAAATTTGGGAAATTTTGAACTCCGAGTGATCAATGCATCCCGAACAGGTAACTCCGACGATCTCCCATTGGCAGACAAAATGGCAGAATGCCTCAACTTAGAGAAAAATGCCCAAAGAGTGACGCACGCATGAACGGCGATCGACTAAGAAGAAAAGTACCTACAGTACTTTGAGCAAGATTTTTTTGCAATAATTTAAGGTTTGACACTTCCAAATTACTGTAAGGTGGTGGATTGCATGGATTTTTTATTTTTTATTTTTATATTTTTTTCATGCTGTTGCACATTTGTACAGTATGCACTGAGTGGTGGTGGTGGATTGGAGCATGGATTTTTTATACTGTAGTATTATGATAAATACTGTACCTATCTTGTATTTATTTTTTATTTTTTTATGATACAGTAGGTATTTTTTCATTTTGCACATTTGTACTGTACTACTGTACTGTACAGTACTGTACTGTACAGTACAGTATGCGCTGATGATGAGTGGTGGTGGGCTGCAGCCTGGTGAAATAATAATGTACGATATGATACTACGTTACGAAGCAGCTAGACAACATACTGTACAGTACTGTATCTTGATGCAAAAAAAGTTGTCGTCATAATACTACTGTACGTACTGTATCATCATACAGTACTACTGTTGTATGTAGTACTGTAAAGCCCACACTACAGAAGAAATGAGATTTTGGCTCATATCGAATTCTCATCGAACTGAGTGAAAATGAAGGTGGTGCTGCGAGGAGTGTGCGAGGACAACTCATCATCAATGGCCCCGCATAAAAATATACAGTACGGAAGAAGATGGCCGTGCGATGAGTGTGCTACTGTACTGTACGTAATCTGCTGCTGCTATCATAAATAAAAGTGATCAATGACGACAATTCGATGAGTGGCAACAACATGATCTTGTGGAATTGTCGCCCTAATGATAAATCAAGGACCAATTCGATGACTTTGTCATTATTTGAGGTTTTGAGACATGCTGCTGGCTTTCTGTCATACAGTACTACTGTACTGTAGTACTGTACAGTAGTGTGTATCATCATAATAGTGTTTAATATTGGATGTGTGAAATCTACATTTTTTTTTGGTATTTTCACTATCATACAGCAGTATCATACAACGTACCGTCATCAGATTGACCTCTGGATTTCAACGTTTTTTTTTTTGAGACGAGACGCGCCGAAATTCTTACAGTATCATACCACCTCTACATACTGTATGATTGAGACGAGACGCGCCGAAATTCTTAACAGTATCATACCACCTCTACATACTGTATGATAATATGACAGTCTGGTGGTCTGGCAAAGTTTTGAATGAAGGGTTGAAGGCGATCTTCTGTTGTACAGTATGTATCATATGATTCGCAGTGGTCAGATGTCATCCCTTTCTCGTTCGTTGTTGACAGGTCATTTAAATTTATCTCTCTCAAAAATGGATGCCATTCAATGACTTGATCTCAAGCAAATTTTTCATCGTAAAATTGCTCTTCCAATCGCGGTCCATTGATGAGCGGCTCTCAAGCAAATCGAAAATTGAGTTGGCAATTATGAAAAACGTTTATTGCGTGCTCCACCAATTTCTGTTGGACACTGACAAAATCAATCGCAATCGACAGAGACTATACGGCTACTGTACAGTACTGGTCGGGTTAGGCATTTTTCATCTCCCATTGACACCGCCCATTTTTGAGAAAATCATGCTTGAAGCTTGATCGACCTTTTTGTTGCCGTGTCATACGGTTGTGCAAAATGCATCCATCAGAAGAAGAGCCACCCCAAGATGAAATGACGCTTGGATGTGTCTCTTTTTTTCCGGAAAAGCAACAAATTTATGACACGTACAGTATCATATTGTATTCGAATCAATGTAGGTACAATTTGGCGTTTGAGTTGAAATCGTGAAATTATCGACGGGTCTCGCGAACAGCTCTATTGATAACTGATTTTAATATAGGTATCATAGAGAAAAGTGGGGCAAAAGTACAGTATTTCAGCTGTAGGCTGCCAGGACAAGTATTGGATGTACCTAATGGCCAGTGCACGCATTTTAAATTTTGCAATGTGGTGCTCAAAGCCAAGATTTCTTTTTTCCCCGCCTGATGTTCTTTATTACGCGTTATTTTTAATGTAATCGATAAAGTGGACAACATCGTTTGCAAAATCGTTTGCAGCGACGTAGTCTGAGAGGAAGCCGGGGACCCATCCGCCTGCGGACGATTGCTGAATGCACGTCCACTCAATGACCTTCTTTGAAGTGTCGTTTGCGTCCCTTTTTTCGCACACGTATTCCCAGGACGCGTAGCGGCCGCGCTCGTAGCCGCGTCGGGTAGGCGCGTCCTTGGTCGTCACGGGCTGCGACGCGACCATAAAGGCGCGCAGGCCATTTTCTTGTGCAGGCAGCTCGCGACACGCGACAAGCTCGACGAATTCACGAGGCGACGCAACGGACGCTTTGTATCCAAGCCAGTAGATGCCCTGTGAATCGCCGGGGTTGGTGCTGGCCAGGGCGGGCAGCGCGTGGCGCAATTGCGCTTCCTCGAGCATGGCAATGTATTTGGGCTCGTTTTTCGTGTGGTCGACCAGCAATACTGCGCGAAAATCGTCGTACGTCACGTCCGAGTGCTCACTGCTGCGCTGAATTATCTTGTGCCCGCTTTTTGCCAGCGCCGCGTTGTCCACGAGACTCGAGCCCTGCACACGAATCGTCACCTGGCCGCTCGTCTTTTTCAACGGCCATTCTTTCGACGCGTTCACTAACCGCTGCCCCGTCAAAAACAAGTCGTCCAAATACGCTTGCAGTGCATCGCTGTCCATGCCCAGCAACTTTTCTTCCGCGATGCCTTCTATCATGTTTGCCAAACAGACGAGGAGGGCGCGGAAAAGGAAAAAAAAAAGAGAGAACTGAGCAATTGCGGTAAAATTTACCCGCTTGATCATGCCGCCGCACGTGCCTTTTTTTTTTCAACTCGTCAACTCGCGCTCTTTATCCCCTCAATCTCAATTCAACGCAAAAACACTAAAACAATGCGCATCTCGCCACTTTGCACTTGCGCAGCATCCGTTTTTTTTTTTTTTTTTTAAACACGGTGCGCCCTACTATGATCATGCCCTGGACCGCTCCTTTTTTTCATATTTTTTATTGAAATTCGCGTCTCTGACTTGCTGTTCGTTTTGTCTTTACCTTTCATCTCCATACGATTGGTTCGTTCCCGCCCAGATCAAGACACAACCATGGGGCCTCTGGGATAATAATCTCCCATGAGTGTTCTGTTAAGAAGAATTCAGGTCGCATGGTGCCATTGACATGTTCCTACTCCATTTTGTGCACCCTGGAGCCTTGTGACCCTTGTCCCGCGAATTTTTCTCGCCAGTGATGGATTGTTCTGCAGGAATTTTCCAAAAAGATCAAATGTAGCGGGCTATTTTTCATGAAGGTTCGCTAAAGAGGGCATGAGTCCAATCTGTTTATGTTAAAGTTGATTTCAAGGCCACGACTGGCTGCGCTGTGGCCTCGTGGTACAAGCATTGTTTCTTTTTCAGAGCCAACATTTTAAGTTTGGCCCATTCAGGGATTGCATTGAGTATAAAATGGCGCTTAAAATCGCTCGTTTACTCTTTTTACTTTTATTTTTTTTTTTAAAAAAAAATTCAAACATGTCCAAAGAAGAGCTCAACCCACCCCCCTCGTATGCCTCGTTGCTCCAATTCGATGCGGATCCCGTCATTGAAGATGAGACCATGTTGCCGTCGCTGGACACTGTCGTGCGGCCTCTCTATTGCTACATGTACCTTTCCTTGATTGAGCGCGCGTGGACGCTCATGGACACCCTGTCCGAGGAGCAGCAGCGCTTTTATTTGGCACGCGCCGAGCAGCGCTATGAGAAGTATGTTCAGCGATACACGCGCGGGATGCCCACACCTCCACTCGGTAAGCCAATGCAATCACAATTGTGACAAAAAGGCTTCTCAGAATGACGCGTGTGGCTCAATTGCTTCCTTTTTCTTTCTTTCTTCCAGACGTGGCTTTTGTGTGGCACACGCATTGCCTGTCGCCTCTGCGGTACATGGAGGATCTGATGAAGCGAAATGATGCCACGCGCCACATGTACAATGCGTACTTTCCTCTCGACAAGATCGTAAGACCACGGCGCGTCAACCAAGATGCATGAGCGTCCTTTGGCTTATTTATTCCCGTCTTTTTTTTCCAGTTTTCTGAGCGCCATGGGGCATCCAAGGAAACCCTGAAAGAGTGGGAAAAGGTGTTTCCGGACGAACCATACACGATTGACATCACGGCGCTGACAGATGGGTCGTACACGACGTCCTGCTATCGATGCGACGGCAATATCACCATCCCATGGTGAGTGACACCCTATCCACTTACAAATCCACAGGTGACGCATGGGCGCACATTGAACCTTTTTTTTTTGGCTGAGTATGTGCCAATGCCAATGCGTTTTGGGAACATGACAACCATGTTCCCGCACGAGTGCAAGGATTCCAAGCAGATTTGTCTGATGGATCTGGCGCGATTCAAGCTGGAACGCGATTTGACGGGAAATGGCCCTGCTGGCCCACCTGTTTCGTAAAAACTTGCGCAAGCAAAGTCATGGCCATGTGGACTAACGTTCATTTTTAATGTAGAGGCACGCAATTGAAGCCCAATGGCACGTTAAAGACCAAGGGCAACAAGCTGATTCCGCAAATCAAGCCATTGCAACGTGTCGACAATATCCAAGAGCTTGATTACGCGTACGAGCGTGCCATTGAAGAAAAATTGAAGAAGCTGGGCAAGTCGTACGAGTACGATGCCAATGGTAAGCGCCAGTTGGTGCCTGATTTTTTTTTTAAAAGAAAATCAGCATTCATCCTTTTTTCTTACTTTTTTAGAGCTGTTGTACGCGATTCGCACGTGCTACCAGAGCAATCCGAGCAGCTTCTCGCTTGATCTGATCCATACCGTGTTCCGCCAGCGCAAGTTTTACGACTCGGTCAAAAGCATTCAATGGGAGATGCCCGAGAATTTCAGCCGCGCCGTGCGCCGGTACCACGACTTTTTGCTCATGATGAAATTGGACCCGCAATTGGTGGCCGTGCCGACAATTGAGATTGACTGCGCGTGGCACACACACATGCTCTTTTCGGCCAGCTACACGCAATTCGGCTTTAAATACCTGGAACGCGCCATCAACCACGATGACACCATCCCAGAAACAAAATTAAGCGAGCATGCGAAAGCGACCAACAACGCGTGGCAAAAATTCCCACTCCGGTACCGCGTCAGGGTAAATTTTTGTCTTGAACTGGCTTTGTAATAACGAAAATATTCACATTTTTCACCCATTTTTGATCATAGCTTCCTCAAAAACGAGAGGATGGCATGATGGTTGGCGTGCTGGTACCCATCTGGTCAATTTTCAAGGGCGACTATTATGCTGGCAAGATCGTCTTTAAAGAGCAAAAGGCGATGGAGCTCACCAAGGAGCTAAATGATCAGTAAGAGCACGCTTAAAGTTTGGAATCCTTTTTTTCTTATACAAATTGATATTTTAGACAAGCCAAAGTCGCTGAAAAAGAAAGCGCGGGCATCAAGATCAGTGTCCACAGCAAGTTTTGGCTGAAATTTTATCGACTTTTTTTCTCATTTTCTTGCTTTTTTTTTATTTTCAGGCATGAATGCGCCTCATGCGCATAGCGATTTGCGCGAGAAACAGGAAGTAAGTGCACGAAAAGAGACTGCTGCGCTTGTCTGACATTTTCCATTGGCACCTTTTAGGAACGTCAGCGCGACATGCAAGAGTTCGTGGCACGCAACATGAGCGACACATTATACGGGTACATTGGCACGTCAAATTGCGGCACGGGCGGTAAGAGTGCATTGTTCGCCGATTCAAAGCGCCGCTACGCGGGCAATATCGTGTCGTCCGAGGGCGGAAAGTTGAAGCAATTGCTGTCGTCGTCTGACAAGAACAAGAAGCCGAGCGTCTTTTCTGATGCTGAGGGCGCGTTCAGCTACAGTTCGGCGTTCAAGGACGTGCCTCCACCCGGCTATGAGCCGCATCTGCGTCGCTCGCGCAGCAACGATGACATTTATGCGTCCAATGCCGCAGCAGGCGGGGTTTTGTTGTATCCTCCCGTTTTGTTCGCGCCGACCCTTAGTTTTTGTGGTGGATTTGGCGCTGTTGCTGGAGGCACCGGTGGCGGCGGCGCGTTGGCCGTCTGTGGTGCCGGCAATAATGCCGGGTACGCTTTTGGGCCAGCCACTGGCAATTCGGGGGCCGGATCAAACTTTACTTGTGGCGGTGGCGGTAGCGGTGGTGTCGGGTGTTGAGGTGGTGGTGACGCTGATATCTGCTTGCTAAAATTTTCTTCCATTGCACCCCCCCCATTGTCTAGTGAATGATCTCTCCTACGCCATGAATACGTAATAAAATGAAAACCTTGTAAAATGCAACGTGTTGCATTATATAACTCTCCGTGCCTTTTTTAAGTACCGACTTTGATCTGATGCCTCCGTGAGGTCCTAGGGCATCTTTCACGATCAATTCAATGGACACTGAGCACCATTAAACATGAGATATCTCCTTTCTTTGATTTAAACGTAATGGCGTCGCAAACAGCTTGCCCAAGCGCGCTTGCAAAGCGTCCCCATACACACCCAGCACTTTTTTCTTTCACAATGCCATCTTTCTTGTTGCGTGTAAACTATTTAGAAATAGTCAAGGACAAAGAGCTTGGAAAAAGTATTAAATATACGCCAATGGGGCAAAAAATCTCGTTTCACACAACTTGTGGCACATCCAAATCACGAGCAGTTGTTCTCAATTCTAGACAAAAACGAAGAAAAAAAAGCAAAATCAGGCGATAATTCTCACATTTGCAGCTGATAAATAGCACTTCCGCAGCATCTCTGCATCGTGGGACGTTGCGCTCTTGCGCGTCCCTTCCCATGGTCACTCTTTTTCTTTCTTGCTACTGTATTTGCGTTGGCCAATGACATAAAAAAGAGGCATTGTTGATAAACATTTTGCAAAGTTTGCAAAGTTTGCTGTTTCATTTTCGTATTTTTTGTGCTTTGCTTCTGCTTAGATCCGAGTGGCGTCGTGGTGCCTTCTTTGGGTAATATTCGCCATCGACGCAGAGGGGTGCTGGCAGTCTTGGCAAGTTCGAGTCCCACAATGCCATGAAAGCCTTCGCACTCTGTGCACCCACGGGCCAATTGACCCTTTGACCCCGACGCATTCTTCCAATGGAGAGTGACTTTTTTCCGCGGCCATGCAGTAAATGTTGTTGACGTCATATGCAGTTGTCGCATCGGGATCCATTGATTCAAGTTGCACACATCGGAAGCCTGGGTTTTCAATGCGAACGCTGGCTGCGCAGTTGGCCTCAGCAAACCCCGCCAGTGGTGAATTAAGGTTTTTCTTTTCAAGAGCCAATTTTAGGTTTGGCCATTCAGGGCATGAGGGCAAGCCTTTTGCTCAATTGGTATAAAAAGAAGCCTTTTTTCCTTTTTGTTCTCTTTTTTTTCCACAAACTCGACTATGACCAAAGAAGAACCCAATGCTCCCCCCTCGTATGCCTCCGTGCGTCAATTTGAAGCGGATCCGGTCATTGAGGATGACACGATGCTGCCATCGCTGGACACCGTCGTGCGACCTCTTCATTGTTACATGTATCTTTCCTTGATTGAGCGCGCATGGACGCTCATGGACACCCTCTCTGAGGAACAGCAGCGATTCTACCTTGCACGCGCCGAGCAGCGCTATGAGAAATATGTGCGCCGATACACAATAGGGATGCCCACACCGCCGCTCGGTAAGCCAATGCATCGCAATTGAAGCTAAAAGCATACTTGGATCACGCGTGTGGCTCAATTTTGCTTCATTTTTTTTTTCTGCCACAGACGTGGCTTTTGTTTGGCATACGCATTGCCTGTCGCCTCTGCGGTACATGGAGGATCTGGTGACGCGAAACGATGCTGCGCGCCACATGTATAATGCACCTTTTCCCTTGGACAGAATTGTAAGACAAGCTGCATCTCGATGAGCAGCACCATTGGCTGATCCTCTGCCCGCATTTTTTTCTTCATTTTCTATTTTTTAGTTCTCCGAGCGTCACGGACCATCCAAGGACACCCTGCAGGATTGGGGAAAGCTGTTTCCTGACGAACCATACACGCTTGACACCACAATACTGACAGATGGCTTATACACGACGGCCTGCTATCGATGTGGCCGCGACATTTCGCTTCCTTGGTAAAAACGCAGCACGCCTAATCTGGCTGGGGGTCGCATGGGCGCTCATTGAACCTTTTTTTTTCTTCATTTTTTTTTTTTTTTTTCATCAGGGCGGATTATGTGCCCATGCGTCTTGGCAACATGTCGGTCATGTTCTCGCACGCGTGCAAGGGCACTGATCAAATCTGCCTGGCCGATATGGCACGGTACAAGCTGGAGAGCGATTTGACCACCAAGGGCCCTATTGGCCCCCCCGTCTCGTAAAATCTTTTGCGCAGCCAGACCAATTTGGCCAGCTGATCTGATGCTTTTTCTTATGCAGGGGCACGCAATTGAAGCCCAATGGCAAGTTCAAAACCAAAGGCAATAAGCTGATTCAACATATTAAGCCGTTGCAGCGCCTCGACAGCGCGCAAGAGCTTGACTATGCATACGAACGCGTCATTGAAGAACAATTGAAGAGGCTAGGCAAATCGTACGAGCACGATGCCAATGGTAAAATCGCATTTTTAGACGAAATAAGAAGCAGCGCTCATCCTTTTTACTTACTTTTTAGAGCTGCTGTATGCCATTCGCACGTGTTACCAGAGCAACCCAAGCAACTTTTCACTTGATCTGATCCATGCCGTGTTCCGCCAGCGCAAATTTTACGAATCGGTCAAAGGCATTCAATGGGAGATGCCCGACAATTTCAGCCGTGCCGTGCGCCGCTACCACGACTTTTTGTTCATGATGAGGATGAACCCGCAGTTAGTGGCTGTGCCGACGATTGAAATTGACTGCGCGTGGCACACACACATGCTATTTGCGTTCAACTACACGCAATTCGGCTACAAGTATCTGAATCGCGCCATCAACCACGATGACACCATCCCAGAGACAAAATTAAGCGAACATGCGCGCTCTACAAACAGCGCGTGGCAAAAATTCCCACTCCGCTACCGTATCATGGTAATTTTTTTTTAAAAAAATGGTGCAAATCTCATTTTTTTCCCATTTTCATTGCACAGCGCCCGAGAGAACGCGAAGATGGCATGATGGTTGGCCAGCTGACCCCCCTCTGGGCGACATTTGGGCGTGACTACTACGCTGGAAAGATCGTCTTTGAGGACCAAATAGCATCTTCGCTTGCACGCGAGCTAAATAGCCAGTAAGAGCGCGTTAAAAAAGCGAAAAAAATGCCCATTCTCAATTCATTTTGTGCCACTCCAGGACCTCCAACGACTTTGAAAAGGGCATTGCCGCCATCAAAATCAGTACCCATAGTAAGTTTTCAAATGGATACTTGTCAATTGGACCTTTTTCTCACCGCTCTTTTTTTTTTTTTTTCCTCCAGGCATGAATGTGGCGCACGCACACGGCGTTGATCATGAAGAAAAGGAGCAGCGGCAGCGCGATATGCAAGAATTCGTGGCGCGTAACATGTCGGACACATCGTACGGGTACATTGGCACGTCAAATTGCGGCACTGGTGGCAAAAGTGCGATTTACTCGTCAGCGAAGCGCAGCTATGCGGGCAATATCACGTCGTCCGCTGGCGGCAAGCTGAGACAGCTGCTGGCGTCCGACAAGAAGCTGCAGAACCGGTTTTCGGATGCGGAGGGCACGTTTAGCTATAGCCCGGCGTTCAACGAGGTGCCTCCGCCAGGCTACGAGCCGCGTCTGCGCCGCTCGCGCAGCAACGATGACATTTATGCGTCCAACGCGGCCGCAGCCACGTTCCTGTTATATCCGCCCATCCTGTTTGCGCCGACCTACGGCTTTTGTGGCGGCATTGGCGCCTTTGGTGCCGGTGGCTGTGGCAGTGGCAATTGCGGCGCAGGCGCCGTCGGTTCATGCGGTGGCGGTGGCCATTGTGGCGGTGGTGGTTGCGGTGGTGGCGGCTGCGGAGGCGGCGGCGGCGGCGGCTGTGGTGGTTGCTAAAAAAAAAAAAAAAACCAGGCGTCTTTTTGATGTTTTGCCCATCACACACCTAGCATGTCTATTTTACCTTTGTATTATTACCTCTAATATATCAATATTTGTTGCAACTGTCATCTGGCACAAGTTTGGGTTTGACTGGGCTGCTTTGTTCGCGATGTTTCTCTGTGGGATGTCAATATTAGAGATGTTTTGCCACGAAATCCGTGCGATTTTGCCACCTTGCTCCTTTCATAGGCCATCGACATTTGCACAGTTGTGGGAAGGAAACCATTGTTCCATTTTCACGGACGTCAGAACAAAAACGGACAATGGAATCGACGTTTTTCTGAAATCCGACGTTGATTGCCCATTTG
This sequence comes from Gongronella sp. w5, assembly GCA_001650995.1. Lineage (NCBI taxonomy): Eukaryota > Fungi > Mucoromycota > Mucoromycetes > Mucorales > Cunninghamellaceae > Gongronella > Gongronella sp. w5. Next base: position 1,187,706 of record KV441876.1, read on the forward strand.
CTCACCAGCGCGGTGGCATTGTAACTCCGAAACGCATCCCAGTGTGGAATGACAGCCCACAAATCCCGAATGGAGCTCAAATGGCAGCCCTCAAAAGGCATTGGAGCGCGCTGCGTAAAAGTCAAAATTTTGACCGCGCCGAGCTCGAAATCCAAAATCGAAAATCACGGTCCTCAGAATGACACGAAACTTGTACACATGAACAACCGCATGGAGAAACCACGAGAAAGGCCAACAAAGAGCGGGGTCGACCTACTAGTTGACGAGTAATTGGTAATTTTAGATAAAATTCCAACTGCAAATTGCACGGGAAAAACGCGTCCATAGAGCCGTATCGACGCGTCCATATCAAAGAGAGGCAACGGGTGCATAGAGTATATTAGAAATCGGCGTATGTAGCTTGGCGACTGACGCGGTTTCTCACGCGTCGAAATTATATATGATTTTGAAACTGTCAAAGATGCCAAAAAATCACTTTTTTCAGTGATCATTGGTGTCCACGCACGCTTCAAGTCACGCTCTTTCTGATGAAATAACTTTTAAAGTGCTTTGGCCAATCTTCATTGAATTTGCCTTGAGATGAAAAATCGCAACTTTTGCGATTTACGCAACACCCAGTCAATGGATCCCTGGGTTTCATTGCATTTTTGTCGGTGAACAAGCGCCGTCCACCATGTGGTTGAATGGTGCGGCGATCTGCGAACTTGCATTTTGCAATTTTCAAATCCTCGACTGTACCCCAGGCGATTTTGGTGGTTTTCGTTTTGAGCGACTGCTCGCAAGTGAGGCATCCCAGGGTCTCGGCAGTAGGCTCTTTGAATCGTCGGAGAGGCCTGCATAAGCCAGTATGTTTTTAATGCCTTTAATAGATTGATTTGGGTTTTATTTTGCAAGGATTGATTATTTTCGCGTTTCTTTGAAGTTACTCGTTTAGACTTGGCAAGTCATTGTTCGAGAGTTACTTGGGTTGCGCAAAGACTGTAAAAGCCCCATGGTGCAGTGCTTGATGCGCTGCGATTGCCTTTTGTCGAAGACAGACGGGAAAATGGGCACGAAAATTGGCCACGGGAATCATCTCGTCAGCCACTGAATTCATTTCTCATTTTTTTGTTCAGAATATGCGACTAACAGGAGCTTCAAGCATTCTCTATAAGTTTTAGGCGCATCTGCACAACAAAAGGCGGAGAGCAAATGATCAAAACTATAAAAAATGCATGATTTTAATATTAAAAATATTACAATGATTCGATTTTTGTCAAACTTGTACTATTTGTCCGCCGGGGTCATTGCAAACAGCTTACAAAATTTAACATGGCAAGCTCTTTTCTTGGCAAAAAAAACAAAAGGCTAAAAACTCACCTACTTGGTGTGCGACGCCATAAAAGCAACGTTTAGTTTGCGTCTGCTCCTAAAGAAATTTGGATGGCTTGTTTTTTTTAGGGAGTAAAAAAGGAGTGACATTGCTCTTGAAGCACAGAGAGGTGCTTTCTGCCCCCTTATAGCGTACTCTCGGCCAAAAGGTATAAAATGTGAGTTTTTGTTTCTGCTTTCATCCGCTCAATTTCTCCATTGACGGCAACGATGAAAATTTTGGCTGCACTGATTGCCTTGACAACGACGGTGGGGATGACACTGGCTTGTGAGCAAGTGTGTTTTCCCAAAAGCGAGCAAAGTGAAGGCGCCTGCGAATTTTGGTGTCAATCGGACAACGGCAATCACAACTCGGGCGCAGTCTACGCCGAGAACTTTAAAAACGCGCTGGGCCGCGGGTAACTTTTTCTCATGAACCGCAATGCTCTGCAGAACAAAAAAAGTCTCATTGTTGGTTTTTTTCTATTTTTTTTTTTAGATGTTTGGTCGATGGTTCAGGAAGGACCTTTGTTTACTGTAAAGGCATGACCGATTGTGGTGCTCACCAGTGGTTAGCAGGCAATGACTGCCCTTCATGATCTTTCTTTTCTACGCAAATGAGCCATTTTGGCCAATTTGTTCCAAAGTTGATTAAATTCGCTTCAGCGGCGGCCCATTCTTACCAATTAATAACGAGAAAAGCTTGGATAAAGATGAAAAAAAGGATTGTCCAAAGGGATGGCTTGTTGTCGCTCTTTTTCGTCCTCATTTTACGCGCATTTACTCTTAAATGGATGATGGACCGCGTTTGAAACTCCGGACGACAACCTGTATTTGATGATCTGGCGCGACGCGTCAGGTACCTTGGCACACGTTGCTGATCCATTCTATCGGCGTGAGACATCAAAAAAAATTTTTTGGTTGTTCCTTTTTTTTTGTTTTTTATTATTTTTAGCACGAACATTCATTTTACTTTGATCCCGGTTGAAACACGATGATCGCATTGGGTGTACAGCCTCACCAAGGTCCTTACCTAGGGTGCATCATGTGCAAGAAACCCCAAGCTTAGCACCAGATTCTTATGAAGCTTGCGTCAGAGACCAGATCTGCTTTAGACCGACGGGAAAATGTGGCTGCGCTGGCTTTTATTTTAAGGATCCAAGGATTAAAAAAAGGAGGAGAATTGGTTCAAGGGAGCACAGAGGATACACGTTCTGGGACGAAGCTAGCAAGTCAGCTGACTCCTTGCAGATTTTGATCCCTCAAAAGATATAAAAGGAGAGCTTCTTGCATTTTGTCGTTAGGTCTCCATCCTTTGGATTGACAAGCAATGAAGGTTTTGGCTGTTACAATCACTCTGGCGGCGATGGCGGGCGTCACGTTGGCTTGCGAGCAAGTTTGCTTTTATGGCGCTGGCGACGGTCAAGGTTATTGCGACTATTGGTGCCAAGGCGACTCTGGCGGCCACAATTCGGGCACAGACTATGCGTACAACTTCAAGGACGCCCTTGGCCATGGGTAAAGACATTGCCCAATGGGCGTGTTATAAAAGAAAAACCGCGATTTCATTTGTCTTTTTTTCTTTTTCTGCCTTAGTTGCACTGTCGAGGGCTCGGCAGAGACCTCTGTGCACTGCCCTGGCATGACCAACTGCCAAAGCCACAGCTGGTGGGCAGGCAGCGATTGTTAGTAATGGAAGCCCCTCTTTTTCTCGTCCATGTCACGGCCATCTTGGCTGATGATGGTCGAAATCGTATGATGATGATATTTTCGCATTAAAAAACTGTCACGGTGGCCTTGACGCCTGTGCTCTTTTTTTCTACCATCTGATAAGCAATGGATCCTGAGAAGCGTGTGGAAATCAAAAAATGGACGAAAACGGCGCTAATGCGCCGAAAAGGAGCCGCGTCACACTGATCTGTGGGGTTCCCGCGACGCGCCGTAACACGGTTGCACAGATGGTGGATCAAACAAAAGCAAGTAATTGGAAGCTGAGTGCAGCTACGAGGCATGGGAATGCGAGAAAACCAATCAAATACCTTTTGTGCACATCCGTTGTGGCGGGGGGCGTGGAACTTGTGCAACAGGTTATTGGCGACGTGATTTCTGCGTCGGGCTGGAAGGAAATTGGAATTGCTGAGCGCGCCATCACGCGTCATTCGTGCGGAAAATAAGAGGACCAAGGCATTGGGTTCGCTTCACGCGCCACTTTGCTTTTCCAGATCAGGTTTAGCAAACTTGCTGAATTGGGATGCATGCATGTCCCACTTGCCTTGCAGCATTATTGTTTGCCACTAGCGCTTACTTAAGCCAGGTGTGCCCAAGGAATCACAAAAAGGGCCATGGAAACAAAGAAAAAAAGAGTAAGCAAGGTGATGCAATGAGAGGCTCGGCTCCGCGGCTTTTTTTCAATGGTCATTTCGATGACATTGGCCTTGCATCCACTTTGAATCACCTGGCCCGATGCAGGAATTAAGCGAATCGCGGCGGCCGTTGTTACCACGCGACAGTGCCGCCACAAATGCTAAAAAAAAGCGCGAAAAAAGACACAGCGCGCAGCAATTGAATCACAGTGTTTATGGATCACGCGCGTCTATGCGTGCACTGTGGATCCATGGATCGCGTCGAGCCGAGATTCACACGATGCGCGAGCACACGGATCACGCCAAAGTGGCATTTCCTGAATTTGCCCCAAATTTTTTTTCCAAGAGCGCGTCGCGTCGCGCCGAGCCCATTCTTCGTGCAACACATGAATCTACAGAACCGCTTTTATTTTTAAAATGAGAGTATACAAGGCAAAAAGAGAGAGAAAGAGGTGAGGGGGATGAGCAAGGATGAAGGAGCATGCACAAAGGGATATGAGGGGTGATGGGATGGAAGGTTGGCGAGGGAATGAAATGAAATGGATGGCGCGCTTAAATGATCTCTTCAAAGGTTTCAAAATTGCCCTTTTCCAACTCGGCGATGTACGCCTGGCGAATGTGCTGCGTCAATTCGGTGAGGTCGGTCATGCCCTTGCGGAAGGCATCCACAGCGGTCGTCTTGGCTGCAAAAAGAGAAGAGAGGGGGTCAATAAATGTCATTTCAATGTCCATTGACCATTCATCGCATGGATTTTGCACGAATTGGAGCTTACGGGAGGTTTGAATGCGCAGATTCATCTTGGCGACCGATGGGTGAGGAATCGAGTAACCACAGAAATCGACCTGGGGGCTAGAAAGAGCATAAAAAAGGGTGAATTTCATGCAACGAGTCGCGTGTCAATTCTACGCTTTTTACTTTTTGTTGACCATGAAACGCAGCGAATTGCCAAATGTATGGTCCTCGTCCTTGAGGCTGAATGTCATGGCGGTCTGGTCGTCACCGCCGCCGATCTATGGGCATGAAAAAAAAAAACGAATCGAAAGCATGAGTGCAACCAATTCGACAAAGAATGGCGAAAAAATAGTCATAAAACTTACAATTTCGACCTTGTCGACCAAGACTTGGTCCTCTTCCTCCTCCATTTCAACGTCGGAGCCTTGCAATTGGTCCTCCTCTTCCTCTTCCTCCATGATCACGTCATTCTGGTCTTCACGATCGGAGCCGGCGTCGCTGGACATAGTTTTACAAAAAAAAAAAAAAAGTGTGAAAGAAAGAAAAAGTCATGCCAAAACGGAACAACCGGCCTGCCCAAATGGGGCGAGAAGCGGGGCTTGAATGAGTAGTGGCTTGGGTTTCCGACGCGCGCGCGCGCACCCTGACAAAGGCTCGAACATCCCGGAATATCATGCAAAAAATGGAGGATCGACATGCGTGCCGCCCCTTGGATTTTTTTATTAGGGAGTGGATAGCTGTACAGGGGGAAACGATGAACAAAAGGCACACGCAAATAAAAAAAATAGGCTAAAAATAGGCCAATTTATGCTCAGGATGGCTGCTGCAAATAGGCGCTGATGCGCTGGTCCTTGATTTCTTTCTTGCTCAGCGGATGTCGCGACGTCGGTGGCGATTGGAGTGTTGGAATTGGGGAGGATGGCTGCGCAAGTGAGTGGCTCGGGCGTCGAGACGACGAGGGAGACGATGCCGCCGGCGGCGATCGGCGTCCTTGTGGATTTGGCGACGGGTACGCGTGCAATGAGCCGTGAGACGAAGACGAATGGTATGTTGGGGTGAAGCACAGCGACCCGTGGGACCCAGTTCTTTGCTGTGTGGTGGTGCGAGGCTGTTGTGAGTCAAAATAGCCATGATTGCGCGTGTTTGAGCCCGTTGGCGTGGGTGACCGGCGATAGGACGCGTCGGATGCCTGTCTCCAGCGCGGAGAATCCAGTGTATCGCACGATGACGAGACCGGCGAGTCCATGGCCATATTGAGAGCCTCATTTGCGCCAAAGGTATTAGCGGATGCTGAGCTGTTTGGCCGTTTTTGTCGTTTGGCCGCAAATGGTAGTCTTGGCGGGACAAGCGGGTGATCGTCGTCGTCGTCGTCTTCTTCGTCATTTGGACCTGTTTTCTGGCCGAGACGTGGGGTGGACGTGCGACGCGGTTGATAAGGTTCGGAGGATGGATTCTGATGCGTGTTTGGTCGCGTCGCTTGATATACTAATGGCTGCGAATGGCGTCGATTGCCTTGAGAATCCCTGCTCCGCCGTTGTTGCTCGTATTTGGCGTTTTGAGTTGAATTTCTTGGCGATTGGGTCTGTTGGCTACGTCGTTTGGCCATGTCCGATGCATTATGGCGTCGTTCGTCGCCAGAAAGGCGATTGGCCGCTGGCGGCGGGCGCAATGGGAAAGCCGCGAGTTGCTCGTCGTATTGCGCGGCCTGACGCCAAGGATCGAGCGCGTCGTCGACGGAATCGGTGTCGTCCGTTTGATAATCGATGGCCACATCGCTCTTTAGCTTATCTTTGTCCTTTTCACCGAACAATAGCAACGTTGACCGCCTTCGCGACGCGCCATAGTGCGTGTCTGGGTGCGATGTCATCGTCGTGCGTGTAGTGTGTCGATGGGTTTGCTCCCTTTGTTCTTCTTCTTCAATGATCACACGTGGCTTGACACAGGCAAACAGCAACGCGGCCACGGCAAACAGTGCGAGCGCCAAAGGCAGCAAAATCGACTCAAACTTTGGCTGCATGGTCGCGCACTTGACGGGCTGAAGTGCCACGCTTGTGCATGCGTGGACGATCGCGCTGCGGTACACTTGGAACGTCACGGCAAACGCAATGGCAATGAGAACCGCGGCAATCAGCGCAATCAGCCCTTTGATGCGCGCCGTCCATGGATGATCCTTCCACGATGGTGTCGGCACCTCCTTGGCAGCCGCATTGAACGACGGCGGCGCGTGCATGCACGAAGTCACTATCGTCGCCACCAATGCCACAAACCCAAGCGCCATCGCCATCAAAATTGGCACAGAACGCACATACGCGGTCTGCGACATGTCGACTGGTGGCATCGTCGTCACATTGTTCGTTGCAGCAAGAATCGCACGCTCTGCATCTAATCAAATCGAGAATCCCCGAAAAAAAAAGGAGCAATGATGAGCATTTTGCGTTTTTTTTTTCTTTTTTTTTTTTTTTTTTTTTTCTTATTTATTTGCAGGGGAATGCATTTCCCCCTGCACCTAGCGCCATTTTTTTTCGCTTTTTTGCGCCTTACCAATCTGATAGCCGAGGCTCGGGGGCGTGCAAGAGCACGAGGATGTCTGTTGATAGTGAAAGCAACGGCTCCACAAGCCAAAAGTGACGGACGATGGCGTGACGGGCGATAAATCCGAGATGTTTTGGTAGATGCCAACGTCGAACATAGCCATTGACGCCTGGAGTGAGCAATTGGAAGCCGGGGACGTCTCGAGGAACGCACCGAGACCCAGCGCGCCGAGGCCTAGGATGAGCAACAGTGTACACAGATTGCGCAGAAACACATGGTGCCAGAAAACATTATATGTCGACCCCATAAATCAGGCAAAAATGCAACAAAAAAAAAAAGGGTGTGAAAGAAACGAAAACGAGTGGGGGAAAAGAGTGAAAAAAAAAAGGTACAATACAATGGCAGAAATAAAAAAAGGGAAAAAAAGCCCCGCTCAAACCTAAAAATAGCGGGATTACATGCGAATCCGGCGAAACAGACTCTTCATCCTCTTCATATTACTTCATTAGCGGCCTTGTGCCCGGGTTGCACATAGCCAATATTGGCGGCCGCGGGGGACCAGCAGCAGGGTCCCTCTTTTTTGAATTAAAAGAGAGCGAAAAAGGGGGTGCAAACCCCCATTCATCAAGGCAAAAAACAAGCCCTTGACCTGCCACGCCCTAGATCCAAGGAGGCCCAATTTTGCCACCCGCGCTCCATGCTCCCCCCCCCTTCCCCCTTGTCAAAATAGGTCGAAGCAGTGGATGATGTACGTTCTCCTTTTTATTTTTGGGACTTTTTGTTCTCATTGCACGCCTCGTTTATGGTAAAGCTTGTGGCACGTCATCTCAATTTGCCAAATCCAAGAATACGTTCACATGGAAAATGGCGCAGGTTGTGTGTGGGTTGCTGGGGGGGGGCACTTTGAACAGGCATTTGCATGGGTGTTTTGTACGTTTTTTTTTATTTTTGCTCGTTTCAACACAGCCTCTTGAATTCGTCGAAATCAATATAGCCGTCATGATTCGCGTCTGCCTCCTTCATCATGTCGTTGAGCTCGGCATCGGACAGGTCTTCACCGAGGCGGAACATGACGCGTTTTAGCTCTGCGCGGCTAATCAGGCCATCATTGTTGGTATCGAATGCCTGGAAGCACGCTCGCAGCTCGTCGTCCATGCAGTCGGCGCTGTCCATACTCGATGACGTGTACCAGCGCTGCAATGTCGTGCCCGTTAAAGGTGTTCTCGTCGGTGTCGGCGTTTGCTTGCCCAGCGTTGGGCCCAATGCCGCACTAAACTCGTCAAAGTCGATCATCTGGTCCTTGTTGAGATCAGAGTCATGCGCAAGCCGGTCCGCCTCATCCGCCTTCATCTGGGTATAGATCTTCATCAACACATGTTTGAATTCGTCAATCCGAAGCATCCCATCACCATCGTGGTCATAAATCTCAAAAGCTTAAATATTTTAAGAGGTAAAAAAAAAATCAGCGCCCGTGTTGTTTTTTTTTTTTTTACTCCGTGCTGCCCCCGCCACCCGGCTCTTTGCCTAATTTGGACATGCCATTGGCAAAAGATCGACAAATGGACCCATTTCTTGGAGTTTTATTCTCGTTTACTTACCTTGCCGCAGAAGATCCAGGTTATCGGGGAGGGCAGCCATGAAGAGAGAGTGGGGATTCCATGAAGAGAAAGGAAAAAAGGAAAAAGGGAAAAAAATGAAAACCTGGATCCCCGCTTCCTTTTCAATGGGTGTTGTTGATAGAATGGTGTCCCCGGCCAAGTGAAACATGAGCCAATGATGCCTATGCGCCGCATTCGAGAGGCCAATTGGTCCTAGATGCTCCATTACAGCCAATGGACATGAAAATGACCGTGAATGACCGTTTTTACATTTCACGTCCCTCATGTCATCATGGCTCTACAAGTGATTGCCCACCCAGCAAAGCAATAGTCAAAATGATGCAAGAGTGGTCATCTTGACACCACTGCGCTTCTGAGACCCCCATGGAATGCCTATGCCAAGCACACGGCGCCAAAGCCTCATTGTTTATTCGAAATCCGGGACTTGCTTGATAAGTAACTAGGAACCCAGCGTTGCTCTGGGCGGGTGTATGATAACAAAGCCTTTTTTCTTTCGAGTGGCGCCAATGCTACTCTGGCCGATCCATCATTAGACGCGTGCAAAATGCACAAGACGATAAAACAGCCATTTCGGCTTTTTTGAGACACATCCTCAAATCCTATTGGCCAATTCTCGTGTCATGCTAAAAAGGTCGCGACAGGCTTTCGTTTGAGCCCACCCTTGCGGCACTGCGATCATTAGATGACGACCAGCAGCCAGAATCAAAAATGGCCAAAATCCATGGAGGACACCCTGGCCAATTTTCGAAATTCGAAAAATATTGCTGGATTGCCACGAAACTTGAAACTTAGCAAAGCCCGCTCTCTTCATCTTTTATAATTATGGCATGGCCCCCTATTGAAAAATGAGTTGAGAATATCGAAAAAAGAGCACGAAAAACACCACGTTTGAATTCAAGGCCATGGATCGACCACGTGCTTTTAGCAGCCTGCAACAAACATATCTCGCGCATATGGCTCGTGCGCACACGTGGATGCCAAAGATCGCAAGAAAAGCGCGCTTTGCGCGTGAATGGCGACGCGTCGAAACCGCGTGTTTTGAAGATGATTTTCGACGTGTCGACACTCTGGATCACATACAATCACCGCACCGCGAGATGCATGCACATGGAACTTTGGATGGTTCTTTTTGACGACATGTCGAGTTTTCGGCTGTAGGTCACTCTCTCATCAAACGATGAGCATTTGAAATGGAGGCCTCCAGCTCATTAAACCGTGATTTTCTCAAGCTTTACCATATAAAATCTTGTGGAAACTTGGTATGGTTTTACTACCCATTGGCGCCCACCGTCCCTCCAAGTTTAAGGATGATCTGACGAATTGGGGGGGGGGTTTTGCAAAAATCGTGTCATCCACCGCATAAATCTTAAAACAGGTGTAGGTCCTCCAATTGGGCTCCCAGAGACAAAAGGAGAAGCTCGGATGAAAGCCAACATTTTCTTCTTTCATATGCATACAAGTAACGGATCAAAATGCATGCCAGCTCACGATTGTACGACGTTTGCGTGTAAAAATTGAAAATCGGCTTGTGTCGACCACTGTTGTCCTCTTCTGCTGTCTCGCTTTGCCATTTTATTCACATCGTTGCCTATTGCAAGTCAATCGTCAACTCTTCTCACATTGCTCTAGTTTTGTCCTCGAGTGTTTTTGCAAAAAAACATAAATTTGCCACCTTTTGTCTTTTCTTTCGCGCCGCATACGCGCGGCTTCATGTTTGATTCCCATGCAATGCACGTAAAAGGCATCTTCAACACACATGTTCTATTTTTGCCATTGGCGTCCTTTTAAGGCCAATTGGGCCATTTTCTGTCGATTTCGATTTTATTTTTCGTCTTTTTTGCCCTTTTCTTTTCTCAATGGATCAGTGGATTTGTGCATAAAACAAGCCAATTCTTTTATTTCAAGGATGGAGAGATGGGATGGATTATACGTAAAAAAAAAGAGGGAAAGGCGCGGGACCGAAAACCATTTACTTGCGCTGCTTTTGGGCAAGGAAGTCGGTGAACTCCTGGAAGGGCGCCTTGGCGAACTCGGTCTCGGCCCAGAGGTCGGGGGTGAGGAAGCCGTAGGTGTTGCCAATGGCGGCGAAAGTGGCCTTGACAAAGTTACCGAGGGTGCGGGTGGAACCCTTGGACGAGGTGTAGCAGTCGGTGATACCGGCGAGCTGGAGGACCTTCTTGGGGACGGGGGCACCGACGATGCCGGTACCGCGGGGAGCGGGGATCAAGCGGCAGACGGAAGAACCACACTTGCCAGTGACCTTGCAGGGCACGGTGTGGGGCTCACCGAGCAACGAGCCCCAGAAACCACGGCGGACGGGGATGATGGAGAGCTTGGCAAGGATGATGGCACCACGGATGGAGGTGGCGACTTCCTTGGAGCACTTGACACCGAGACCGACGTGACCGTCGCTGTCACCAATGACAACAAAGGCCTTGAAACGCGTGCGCTGACCGGCACGGGTCTGCTTCTGCACAGGCATGATCTTCATCACCTGGTCAGTCAACTTGGGCAAAAAGTGGTCGACAATCTGGTACTCCTTGATGGGCAGCGAGAACAAGTAAATCTCCTCGATCGACTTGATCTTGCCAGCCTTGACGAGACGACCCAACTTGGTCACGGGAACCCACTCGTTCTTCTCCTCACCACGACGAGCGCGACCACCACGGCCACCACGGCCACCACGGCCGCGACCACGTCCAAAACCACCACGCTTGTCTAAAAAAAAATCATCAGGTTAGACGTCGAAATTCGTGCCGAAATCGTGGTCGTATCATTCTCGCTGCGAGCTGCCGATTGCTGCTTGCAGAATGCTACGAATAGGGTGGAACGGGGAGCTGCTGCTTACTATCGGCCGTTGCTTGATCAGCCATTTGCTGCAAAAAAAAAAGAAGAAAAAAATGAGTTTATCCATTCATCCATTCATCCATCCATCCAAAAGATCCATCCATCCATGAAGCTCATCCATGCGTGCGTATCCATCCATGGCTGGCCTCTGTCTCCCTCGATCTCGCTTTTTTCGTCGTCACTTACATAAGACTATAATTGAATAAGGATTCAAAGAGGAAGAAAGAAAAAAAGGAATTGGAAGGCTCGGCCGCTCCATAAATCTGACGCCACCGAGCGGCGCTGCGGCTCCGCCGGGCTGGCGGACTTTTAAACATCAAATGCCAACGACCATGGAGGCGTCGTCAAAAAAGTAAGCGTGCTCCATTGCCTGCCCCGCCCAAAAAAAAAAAAAAAAATTGTGTGTGTGTGAGCCTTCTTTTTTTCTCGGTGCTCTTTGTCCAGCTACCTGTCGTGCAGAGATCCGCTGCGCAGGGTCGTAAAGCATCATCTTCTACATAAAAAAAAAAAGGCATCAGTCATGAATTTGACAAAAAAAAAAAAGCCCTCTCCGGAACAAATTCCTTTACGTAAAAGAGGTCGAGCTCATTGGTCGACATTTTGTACTTTGAGTGCAACAAGATGTAGGCTTGCATGTCCTTTGTTTCCCATCCTAAGTTTGACAAAAAGGTGAGATTTGCCCCTTTTTTGCCCTTTTTTTCATGCCAACTGGCTCGTTTCATCACCACTTACGAGGGTAGCCGGGATGATAGTAATCCATAAACTTGTAATCGGGCCAGATGGACGTGCTGGGCGTGCCAAACAGTCTATAAAAAGCATGAGAAACGCCATTTTGGGCCAAAAAGCGCGTTTTTTACCTAAAAGTTTGGATCAATTGTTCCAATTCCGTGGAAGCTAGGTGTGAATGACAGGGAAGCTAAAAATGAGCTATCATTGGAACAATTGCACCATTTGTCGCGTGGTAATTTACAAGTGAACAAGGTGTCCAGCAACATCATCTCGGCAAAAATGCATCCGATGCTCCACACGTCCACGGCCGGCGTGTAAATGTATTTGTTCTTCATCAGCAGCAACTCGGGGGCCTTGTAGCGCAGTGTCGAGATCTACCATTCCAATGGGGAGGGGATGAGATGACAAATGACGCGTCGCGACGCGCTTTTTCCATTTACCTTTGGCGTGTAGGGGCAGAGAGGGATATTAATGCGGCGTCCAAGGCCAAAGTCCGCGATGCACAGGCGGCCGTCGCGCTTGATCAACACGTTGCCGGTCTTTAGGTCGCGGTGGATGATGCCGTGCGCGTGGATGTAATCGAGACCAGACACCATTTGGAACAAAAAGCTCTAAAGTTCCCGCAAAATTAGCCTCGTGACCTCTCTTTTTTTTCTCGCGTTTTGTCTACCTTGATATGCTGTGGTGTGACGCCGGGGCGGCCCATGGTCTTGATGTAGCTGCGCAAATCAGTGTCAAAGAATTCCATGACAATGTGGATCGTCACGTCCGCGTATATGATGTCGTACATCCTAAATCACAAGTTCCTTGTCAGCCACCCAAAAAATATAAAAAAATATGCCAAGAGACGCGTCACACACTCTTTTTGGGTTGTACCTGGGCAAGTTGACGTGGTTTAGCTGCTTCAAAAGGGCGACCTCGCGCAGAGTCGTGCGGTGGTAGCCGCCGTCGCGTGACGATAGCGTCTTGATAGCGACAATTTGCCGTGTGACGGGGTTCTGCGCCTTGTACACAATGCCATATGAGCCTTGGCCGCACTTTTTCAGCACGTCGTATTGATGCGAACGTTGCGGTGCCTTGGACATGAGCAAAAACGACGACAAACGAGAGCGACAACTAAACCAAATGGAAAGAGAAAACAAACGCGCCCTTTTCGGACGCCCTCATCCCCCATTTTTGTGAATTTAAACCCCGCTTAAAGAGAAAAAAAAGGCCAAAATGAAGAAAAAGAATGCAAGCGCCAAGGGCTTGCCGAATGGACGCGCCCAAAGAACAGAGCGGCGCAGCGTGTGGAGCGCTTTGCATGAACCCGATTGAGCGGCGCTTGGCATCCCATCAAACCGGCTGTCCGGCCGGATTGGGAGGCCATTTTAACCGAGATGGGTAAATTGCGCGATCCGACGTCACTTGTTGGTCGGCCGGAGAGGCTGCACCAAGTTTGATCTAGGCAAAATTCGGCCTCCCATTGGCCAGATCAGAGAAATTTTTGCCACTAATGTAGAAATTCCTGTTTTGTGCCCCATCATGAAATCATGAACAGCTTCGCTTCTTCTCTTCCAACCGTGGTGTGATGAACCTTCATTGTCAAGGGTCGGCGTATGGAAAATGGAAAAAAAAAATATATATAAATAGAGGATGCCTGATGGCTTAGGATGCCTGATGGCTTTTTTCCCCTTGTTTTTCACACATCTCTACTCAAGTACAAGCAATTCTCTCCCAATTTGATCTCTCAACACCATGAATGGCACCAAATTCTTTCAACACACGCCCTTTTTGACCTTTGTCACGGTAAGATCGTGTCGCGAGCATCCATGCGCAACCCATGGGGCATTGTTCAATGTCATTGTTTGATTTGTTTTTTCATCCTTTTTCTTGTTGTGAAACAGGGTCTTTTGGATTCCAAGCACTTTAGCAAGCAACACCAAGGTGTTGTGCGTGTCTTGGAGGCCGGCTGCGGGTGAGTGTGACTTTTTTCGCGTCTTTTTTTGTGTGACGTTATTCGCACTCAACTCCTTTTTTGCACATCCCCCTTTAGCTCTGGCGAATTCAGCAAGCTTCTCAAGGCGCATTACAAGGACAAGGTCCAGGTGACGGCCGTGGATCCCAGCAAGGAGGTGCTCAAGGGCATGGAGGATCCCAACGGCGTTGAATTCTTTCAACAAGACATCATCTCTTATGCGGCCAAGCAGGATCACAACTCATTTGACCTTGTCCTGTTCACGAAGTCACTGCACCACTGCCATGAGCTCAAGGAGGTAATGCATGGAGCCATTGGGACACCTGTTGATGATTGCCAAGCACCATGAATGGCTCATTTGTTCTTTGTTTTTCTAGTCTTTGCAAGCGGCGTATGACTTGCTTCGCCCCAATGGCCTCTTGATTGCCGAGGAAATCTGCCCTGAGAATGCGGATCAGGCCACGGCCCAATTCTTCCTGGATCGTGTTGATTTGCTTGCCGCCACGGGCAACATCATCCCTCCCGCCGGTGGTCATGGTCATCACGGTCATGATCACGGGCATGAACATGCTCACCATGGCCACAACCACGACCATGCCCATCACGGCCATGAACATGGCCATGAACACGACAAAGAGGAGAAAAAGTTGGATCCCTCGATGCACGGCCTTGCCTATGACTTTGATGACCATTTGACCAAGATGCGTCCCGGTGTTTTCAAGATGACGGATCCCAACATCCCCGCCATGGACCGCTGGAACTTTTTGCTCTCCATGCGCCACGGCTACACGGCCGAAAAATGCAAACAAGGCATCATCGGCACCTTTGGTGCCGACAATGTCCGCACTGTCGACAACATCCCCTTGTTCCACATGTGGCTCCTCATGATAGGGTAAGAAAATGAAGAGGGGGGAAAAAATAAAGAGAGAACATTGGGTTCCTAACGATTTCCACTAGATTGCAAGACACGCCTGCCGGTGTCGCCGCCATGGCCCAAGTCCTCGCGCAAGAGGACCGCGCAATCACCTCCAAGCAGATTCGTGGCGTGGGCGTCAATTTTGTTGCTGAAAAGAAATAAATAAAGCACCTCTCCAGGAGCATCTGCGCCTTGGAAACTTTTTTAAAATCACTATTTTCTAGTATGAATGACTGGGTTTGTTTGGAACAGTCGATTGCGGCGCATCGGAGGTTCGTGACATGGAGCGCGTAAAAAAAAAGTAGATGGCGGACATAGAGCGCGCGTGCTGGGATTAAATGGAGAGAGGCAGCAAAACGGTGCAATTTGCATTTCACGCATCAATCGCTACCAACATGACGACGAGGCACTAAACATTCAATGTAAACATGGATCCTCTGCTATGCTAAACGTGTACAGCGCAGTAAAGATTGGCATTCAATTGTCGTGGTTATCGAGATTGTCCCCTGAAACCTATCAAAATGCTATTTTTCTCTATCCATCGTTTGGGACCCTTGATCGCAGCGTGCCCCATCTTCTTCAAAGGCACTTTTGCAGTCTCTAAGTTTCGCAATGAGTCCATGATTAAACAACTGAACAACATCTAGCAAGACAATTTAAAGCAAAACGCGAAAATCATCGGATCTCGCAAATGAGACCCAAAACAATAGTTCCACAGGACGAAAACATTTCAAGTTAATGCATACCGCGCCTCTAATTCGAATGAGCCGCCGGCCAAGTCGCTGCAATACCCGAGTCACGAGCTATGGCATAAATCAAAACTCGCCAAAATCGCCTGGGGTACAGTCGATGAGCTGAAAATGGAGAAAATTAAGTTCTCGGGCCACCACTCCATTCTCACACATGGTAAATAGCGCCAATTCACCAATAAAAATGCAGTAAAAACCGGGATCCATTGACTGGTTATCGCGCAAAGCGCAAAAAGCTTCGATTTTTCATCCGAAGGTAAACTCAGCGAGGATTGGACGCAACGTCTTGAAAGCCATATCGTTAGAAAGAGAGCGACTTGGCACGTACGTGGATATGGGGGTTCAGTGGAAAAAGATGAGTTTCTGCCGAATTGACGCGACAGCTAGTTTAAGCCTACGGGTCCGACGCGTCAAAACCGGCGTCTGTCGTCGAGTAACACGCGCCTTGTACTAGTTGAAGCCATGCGCCTGGACCTCTATTGCTAATGGACGCGTCGGCGCGGCTCGAAGGACGCGTTTTCCCTTTGCAATTCGCCGTTGAAATTAAATCCAAAATCATGAATTGCTCTCCAATCAGTAGATAGATCCCACCCTTTTTTGGCATTTTTTGTGGTTTCTCCTTGCGCTTCACATTGTGTGCAAGTTTGGCGCGATTCTGAGAATCGTAATTTTCGATTATTGTTTTAGAGCGCGACAGGACCGATTTTTTGATTACTTCGCAGCGCGCTCCAGTGGCTTTTTCATGGCTGCAAGTTGAGTCCCGTTCGGGGTTTACGGGTGGTCATTTCACGCGTTTCGGGGTTGCAAAGCATCTCGTTGACGACCGACCAAAGGCAACATGACCAACTCAGTGCCATTTGGCCATTTCATTGATTTCCATCCATTTTTTCCTGAAGAAAGTCTCGTAAACGTGGCCCAATGATTGCGACATCCGTGAAGAACAGCGGGGTCTAGTTGACAGAGATCGCGTCACTGTGTGATTGGTACCGGCGATCTCGATTTGGCATTTTTTTGTACGTAATTGAAGTTTTGTTCGCTATTGCAGAATCTGGCACGTCGTCAATCAGATGGAGGACGCCATTGTGCTTCAGTTGGTTGTGCCGCTGTACAATAAAAATGAAACAATTGGCTAGGCGCGTTTCTGCGAAATCACGCGATTCGTGTTATTTTGGGCCGATTTTTTTTTTTTACACGTGTCATAAAAATAAATGAGGGAGAGAGAGAGAGAGAGAGAGACGTACGCGCCACCAGTCGCGTTGATGTCTTTATATTTATTACGCTAAAAAAAAAAAGAAAAAAAAGGGAATAGCAAGTAGAATTTCATGCAATTTGTGCGATGTTTTCCAAGGACACCCCACTGGTATTTGGCAAGCTGAGCGAGAGCGCGTAGCTTGTGACGAGCGCGGTGGTGCCGTAGAAAAAGTAGATGAAGCTGGGGGTGTACCATTGGTGCCATGGTGGGCACGCCTGTGCAAGCCATTGCAGCAGACAATGAAGGAGGACAATGGCGGCAATGCCCCTTGCGCGATGGCGCGTCCTGAAGCGTTCCGTGCACGTGACGAGCCATGCGGATTTCCATGTGAATGCATAGACGGCGATGAAAAAGTACAAAAAAGTGAGCAGCACGGGGCGCATTTGTGGGTTGAGCATGAGTGTGCCTGTGGTGATATCGACGAGGCCGCCGATGTACACGAGCAGGCCGACGGCCCATTGGCAGAGCGATAGGAGAAACGCGCCAATGGACAACAGCGAGCGCCGATTGACGTGGTCGACGAACCAGCCGAGCGAAATGGCCATGGCTGCAAGCGACAGGGCCAGCGACGTAGTGTCGACCATGCGCGGATTGGTGTAGGCGATGTTGGCGCCCACTGGGTCGTTTGTACGTGAGGCTTCCAGCGAGAGGACGGGTGATGGGGGCAATGGTTGGTCAGGAAACGCGGGATGTGGCTGCAGCAGCCCAGCTGCATACAGGAGGGCTGGTGCATAATCGCGTACCCATGCATCTGCACCCAGCATCTGCGCAGCAAGCACCAACGTGCAGGACGCACGCAGCGGTGAACGCTGCTTCGTCAATAAATGGCCTAAAAACGAGAAAAATCGCCTTGGCGAATCGTCGTCTTCGTTGTCTGTTTCGTCGTTGACGCGGTCATTGAGCCGCTTCCATTGCTGCTGAACAAAGGGGTCGTCGGCGGGTCGATCCAGAACAAAGGCCAGCGCGTGGATGCCGTCATTGGCGTTTTTCCGCTGATGTGCGAGCCAAAGGGGCGCGTCGGGTAATCGGAAGGTGATGCAAGCGAGCAACAGCGCGACAATGCCGACGAAAAAAAAGATGTCATCGAGTTCGAGGGCGGCCAATGCTTTTCTTGTGTTGGATGTCATCGTTGTGTCACCCACGGCCACGTATAACACTTGCGCCGTCAGCTGACCGGCCAGCATCAGCAGCGCAAAGAACCCAACCAAACAAGCTCGCAAGTCTGCAGGCGCCAATTCCAAAATCATGCAGGGGCATACCACCAGCATCATCCCGCACGACCACCCAATCATCCACCGCGCCACCAAAAGCAACGCCATCTCGTCGTTTTGAAGCACCATCAGCCCATTGGCCATGGCAAACACGCCATACGCCCATCCAAGGCATCGTGTGCGCCCAATCGCATCTGAATAAAAAAAAAAATAAAAAAAGGGCGTGAGTAAAAAGGCAACTTGTCAAGTACGACGCACGTGATGCGGTCATTGCAGATGTGTTTGATGTTTTGGGCGCTTTTTGTTTGTCAATTAAAACATTACCACAAAGGTGTGCAGCATGCCAGATGCCCAGCAGCAGGAGAGCGTGATACCCAAAGGTCAGCGTCTCCCACGACACAACGGACGACGCCGAAACATGGCGAAATGACGGCGCCGCAAGCAAAATCTGGATGAGCGCATTGTCCAGGCCATACAGCAATCCGCCCATGGCCGGCACAAACGTCGCGATCAACAGGCTGGCTGTAAACGGCAAATGGGCGTGGTCGTCGGCGTGTTGCTTCTTTTTGGCGAGCAAATATGATCGCTCATTATAGCGTGATCGGAGACGCATTGACAATTGTGTATAAAAAAAAGAGGTGAGGGTATCAAGACGAGAGCCGCTAGGCTGAAGGGAAACGGGAAAAAAAAGGGCAAATGGTCAATGACGAGAAATGATAAAGAAAGTGTTAAAAACAAGAAAGAAAAAGGCGACAGTCGTCATTTGCACCAAACATTGAAATAAAAAAAAGAAGGGGTGAGAGGGGAGAGAGGAGGGGGGGTGCACAGGGAGAAAGGTAGGAAGGGGGGGACGCAATTGAAGGAGGAAATGGGAAAATCGGGCTTTTAAACCTTTCAAAAGTCGCATAATAACAATAAGCCGCCTCGTTTTTTGGTCGTGTTTCTTGTTGCTTTTTCCATTTTTTTGTCAATTTTTGGTTTACACCATGTACGGGATCCCGCGCGGTATTCACGAAAGCGCCGTATGGAAGAGGTTAAATCCCAGTCATTTGTATCTTTCGGCAGACCATTTGCCTGTTTCTCACTTGAACAAAGTGACAGCACACTACGAGCTGAAACACAACAAAGAGTATGGCGACCACCTTGTTGCTGCGCAAGCGCTCGAGCCAGGCACGCTTATTCTACGCGAGGAGCCGATGGTAAATATCTGTTATCCCGAATTTGATGCGTTTTGCCATCAGTGCTTCCAAGTTTTGGACGCGTCCAAGCCTGCGACGCGGTGCCGACAGGCAAGCTGCACGTGGCGCTCTCTGGTGTATTGCTCGCGTCGATGTGAGTCCGAGGCGTGGTTTTTGCTGCATCGTTTGGTGTGCGCCATTGAGCAGAGTGGCAACTCGTCGCGAGGGCTTGGCGGGCTTCAATTGTGTCAGGCATACATGTCGCCGTCGACGCTGGCAGTCGACTTGGACCGATTACCTCTTTGCGAACGCGAGGGCAACGCTGAAGTGCGCCAGCAAACGGCTGTCAGTGGCATGCTCTTTAGCTCCATCTTCAAATTCTCGCCGCACGACCGCGAAAAATTGGAATTGGCCGTGCGCCATTGCACAAGAGTCGTCCTCGGCAACAGCTTTGCCATTCGCCAGATCATCCTTGCTCCGCCCAAGAAGCATGCGGTTACAAAATACACAGAGACCGACACTCTCGGCCTCGTCGCCTACATGAACACCAGCAAGATCAACCACAGCTGCGTCCCCAATGCATTCTTCAGATTCGTGGGAAGCACCATCGAAGTGCGCGTCGTAAAACCAATCAAACAAGGCGAGCAGATCTTTATCAGCTACGGAGCTCGCGCCGATGTGACACCCACCGTGGAAAGAAGAAAGGAATTGAAAGATCAAGGAATTCCATGTCAATGCCCTGCCTGCCGCATGGACCCAAGGTATACAAAGAGACGAACAGAGACACAAACGAGAAGAATTGGAGCGATTGATCCGTTTTTTTTTTTTAGTGTCCATTCTTACGATCGCATTTTCCAATGTCAAAGCTGCAAGGATTACAACTTGTTGGAGACTGACAAAGTGTGCCCCAAGTGCAAAAGCCCAATTGATTGGAAAAAGATGCTTTTCGTAAAAAAAAAAAAAAAAAAAAAAAAAAAAAAAAAAAAAAAAAAAAAAAAAAAAAAAAAAAGACAAAGAAGAAAAAAAGCGTTAAAACGACGAAAATCCTTAACGCCTTTTTTTTTTCCCTAGGCGCGCAACATGGGGGATACATACCGGTTTTCGGGGCAGTGGCACAAGGCATTGAAGATGTACAACACCATTTATCACGATTTTGCACTGCCAAAGGAGCGTTGCTACGATGAGCTTCGTGAAATATATCAAGCGAGCGACCCTGCAAAGGCTGCTAAATGCGCGATGAATTGTTTGCGCATCGCCGAGTACACCTTTGGCAAATACAGCACTGAAGCGGCCACAGAATTGATGCAGGTGGTCGGCGCATTGACTGGAGCGTAAGCATTAAATTTTTTTTTTTTTACGACGCGTTTGGCTCATTTTTTGTTTTTTTTGGGGGGGGGCAATTTAGTGGCCGATTCAAGGATGCGATGAACGCGATTCAGCAGTGTCGACAGTTGTACGTCGCGCTTGGTCTCAATGTTACACAGCCACTGGACATGAAGGAATTGGACGATGCAGAAGGCATTTTGGTCAAAATGAAGCTGCATGGCCGCACTTTGACCTGATGACCCTTTTGTTTTCATGGTAGTTTGTACATAGCCGCCCCTCCCCCGCTTCCCAGAAAATAAAAAGGACATCAATGCTCAAGTGAAAAAAAAAAAAAAATAGCACCATTTGCCCATGATCAGGCCGATTTTTCCCATATTCAGGCACACGTCAGATTTACTACTGCCTTATTCGTTTTTTTCTTTCTCCTTTTTTTCTGCCAAAATGTACGCTCTTGCTAAACAATTTCTTGAAACGGGTTATCAGCAGGTGGAGGTGCCTGCAGACCGCCCTTTTGTCACTTTAACCTATGCACAGAGTCTTGACAGCAAGATCTCCATACGTGGGCAGCAGCTTCTGCTGAGCGGCAAGGAGAGCATGGCCATGACGCACCGGCTGCGCGTGATGCACGACGCGATCCTCGTTGGCAGCGGCACCGCTTGTATTGACGACCCACAATTAAATGGTAAGAAATGACGCGCGACGCGACGACACGACACAGCATTGATCTTTTATTTTGGCTCGGGGGGTGCATGACAGCGCGGTATTTACCGGCTGGAGAGGCCGTGAAGCAGCCAATTCCTGTGGTTTTGGACGCACGGCTCGATTTGCCGCTCAATTGCAAGCTTTTCAAGAATTACCAAGCCAATGCTGGCAAACAGCCATGGATCATCACGACCACGTGTGCTGACGCGTCCAAAAAGGTGAGTGTGGGACGAATTGGGCGCGGTAGCTAAGCGCAATTAGCTCAATTGCCTCGTTTTTAATTTTTTTTAAGGCGGCTCTTGAGGCGGCCGGGGCCGTCGTCCTTGCGGTCGAAGCGGACGCGCATGGGCGTGTTCCCTGGGAAGCTGTTCTTCATGTGCTTCAAGGACAGGGCGTGCATCGGCTGATGGTGGAAGGTGGCAGCCGTGTGATTCAATCGTGCCTGTCAAGCGGCATTGTCGACGCGCTCGTTGTGACCTTGTGCCCCGTCTTTGTCGGCGACCAGGGTCTAGGCATCTCCGCCCCCGCAGCAAACTTGGATGATGTGCAATACCAAACATTCGGCAGAGATGTGGTCATGATGGCAAAAATAAAGAAATAATGTGAAATTGAGGAAATTGGACGGATTCTTAGGGTCCATTTGGAGCAGAAATGGATAAAACGAGGATGTAGGCTGTCCTATCGCTGCCCTGGAAGCGCACCGACAACCTGTTTTTTTCTTTTTTTTTCTTTTTCTTTTTCTTTTTCTTTTTCTTTTTTTGGTTGTTTGGGCAGACAAACAAGAAAAAGAAACGTTGATGCATTTAAAACATGCTGATTTTTGAAAGCAAAAAAAAAAAAAAAATTAGAGGAGGAAGCCAGGGCGGGCTGCGGTCATGGTTGGTCTGTGACCTTTTTCGAGCCATGCATGCAAAATTGGAGATCCAAAATGGTCAAAAAGGGGGGTCGGGGGCTGAATTGTGTTGTTTTTCTTTCTTCTCCAGCTATTCCGTCTTTTCTGCCCCTTCGTCCCTTTGTCCCTTTGTCCCCTCATGCATAGAAGCAAGCTCACACAGGCACTCAAAAGCGCCAGCAGACGAGCCACACGCCTTGCTCCCAACTGTAAGCGGCTAAATTGGGGGACTTCAATGGGCTAGAAATCGAGCCGATCGTTGCTTATCACTTGAATATTGTTGCTTTTAGATCAATGGGCTCGTCCAGTGTCCGTGTCCACATATGTCTCCATGACGTCGATCGATCATACGGCGGCCAGCACGACGTCACCGCCATTGACGGCGCATAGCAAGCCCGCGCTGACGCCCAAATATGTGCACGACACGCTACAGCAGTATCAGGTGGTCGGCAACGTCAAGGGGGCGCTTGCACTGCTCAAAAAGGCGCAGGCCCAGCACATTGCCACGGCCGAAATGTACACGCAGACCATCGATCTCCTGCTCAATAGCCCAATGGACGTTGACGCCAGCTCACTTGTTGCCGCATGGTTCTATCATCCGCAGTCGACCGTGCCAGAGGCCATTCGCCAGGATCTCAATGTGTGGAAGGCCGTCTTGAAGCTTGGCTTCCGTCTGGGCGGCACCTTCCGCAAGGACGACCTCAATTCACTCCTCGAAACCTTTGTCACCACCTTTGATCTGTCCACGCTAAAGGACCAGACATGCTGGGAATTGTTGATCCGCGTAAAGCCGTCTCTCACGTAAACGGCACTTTTTTTTCTCATTTCTCTCCCGTTTTTTTTCCAGGGCTACGGCATCATGCAAAACAAGGACACGGTGGCGAATTTCTTTTCGCGGCTCATGTCCGAGCCTCAATTTGAGAAATTGCGGCAGCATTCGCTGCGACACAATGCGACGCTGGCGTACGCGGCGATTGGAGCGCATGACCAGGTGGATGCGCTTGTGGCCGAACTTGACACGATGGGCAATGTGAACGAGACGCTTTTGCAGCAGCTCATCCGTGTGTACGGCTTCAGCGGCAACCTGGCAGAGACAAACAAGTATTTGACGCTGTGCGAGCAAAAGTTCCCTGATGCCAACAATGACACGATGGCGCTTGTCGCGCACAAATCGGCGCTTGCCCAGCACTACCGCCACCTTGCCAAGACGCGCGGTGCACAGGGCTTGCCGCTCAAACCGCACAACACGCCGGAAATCGATCAATTGCACGCATCGTGGCGCGAATGGATCGACAAGGCGTCAACGCGCGCACCGCTGGACATTACACAATGCAATGTGATGCTAGAGTACCTGACGCTGGCCAATCGCATCGATCCCAAACGTTTTCCGATCGCCATGGCCGAGCAATTGGTGGACGAGACCATGCCAAAGCACAACATCCAACCCAACGACATGACATGGATGACATTGTTGCTTGGGTACGCGCGATCGCACGATTTCGCAAGCAGCAGCGACCGTCTGGATGCGACGCTGCAGGTGCTTGCGCGCATGCAGCAGGCCGGCCACCACACGGCAGATCAGGCGTGCTTCCATGCCCTTTTCAAGGCGTGCCTACCGCATGTGCCTTCCAAGGGATTCGTTTTCGATTATTTCCACCAAAGCTCGGATTTGGCGACGGTGATGCACCACCGGAGCACGAAGCGGCCGGCACTGGACAAACGTTTGCTGGAATTGGAGTCGATCATGCTGGATGCGCGCATTCCGCACGACCGCACGTCGATTCAACTGATGCTGACGGCGCTGGGGTGCACGGGCAAGTACAAGGCCATGTGGAAGCGGTGGGATCTGCTAAAGGCGTCGGGCGTCCGCCGCGACATGGGACTCTATCAGCACATCTTTGCGCTTGCTTCCATGGATGCGCAGCAGGCACAATTTGCCTTATCGGTGACGCGCAGCGAGCTGGACCGCGAGGTGCGCGGCCAGCACCACCTTATACCTTGGTCGGTCCACGTGGCTATGCTGGATTGTGCCGTTGCCGCGCACGATGCGCCCATGGCGTCGGCCGTCGTCCAAGAGATGCGCCGCCACCACGTCGGTAACGATTGCACCGACAGCGACAAATACGTCCCGATTTTGAGGGCATACACGTCGTTGCCGTCGCTCGCGGCGCAATTGCCTCCGCTGCTGGACGAAATCAAGCAAAAGCAGCTGCCGTACCACCCGATGCTCTGGCAATACACCATGTCGTACCACCTGCTGCACGACGATTCGGGCGCATCCACCTCGCAGCTGCAACAGACGTTCAATAGCTATACCATGCAGCGGTTCCAGCACTTGGGCCGCATCCCCATTCCGGTCCGCGACGAGCCCGTCGTGCCCTTCCCATCGGCGCCCTATTCAGCCGGCGACATGGCCATGATCAACATGTACGTTGCAGGCCTCTTGGATGCCCAGGATCTGTCCCTCGTCTTTGACGTGCTCAAAACCCTTGCCGAGGAGACAAACACCTTGGGCTTGTCACGCGTCACCGCCGGCCACATCGTCAAGCAGGCCAAACAGCAACGCTCCCCCGCCGACATGGCATGGCTCGCCCATCACATCCTTCCCCGTGTCCCTTCGCAGACAAATTATTATAGAAAATGGGTCCAACATCTGCAGTCCCAATATCCGCTCTAGACAATTCATTCAATAAAAAAAGAACCTTGCATTGCCCCCCTCCTTGTTCATCATCATGCATCACCAAAAATAAACTGAGTGTCCATGATATTTTGCATTTTACTCTATCATATCACATCATACGCACGATTTGATTCGACTTTGTTTTTTTATGTATGATAAACATCTGTGTATTGAGACACCGATGACTACTGACTGACGTTGCAAACGCACAAAAGGCAGAGCAGGATATGATACTGTAAAGAGTTGGAGACATCATCTTTACGTGGCATTTGGTACGCAAGGGCCATGATGATACTGCCTGTATCATATCCCTATGATAGATGATATCACAGTACAGTAGAGTACCGCTATACAGTATCGGTCCTCGCTATATCGGTTTTCTCGCTATACAGTATCGGCAGCATTTCAAATTTTCGTTACATATAAAAATCAAAAAATCGTCTCATTTTACTGTATCGGCTTTTTGCAGGCGATTTTTATATGATACAGTAGGTACAGTACAGTATCGGCAGCCCAAAATGCCAAAAATCGAAAAAAGTTGAAACCGATATAGCGGTACTCTACTGCATATGTATCATACCTACTGTAAAATCTCGAAAAAGTGCGTTGCTTTTTCTTCACGACAGTGATTCAATGCCTCTTAAATTACTGTAAGTGCGAGCATTGCTGCATGCATGAAGACGCAGTGCCGTACGTATACAGTATCCGTTTGAAAAAAAAACGCTTAAACAGTGCTTAAAAAAAAAGGCACAAGAAGAGCACGATTTTCATCCGTTTTGTTTGATTTACTCAGAAATAAAGTGGTTGATTTGTCGATTTTTTTCTCCGCGGACAGATCAGGATGTGCACTGCCACTTCAGTACGTACTCGCTGCAGCGCTGTACAGTATGGTGCACAAAAATGCACGCATTTGCCATTAGAAAACGACAAGGCGTGTTTTCAGACTTTGCCAGCCTGTCGTGCGCTCGTGCCTCCAGAATTTTTTTACAGCCAACCTGCCCGTAAATAAAAAATGAGTCACGGCATACCCGTAAACTACAGTATGACCCAGTGGTCAAGAGTCAAGACGGACCCGCCCGATTTTTTTGGGCTCGAAATTGCCAAAAACCTCAGATTTGTACTCTTTTGCATTCATCTCGTCACCTGTACAGTGCCCTCCCAAAAAAAAGTTGACACTTTGGCTATT
>KV441877.1:0-35219 GCA_001650995.1 Gongronella sp. w5
CCAACCCGCCCGCCGCACCCGCCATTGCCCACCCGGCCGATCCACCACCAACCACCCGACGACGCCGCTATTCGCCGGTAATCGACCAAGACCCCCGCCCAGCCCAGCGCCGCCGTGGCGGTCAGTGATTCCATTTTTTTTTTGTGCCGACGCCTCGAAGGCGTTTTCATTGTGTCGCCTGCGCGACCTTTGATTAAGGACTTATACAAAGGTAAGAAATAAGAAAAGAAAAGAAAAGAAAAGAAAAAAGAAAAGCTTGTTATGGCTCAATTTGTTGCTCATTGGCTCAATTTTTCTCCCCTTTGACTCAAAATTTGTTATATAACAGTAACTTGGTTGCCACTTCGACTTTAATCAAGAATATGTTCAATCTTGTCATTATTTTTCTGTTGCGCTATCAGTTGTGTTCTTGTTCCATACGTAGTTGGCTGCAGGCAGCAAAAATGGCTGACGCAAGATTTTCAAACACAAGCAAGCGCACTTCAAGTCCATCCGTTCATCGCCTCATCCCATTAGATGCTTCATGCTTTGATCCCATGTTTTTCAGTAAATCTGGATTAAAAAATCAAGATTCGACTAGACCATTGTCAAGCAAATTGCCATTAAATACGTATTTTGTTGAAAAAGTGGATTTTCTCTGCGAGTTTTGGCCATCCATTGATGAAACTGGTCTCATTCAATAGAGTTTCAACCGGTGCTTTTGACATGTTAAAAGCGCCGGGTGTCGTTCTATCTGTTGCCAAGAACATAGAGGTTGGAATTTTTTGAAATGTTTGAACGACTTTCACAAGCGCACAACGATCACTGATCGGGCAACAAACATTACGGAAATGACGGCATAGCCCGTCTAATTCGAATAATGAAAGTTTCATCTACGATCAAGTAATACTGTAATTATACCAAGACAGTGCTAGTAATTGTGAAAATTATCTCGACATTTTGGATTCATCTGCACAACGACTCAAGTCGCTCATTCTTCAACAAACGACGAGCAAATTCTTTAGACGGATGCACTACCTGTGGTTCTGGACGCGCATGGTGTCTATGCAGCTATTCTTGTCCATGCATCCATGGATAAACATTGTCGACAAGGTGTGAGTAGCCGTTGTTTGCCCAAGATTGAACCTTTACTCAACTCTTTTCTCGTCAATTCCTCTAAGACACGTGTTCACGACAGGCAGGCAACGGCCAAGGCACGCCAATAGGGACGAAATTCAAGGCAAATTGCAAGCAACACCTTGAAAAGGCTTGCTCGTTTCTCTCCCTTGATGTACACAATAAAAACGATTTTTCAAACAAATTACATCCATTTTACCTTGCCTGCCGTACGGCCGTCCAGCTCCAGATGACCCCGCTTCTTCTAGGCTAGGCACGCCTGCCATATGATTCAATGTTGCCGCACTTTATCTACTTTTTTATCATTTACTCGCTTTTTTTTGCACTCGTCATCACTCGTCGCCATTCAATGTGAGCACGACTAGAAACGAGTCGATTACAGCGATCCAAAACATGCACACACGCTCAACAGCTGGCGCAAAAGCCAGATCGACCACGCTTAAAAAGGAGCAAGGAAGAAACAAAAGTATAAGTTTTTAAAAAGGCAATTTTTTTATTGTGTGCAATCTCGTCGCTCAAGAAGAGTAAGCGGTGGATTTGGGCGCGGGTGAGGTATTGCGGCAACCCGAAGTTCACCTCTTGCTCCACCGGTTAAAATTCGATGGCGACAAGCGAGCGGCATTCGCGGCAGGGGCATGGCGTGTGCTCGCCGGGTCTTGGAACGCACGGGCGCGCATAATCTAAAAATAGGGTGATGCGACGTCAGCACATTTGCCATTCTGCTCTTTTTTTTTTTTTTTTCTTACCTGACACCATTGCTCACGGATCCAGCTCATGTA
Source organism: Gongronella sp. w5 (assembly GCA_001650995.1). Classification (NCBI taxonomy): domain Eukaryota; kingdom Fungi; phylum Mucoromycota; class Mucoromycetes; order Mucorales; family Cunninghamellaceae; genus Gongronella; species Gongronella sp. w5. Next base: position 1,896 of record KV441877.1, read on the forward strand.
GAAGGGTCCCTAGCGCAATAAAGATGGCCGCCAATAGTGTGCAGTCACCTTTCTCCACGACCTATGATCAAATAAAAAAATCAATATTTGACTCGTTTTCTGGTGTTTCTGATCATTCTCTTCATTTCAGGCATACCATAAAGACTTGGTCGCGCGAGTTTTTGTCGCTTGTGAGCCATGAGTCGTGGCACCTGCTTGGCCTTGATGCACATCAGGTGTGCAAGCACGCCAATCTCCTTGGACAACGTTGATTGCGCATATCGCCTTGCTGCGCACGTCTTGAACCTTGTAGACGAAGGCCGTGGCACCATTGCTGATCACAGACAGCGCTTGCAGATTCATTTTGCCGATGGAAATGCTGCCGCTGAGCTCGCGTCGCTTAGGTTTCTGCTTTGGCTGTTGCTCCTGCACTTGTTTCAGCCGGTGCAGCTGCAACATGGGCGTGCGAGCGCCCCTCGACGTCAAGAGTGCCCAAACGGTCTTGGCAGTCATTTTCAGACTTTGGAATGGCTTGGGGAGAGCAGTGCCGTGCTTGACACGCTTGGCTTTCTGGGTGGACGCGAGTCTCAAATCGCGTCCTTTTGGTTGCGCTTTAGAACGCGTCGCGTTGGAGCCATTGGACAACATGCGGGCAAGAGCGCGGCCGTGCGCGGCTAGCTCTCCGTGGGAATCAAATTGGATAGAACCCCCACGGATAGCGTGTGTGCGAGCCGCGACTGCACCCAATCGCATTTCTGGCCTTGGGACTCGGCCGTCAGGAGCTACATCGTGATTGCGGGTGTGCGTACAAGCAGTCGGTGTCAACATTGGCCCCATTCCGTGCCAAAAAGCGGTCTTGCTGGTGTCGCGCTCCAATAATATCGATGTTTTGGACCCTGGGCTTGTGATTTGAGCGTCTTGGCGTGCTTTGACGTGTCATAGGACGTGATAGTGCTAGAGTCGCGTGCAGCACCTAAGAAGAATGCGTCTTAATTATTGGCGCTTGTAAGGAAAGGGATCAATTTGCGTTTTACCGTTGGAAGTGGCTGGTCACATGACGCGCTTTCAGTATTGGACGGCGCTTGACGATGGAACCGGACGCGCGATATCCACGGGGGAACCAAGGTAGGTGAACGTGCGCGCTTGCCAAGACGCGTCGCCAACGACACTCGCACCCGCCAGTGCGGACAGCAATGACCGCGTCGAGATGTGCCAAACGTAGCCAAAAGACTGCTTTAAAAGTAAAAATGTGAAAGAGAAGTAAAGAAAACAAGGACAAAAAGTGATAAAAAACAAAACAAAAAAAGGGAGGGAAGGAACAAAGGCGCAAATTAGGTTTAAAGCGACGCGCACACAGGTTTTTATCATGCAAACAGGGCGCTGCTCGAATTAATAGAGCGCTCATGCAGCCAGTGACCCCCGGCGTTCTCGTTTATCGGTTTTTCCCTGCTTTCCACGTGACCTACTTTGCTTACAGCGCCCGTGCTTGCTCCCTTTTCACAATCGACCAATCTCGCACGCACCACCCACGCACCTCCCACGCGTCGCCCGTGCATTCGCGCACTCATGCAAACTTGAAATGGCTAGGCTCTTGCCCAGCGCAATCTCACACGACATCTCAATGGCTTGTTATTTTTTTTCAATTTATCATGCCCCACCTGACTCATTGATGATTTCATTTTCGTCTGTTGCGCCATTATCGATGAAAAAATAAGAAGGATCATACACGTGCTTTTGTTCAAACCCCCGTGTTTTGTCGTTTTGCTCGGTGATACCAGATTCAATCAGGTCAACTTAGTTCTCGGACGACTCTGTTCATCACGAGGACCCAAACTCGCTTGCCTTTTCAGGTGATTCTATTGCGATCTCAGCGCGTTACATTATGCAATGATTTTTTTTTACGTGATTTTAGCCGTAGCAACAGAATTATGTCAACGCGACGCGCTTTTAAGACTCATAAATTGAGTTAATCTAACTTGTACACTTCCCGCATGTGCGGAGCATGGCATTAAAAGAATCAGATTTCAAAATAAAAACGCAGATCACGCGGTAAATTCAAAAATCACTTGCAAGCGGCCAAGCAGACTTTACAGCCTCTCAAAATGCGGCCCAAAGAGATGAAATAGGCATGAAAAACTGAAGCGATTTCGACTCGAGCTGCCCTCAATCATTGGGGCGCATTACACGCAAAATCAAATTTTGGCCGTAGCGACCTCCAAATCGAAAATTGAAAACATGGGTCCTCAGAATTGCACCAAACTGGCACGCCAGATGGAGCAAATGGCCAAACGACGGAAAATGCCAAAAAAGTGGCCAATCCATCTGCTAGGTCTCGAGCAATGGCATGTTTTCGCATTTATTTCAACCACGAATTGCACGAGGAAAACACGTTCATAGACCTGTGCCGACGCGTCCACAAGCAAGAGGGACTTCAGATGATTGGATCTTATTGAAACAGGCACGTCCAACTCGACGCTTGACGCGGTTTTTCACGCGTCGAAAATTATATATCGTTTTGAAAGTGCGGCACTGATGCCAAAAATTACTCTTTTTTTTGTGATCACTAATACCCACAAACGCAGCGAGCCATGCTCTTTCTGTTGATGTGCGTTTCTCGGAGATCCAGTTATTTTTCGTCCATCTTACCTTGACGTGAAAAATCACTGTTTTTCACGTTTTACGCGGCTGCCAGTTGATGGAATTTTATTTTTTATTGTCTTTTTTGTGTCATTGCGGTGTGTTCACCATGTGATTGAATGGTGTGGCGATCTAGGGACCTAAATGTTTCATTTTCAAATCTTCGACTGCACCCCTTGGAAAATGGGTGAATTTTGAAAATTGCCGTGGTGCGCCATCCAGTGGTCGCAGAACCTTGAGGGTAGGCTCATTTGAACGATAAACGCCGGGCGCGAAGAATTAACGCGTTAAATTCACTTGCAGCAAAGAATTTAATAAAAATAAAATTCAAAATGATAAAAACGCCTCAATAGTCATTTTCTTAGACAGTGACAAGAACTCTTCCTATTTTTTTATGGACCGCACGTGTAAAACGCGGATTTAAATAATATGCGATGGCTTCTTAGCCCAAAGATCAGGCAGTGTTGAACAAATAACTGAGTCAAAATGCTGAAGTCATCATCAAATTAGAAGTTTTGTCATCATAGGTTATCCGATCTCCATCAAATTTAGACCAGATGCTAGTCATGAAATTGAAAGCGCTGATCCAAACTTGGAATCTCAAAGTCACCATTAAAAGAACGTGTGATTGAAAAATCGAATATCAAAAGCTTATGTACAAGCCCATTGCCAAAAATATTTGAAGTTGCTGGTCTTTACATCCACGTATTACAGCTTCATGGACGCTGAGACAAGGACGAAAATGGTACCATGAAAGCACCCATGTCCAAATCCATTCTGTTGCGAACTCGACGAGTTCGTAGCAAAATGTCTATTTCTGTCACATCAGGTGATTGCTTCTTTTTTTGTACAAATCAATGGCTTGATTGTACACAAAATCCGTTTCTCTTTTAAATGAGGTCTTGGACATGGCAGACGGCCGGCTGGTTGTCAAGTAATTGCAAATTTAAGAATTGCGCAAATTTGGCAAGGCGGGCATTCCGGAAGCGGAAAATCGTGCAATTTGCTGCCGCCAATCTTTGCGACAAAGGGGTAGATTTCGTAGCAAAGCTTGCAAAAATAACATTAAAATGGCAGGTTGTTAAACCAGATTTCGAAATAAACGCGAATGCCGTGCTGATTTGGCTACAATGCACATTTGAGCAAAACTCACTCCAGCGCCGACCTTGTTTTTTTGCATCCACGGAAAGACGCGAACCGTATGCTATTTCATGAACCGATAATCTCAACTATTTACTTTCTCAGCGCACTATGAGATTCGCTTTTATGAGGTGGCACAATATGCAAATTGCGATGTTGTGTGCGATGGGCGCGTTTTCCGCTTCCTCGCCAGTGACATTTTTATGCGCGTTGCGTGAGGCGATCCCGATCACGCTGCTGCAGGGAAGGAAAGCGTATCCTCGTTGCGCTACGCGTATTTCAGCAAAAGACAAAGAACGCCCGTAGCACAAGTTCCAATAATCCAATTTCCTCCGTTTTGCCATTTTCGACGCTTTTGGGGGCAGACTTCCATCCTGTTTGTGAGAATGGCGTGAATTGACGAATGTCGTTTCATATTTTGATTTTTCCCAATTTTAGGAGTCGACGGTTGCATGACCATTTTGAACTTTTTTTCTCTCACTCCCACCGCGATTTTTATGCAACATTGGGTGAAACTGAGTCGACGAAGCAATGAGTGGCTGCCGTGACGTGGTGAATCGTGTCCCCCTTGCCTCCTCCCCCCCCAAAAAACAAGGAAATGGCGCGCAGCAGCTGTAGATGCGCGCAAAGCGGAGTTTCGAGTTCGTGCGTTGCGCCTGTTCTGCGGCGCTGATTGCGTCTTGCTTTCGTGACACGCGTAGTAAAGATCCAATGTCTTTTTTTTTATCCTCGAGGTTTCATGGCTTTGATCTGTTGGAAAGGGGAAAGATGGCAAATTTGGACAGAGAGAGGCTCGGACGAGGCGCTGTATTCATGCAAAAAGGGTTCCCCGCAAAAAAAGCCACTGCGTGGAATCCATATTTGGCAAGCTGGCTCTTTTTTTTTTTCATTTGCACCTCTTTTTCCCGCTTTTGCTCACGTTTCGCTCTTTTTTTTTCACCATGGTACAACCGGAAGCGTCCAAGGGGGACGCGACATCGACTTTTTATACCAGTGTGAGCGATGTCAGCCAAGCGTTCAAGGTGAAGGAGCTGTCGGTGCTTGTCAAGGGTAAATACGACGTTTTTGTCAGGGTCCACACGGCGAGGTTTTTGACACCGACTTTTATTCTTCATGGCGCTAGATCTCAAGGTAGTGCGCGCGCAGCTGCAACATTGTGTGGCGCTGGTGGTAGATCCCATGGAAAAGTATACGCGGCCTTTGGTGGAATATGTGCAGTCACTTGCGGATCCGTCGTCACTGGTCGGCCTGTGGGACTATCAGAGCAGTGTAAGTTGCTTGTGCCCTCGATGCGCGTCGAATTGGCAACTTTTTTTTTTTTTTTTTTTTTTTTTTTTTTACCCCGTTTGCTCACGTCTTTTTGAACACACTCCTTTTTTTTTTTTTATAGACAAACATTCAGGATCTTGAGTGCATTGTGCCGGACGTGATGAGTTTGGTGCTGCGCCTGTGCGAGACGCCGATTCTGCGCGCATTTGGGTCTGATCTCGCGCAAAGCTTGCTTTCGCGCCACCTAAAGTCGATTTATCGCGGGATTGCATCGTCGCGCGTGCCGCAATGCATGTCGTGCTTCCGTGTGCTTATTGCGCTTGCGTCTTTTAACGCGACGATTGCCTCGGAGCTGTTCCAGCTCTTTAATTTCCAGGCCGAGGCAAGAAAAGAGGCAACGGACTGCGCAAAATTAGCTAATTTGTCTCTTTTTTTATGATATTGACAGGGCTTTAGCCGCGCCGCGCGATACCGACAGGCACGCAAGGGCAAGAACCCGCATCAGTATCTCTATGGTAAGGCAATGGAGGGCAATGACATGAAACGCACGCTCATTTTTTTATTTCAAAAAAAAGATCTGCGCACCATGTACGTCCGCTTTGTGCTCGCCTTTTTTAGCCATGGCGACACGTATGTGAAGAAACAGCTGATTGGTACGAAGAATGTCGTCCAATTCGTGTTTAATCACCTGGATGAGGACCCCTACTTGGTAAGTTCATGTGCCATTTTTCTCGCAAGCACACGACTTGACGCGTCTTTTGTAGTTTGTGCAAGAGATCCTGCAAGTGTTCAAAGACAAATTGATCCTGGACCACCACGTCCCACGCCATGTCAAGCTTGCAGTGTTTACGCCGAGCAATTTGAGCAAGGTAAAGTGGAAAAAAAAAAGGCAAATTACGGCTGTTTCAGGGATCCTGACGCGACGCGACGCGTTTTTTTTTGTTTCCGAGTAGCTTGCGGATTTATACGACCGGCGCGATGAGGAGGCGATTTCCGCGACGGAGACGGGTGTTGTTGCGGAGCTAGTTCACGAATTTTTGTTGTCAATTTGCACTGTGCCTGATGTTGGTGTGTGTTTCCGCAGCCCCGGGTGGTATCCCGCCGAGACGGATAAGACCAAGGGCCACGCGAGTGCGTCGAATTCGTGTCTTGCGAAATTCATTCTCTCTCTTCAGCCATCGGACGACATGCGGCAGCAAGCACTGCTACTTGGTATTTTGCACGTGTGCCCGGAGCTGATTGCCGGGTATTGGCAGCATGTGCCTTTGACGTACGAGCCGCGCCTGTCGACCAAGTGGCTGGGCAACATGGCGTTCATGCAAAAGGTGGTGCAGCAGCCGGCAGCGTCGTTTTATTTCCGCGACACGCAGGCTTACCCGACTATGCCTCCATCGGCCGACTTGCTCCTTGCGCACATCTTGCCACGACCCTTTGCACGCGCCACGAGCGTCAAGGCGCTCCAGCACGCGCATCCACTCGTCCGCTACATGGCTTGCCATTTGCTGGCCGCGTCTTTTCAAAAATTCGACGCGTTGACGCGCCAAATGCATCAGGTCATTGCCACGCTGCGCGGCGTCGAGGTCGATGCGGCGGCCAATGTCATGAAGATGGACATTGACGACGAAGACGATGAAGACGAAGCCAAGGAACGACCATCGCAGGCGTGGCAGCGTGCTTTGGATACGCTACGTGAACAATTCCGACGCGCGCTCCCCGAAATCCCCGTGCTCACGCTGCAGCACGCGGCGCTCTTCAATGGGCCACCGGACGCAAAAGACGACACCGAGATCGCCACGCAACGCCGCCTTTTAAAGATCGCCATTGTTCGTTTGCTCGATTATTACCAGACACACGTGCCCATCGCGTTTATGGAGAGCGCCATCGACCCGAGCAATCTCATTCCGTCCAATTTGCTTGACTTGAGCCCCAGCATCCTCGTTCACCTGCTACGCTTCCTCTTCCATCTGCCCGATTTCCAGTGGAGCAGCAAAACATGTAAAAATTGGGGGAAATGGAGCAAACAAAGGAGGGGTATACAGAGACGAAGGGGGTGGAAAAGAGACAAAACACAAAAAAAGGCAACACGAGTGAAAAAGTGAAAAAATGGCCAATTGTCCCTTTTTTTTACAATCAATTGATCCATTCCTCTTTTTTTTTTTTTTTTTTCTTTAGCTGGCAAATCCGTGTCGCATATCACGACGCTGATCACGCTGTACCTCCGGACGCCGCACCAATTGATCCGTAAATTGACTGGGCAACTTGTGGCCAAGACGCTTGCGGACTCGCACATGTTCCGACACGATCCCGAGGAGGCACTGCTGTGGCTGCAGGCGCTGCCAAGTGCATTGACGGCGGTCGAGGGTCAAGAAGCGTTGCTGCGGTTCCTTGACGCGTGCTTTTTACGCTTTGGCAAGGGTGAATACCGGTACATTGAGCGTGCTGTCGAAGTTTTTTGTGCGGCATCGGCTCAACTTGATGAGAACGCGTTGGTGCGGCCCTTGTTGTGGCACGCAGAAGACGCGAGCAGCAACAACGAGCCTAGCTACCCCGTGAGCCCGCTGCTGTTTGTGCTTTTGGAGCAATTGCCGTATTTGCAAGCAAATCAGGCCGTCATTGTCGACTATGTGTGCCAGCTTTTGCTGCTGCTGCACGCCAAGCAAAAGGTGCCTCATTATATCCACGCCATCTTTGCTCAATTGCAAGCAGTGCTCAAGGTACAGCCTGAAACAGAGGTTGCACAAGCCCCGTGCTTCGGCGTCCCGCAATTACTCGCCCAGGTTGGTCAATGTATCGGTGTGATTCAACCAGACGACGACACGCCCATGGACATCATCGACGACACGGCTATCGCGCCATTGCTTGCCGGTAAATGCTCCATTTTTTTTTTTTTTTTTTTTTTTTCCCCGCCCCACTCACTTTTTTTCTATTCTTAGTCGATCCCAATGGCAGCCAGGCGCAGCAGCAGTGGCATGATCAACTCCAGAAGACGCCTGCGACCGCAACAATGGGCCAATGGGCCACACTGGCCAGCAAATGCGCTTCTCTCGGATTTTCTGCCTACGACCCTTTGGTCGCCTACATTTCGCGGCGGTTCCCAGCCGCCGGCAGCCTCTTTGCGTATGAGCAGACGCTTGGCGATGACGACAGGTTCGTAAAATCACAAGAAAATGGAATTGTGGCTCATTTATTTCACATTTTTTAGTGATTTGCGCAAGCTTTTGGCTGGTGTGCCGTTCCCTGTGTTATTCCACAATGCTGTTCGCGCAGGTCCATCGTCTGCCGAGGCATTGAGCGTGCTCTGCGGCTCGTTGGCGGGCGCATCAAGCCACTCAGTGCGTTGCGCGGTACATCTGTGCATGCAGGAGCTGACGGTGCTCTTCCTTGGCGACACACCAAAGCGCGCGACCCTGGACCTGTGTCTCGGTGTGCTCCAGCATGTCATTGGCCTCGTCAACGAAGGAAACGATGAAAAAGAGAGCCACCTCACGGCTGATGACGCTGTCGCGATCAAGGAACTCATCTTTGGCCACCCTGTGCTCAAGGACATTGATGCACGCGTCGACACGCTGCTGCATGCACCTGATCAAATGGACAAGCACGCTATTGATGTACGTTTTCACCCTTTTTTTTATGTTTTTCGTCGTGTCGATGCACGACCTGACTGATTTTTTATGATTTTTCTTTTTTTCTCGTTTTTTTTTTTTTGTTTAGTGGCTGCAAGTGGTTCTACAATTTATGGATTTGTTTGCAGATGGCGCGCGTGGCGACTCGCTTTTAGCACGTGTTGTTTCTGTGGCGCCATCGGAGCTCGATGACCGTGTTTTCCGTGTTTTGATGACGGTTGTCAAGACGTTGCTCGCGCGTTCTGCGGTGCCTTCGTCAGTGGTTGAATTGTTGTCGTCTGATGCTCTTGTGGGGCGGTGCAGCGCAGAGGGATTGCTTGCGCTGCTATGTTTACCCGTCGAAGGCGACAAACAAGCGCGTGCGGCCCAGAAATCGCTTTTGGACGCGTGTTGCACCGATGTGGTGCACGCCATGGCCCAAGGACGCGCTTTGCCCGTGGACACGGGCCTTTTGGCCGACGTTTGTCTTGCGAAAAACGTGGATGTGGGCGGCATTGTCCAATCGTACGCGGATGTGGATGTTTCTGCGCCGTGGATCGATGTTGTGCGCGTCGCGTCGGGCCTGGCGTCGACCAAAGCCGACGATTTGTTGCACTGGGTGCTGCAGCATGTGCTCAACAAGCTCAATGGCGCGACATTCCTTCCTCAAGACACAGTGATCGATGCCCTGACCAGTCTCATTGACCATCTCGCCGACAAGATCGATTGGGACCGCGTCGACAAGGAACTTGTGCGCGACTATGTGCTCAACACGCTACTCGACCACCTCGACAATGCCGCCGCTCTGAGGTGGACCAATGCCATGGTGAAACACGTCTACGCCAATGTAAGTCTTTTTTTTTTTTTGTAACAAATGACATGGAACCCCCCTCTTTTATTTTTCCTTTTCCCCATTATCCAAAAAAAATTTACTCATTTTTTTGTATGTAGTATACCCGTATGGAACCTATTGAGACGTACATTCGGCGTATTCTGGATCACGATCAATATGCATCGCTATGCAAGCCTGTGGATCTGCGTGCCCTGGAAGCGACCGAAGAGGAGGATGAGGAGGACGAAGGCGAGGATGCGACATTCAAGGCATTGGAGGATGTGCCGATTGAATCGGCCACGCGCCAAGCACTGACGACGTTGCTGGCGACATTGAATACGATCCAGCCGCAAGTGCTTGCCAAGAACCATGGTCTTTTGGACCGGCTGCTGATCAGCTACAGCGCGACAACGCTTGAAAGTGACCGGTGCATTCTGGCGATGCTCGAATCGTGCGAGAAACACAGCGAAAAGTCAATTTTGGGCAAGATGTTGATTTGGGGTCCTGGGTCGGACGAAGCGCGCCAGTCGCACGCGCAGTCCGGCCGCCTGTTTGACGAGACAACGGTATCCATGGAGACGCTGGCGGCTATTGACCGCAAACGCATGCGCCGCACGCTCTTGGCCGTCCCTTCCTCCACATCCAATGCCTCAAGCGCTTCTTCGGCTACTTCTTCGGCCATCACTTACGACCCAGCCTTTTTCCTACCACTCTTTGCCAACCTTGTGTCCGCAGGTAGACTTGACAGCCGTCGCTTCATCGAGGTCGATGGTCTGGGACTCGTCATCGCGTCGCTTTCCAGTCTTGACACCCGCGTCCGCAGCATCGCCTACCAGGTCATGGACCAATTCTATGCTCAATTGGAGGTAAAGTTTGCAACAGACTAAAAAGGAGAGAAATTTCCTTCAAAAAAAAAAAAAAAAAAAAAAAAAAAAAAGCGCGAAAAATGGCTCATTTTTTTTTTCAAAAATTTCAAAAAAAGGTCGCGCGTTTCAAGGGTCTGTTGCCCGTGCGCTTTTTGCTCGACGCCCTAAAGAATGCCATTGTGGATCGTGCCGAAGCGGATGTGCCGCCACGACTACCTCCGGCCGTGTGTCTCTGCGTTGCCCAATGCTGCTCGATCTTGCTGCTGCCGAACCACTTTTTGCTGCCACACATTGCCAAGTGGGTCACCTTCCGCCCGGCCCTGGACATGAACGTAAGGGAGAACTCAAAAAATGGGCAATTGGAGAGGATTGACACCATTTTTTCTATATTTTTTAGTACATTCCCATGTACACTGCGCTTTTCCACTCGTCGTCGCGGTCGAGCAAACAGGAGCGACAATGGCTTCTGGAGCTTCTTGCGGCATCAGTTCACAATTTGGACGACTATCGCATGTATTCGCGACACCGCGTCTGGGACCAAGTCGCATCGTTTTACCAAAGCGTGCTCGCGGACGACCAAGCGCGCGCATTGATCCGCACCATGACGCTGCAAGCCATCCAATTGCCCGCCATCGCGCTCAGACTCATCCAGCACAACGGTCTTGTGGTCTGGATCCAGCAAGTTCTCACCATGACTCAAAGACGCTCCGAAAAGGAAAACATCCAGTGGCGCCTCATCCTCACGCAACTTTTCTCCGTCATTCGCGAGTCTGACCTCCCCGACCGTGTCGCCGCTATGCTCACCCACCAGATCACACTGCTCGAAACCATCCTCAATCAGTGATTTTTTTTTCTTTTTTTCCCTTTTTTGCATGCCCCCTTCCCCATAGAGTCATCTTTTTTTGCATCCTAAAATAAAATCAAGTCATTTTGCAATATTTGAGCATTACGGATTCAATCGTCAAGAAGCTTCACAGCAAGAAAAAAATTCCAAAAGCCGGATTTTAAATCGAAATGTGCGAATTGCTCGAGAATTAACAAGGAATCTGGCGTTGTTTGGACAGGGCAGGTGGTCATAGACCTTTGTGACACTCGAATGGCACCGGTTTTATTCTGGAGCAAGATCATGAGACGCGATGAAAATGTAGAAATGCGAAAAACATGCATTTCGCTCTTTTGAAGGAGGCCACAAAAGCTTATTAGCTGAATCCTCGCACCGCACGCGATTAATGTCGCGACAGACTTTCATTTGAGCCCATCGCGGCATCTCTAGGTCGCGTACATGGTGAGCAATGGGCCAGAATGAAAATGACCAAAAAGCCTGGATGATCCCCTGGCCAATTTTCAAAAATCAAAAATAGTCGCTGGATTGCCACGAAACTTGGAGGGTAGCAGGATCGTGCGTCCATCATCCATTCTTGTGAGGGCAAGATCCGGGGTTGAAAAGCTGGCTGGCGAGAAAATTGACAAAGAAGCATGAAAAAACGAGATTTTCAATTCAATGCCATCGAGCCACCAAGTGCTTTTAGCGGCCTGAAGTGAAGTTATCTCGCGCATATGGATCGTGCGCACACGTGGATGCCAGGGGGCACAAAAAAAAAGCGCTTTGCGCCCGAATGACAGCGCGTCGAAACTGCGTTTTTTTAATGGTGATTTTCGACGCGTCGATACTCTGGACCTCGCGCAGTAACGTACAGCGCAATGCATATACATGGAACGCTGGATTGTTCTCACCGAGGAAATGTCGACTGAGCGGCTCTAGTGCCCCTCGTCGCCGAAGGATGAGCATTTGAAACAATGGCCTCCAGCTCACTAAACCGCGATTTCCTCACAATCCACAAAGTAGAATCTCTTGAAACTTGTCTCGGTGTTACTAGCCATTGGTGCGCATCATCCCTTTGAACGTGAGGTCGATCCAAGAATTGCACTATTTTTTTGCAAAAATCGTTGCCGTCACCACATAATATTTCAAACAGGCATCGTTCTCCCAATTGTGCCTCCAGGGACACATGGATGGGCTCAAATGAAAGCATATCCTTTCATCTTTCATTTGTAAACAGGTAAAGCATTAAATTTTACGTGGCTCCATGAGAGTGTACCGCTTGAGCGTCAAAACTGAAACTATGATTGTTTCAACCTCTATTGCCCTTTTCCTTTGTCTCTTGCCTTTTTTTTATCTTTGCGTCCTGTTGTCTATCTGATATGTGCGGATGCAGCTTGTAAAAAAAGTGAGCGTGCGGATAAAACTCCTTTTTTAATTATTAATAATCGACGCAACGAAATACAAAGACAAAATGCAATTTCAGGGAAAGTCATCGTCTTGACGCGCTGACAGCGCGTGTCAAACTGTGCCCACGACGATGGCCTTGAGGGTGTGCGTGATGAGGGAGAAAGGGAGGAGGTGGCGCGGCGTCGTACCACGACATGGGCCGTCCATGATCGGAAGTGGATGCCATGGGGACCGGATGGCCGTCCACAACGCGATGATGGCGTGCAAATGTTACTTGTTGCTGCTGCTGCTGTTGTTGTTGCTGCTGCTGCTGTTGTTGCTGTTGTTTTTGCTGCTGGTGCATGCCTTTGTGGTATGCCTCCATGGGCGGAAACATGAATTCATCACGCAATTGGCCGTCCATGTCGTCATCGTCCATCCCATCATCATAGGCCCACGAAACCGGTCGCGGTTGACGCCCCATTGGCGGGCCACGGTGCATTGCAGGGCCTAGAAAAAAAAAAAAAAGGAAAATAGAAGAGATTTAAAAAGCAGCGTCCTCACATCGATTTTTTTTTTTTTTTTTTACCTTGGCCATGATCTGCCATGTACGCGGCTAAAGAAGAAAAAAGAGAATGAGCGTCGTTTGCCCTTGCTTATCTTGAAAAAAAGGTTATTTTTACGCAGCGGCGGGCGATTTGCTTTGGACGGATGCCATGTAAAGGCGTGATGCATGACGGGCTCGCCAGAGGGCAAGTTGCGCAGGTCAATGGCGGAACGGCGATGGCGGACGTTGCCAGAAGGTGCGCGTTGCGGCACTTTAAAAAAGGTGGGTGTGCTGCGGCGGCGGCGATGGTGGCTGGAAGTCGTGGAATGGGCATCGTCCTGTTGGGCGTCCATCTCTTGGTCCTCTTCGTCGTCGTCCAATGGGTCTGAATTGTCCATGGCCGTGGCCCCTGTGGACATGTGGCGCGGCAGAGGTGGAGGTGGGCCCATATGTGGATGATGATGAGGAGGATGGTGGTAATACGGGTGCGGCGGATAGGAATCGTTGGCATTGTCGATGAAATACGGGTCAGCGCTACCATCCATCATATAGGGAGGAATATAATCTGGATGTGGAGGAGGGAACATCATATGTGGTGGGAATTGATGGTGGTGCGTGTGGTGGGGTGGAGGTGGGGGTGGCATATTTCGTGAATTTCGCGTGAATCTGGGTGCTGGTGCGGGAGGCGGCGCGTAAATGGGTTGTCTGTCATAGTAATACGCGAGTTGTTGTTGCTGCTCGTCCATGTACTCATATCCGTCGTCGTATCCGTCCATGTACGCGCGCGGGGCATGGAATGGGGGCATGTGGGGCAACGAATTCTTCTTTTTCAGCGAATGCTGCCGATGTGGCTGCTGTAAAGGAACAGCGTGTTGTTGCGTGGGTGTGTGCGCTTGCGATTGCGGTGTGCGGCGTGCCTGCATCTGCGGTGTGGCTTGCTGCGACGCGTTTTGCGGTGGATCGTTTTTGATTGGAACGCCGGATGCGCCTGGTGCGGGGCCGGGGGCTGGTGCAGACACAGGCATGCCGTCATTGTTGGTGTCTTCATAATCAAAGGCGGGCGGAGGCATCGAGTAGCGATGATGGCTGTTGTGTCCCATGCCCGAGGATGGCGCTGCAGACCGCGTGCCTTTATTGCGATGCTCGTCCATGCGGCGCATATGATGGTAATGGTGATGGTGGTGATGTAACAGATTCTCTGGTGACGACATTTCCTCATCATCGTCGTGAAAACCCATTGGTGGTGACGATGATCGACTCGTAGTACCATTTCCGTGAAAATGGTGGTGTTCATAATCGCTGGACGTGCTTTTGCGCCTGCGGCGGCCGGCCAGGGGTGGTGGTGGTTGTTCCTGGTGAGCCTGATGCTGCTGTTGTAATTGCTGCGACCGCAATTGCGCCTGGAGTTCGTCGATTTTGCGTTGTAAAAGCGATACCTGCTTGATGAGGTCCGGCTGCGGCTGGGGCATTTGTTGCTGGTGATGCTGCTGCTGGTGGCGCCCATAGGTAGCGGCGGCCGCAACCTGATTGGGCAATGGGCTGGATAAGGGCTCGGTCGATCGTGACTTTTGCAATTGGGCAGGTGGTTGCTGCATGTGATCTTTTCTCGCCTGTTGCTGCTGCTGCTGATGATGATGATGTTGTTGTTGTTGAGCTGGCGGGGGCGCACGGTGATGAAAAGAGGCAAGGTCCGGCTCATTGCCCCTTTTGGGTGCTTGTTTTTCATGCTGTTGTGTCGTGGGCATTCCCGGCGACCCGCGAGTTGCTAAAGGGGACGATTTGAGTGGTGCCGACGATGATGCACTGAGATGCACGGATTTAAACGGATGCTGCTGTTGCTGTTGTCCTTGTTGCGAAGGAGGCGAGTCTTGCTGTTGTTGCTGTTGTTGCTGCTGTTGCCTATTTGCGTGGTGTAACAAGAAAAAGTTCCCGCCCGGTGCATCCTTGTCATACTTTGGCGCAGGCGGTGGCGAAGATGACGACGACATGGACAACGTGGTCGAGGATGGCAATGGCAACACCAGGGGCAAATGGTCAACATGATTGGATGCCCGGATCGATGTTTTGCTCGTTTCCATCGACGACGACGTCTTTGATGACGAAGACGACGACGACTCGCGCTTGTTGCCTTGCGAGGGCACGGGTGACGACGGCGGTTTGCCGTTGGGCTGTTGCATTTTGATGGCTGGCGACGATGTGAGCGTGATGGGCAGGGTTGTTTTGATCTCTTTTGCCTTTTGATCATTACTGTTGGTCGTACTCGAGGGCAACGGCGACGACACCGTGGCTGCGGGCTCAAGCTCCGGCTCGCTGAACCGGATTTCAGGCACCCGCGCTTGTTTTCCCGGAGGATGATGTGGTGCGACGGCACGATGATCGTCGACGCCGTACATTTCGTGATAGTAGGCCGTCAGCGACTTGGTGGGCGCAACCGCAAGTCGAGGACGGGGATGCAACACAGGTGGTGGCGACTTGGTAGGCCCAGTCACCCCGCGCCGCGTCAATGGCACCGCGTCCAGCGTCACATCCGCATACCCGCGATCGTCAATCGCCTCGTCCGATAGTTCCTGCTGCACATCCGCATCAGGCATCCTGAGGTTCTTGGAATCGATGAAAAAAAAAAAAAAAGGGAGAGGGGAAACTAACAGCGAGAGGAAGAAAGAGAGAGAAAAAAAAAAAAAAAAAGAGAGAACAAAAACTGCCAAAAATCCAGGGGTCCAAAAAGGGTCCAAAAAGGGCGCATCCCCTTCTTTGTGTCACATCACCGTGCCGTGCGCCATCAGATGATGCCCAAAAAGCATAAAAAGTGAACCAGCCCATCTTGGGGTTTCCCAATGGCCCAAATGTAAGGTCCTCTCATCAGAATTATCCAAATCATCTGCCCCCCATCGTCCACTTTGGCGCTCATGCCACCTGTTGCCCTAATTGTGGAAGCGTCAGCTGATTGCATACTTGTGCGACCTGCGATCTGCTTGACAATTTCATTGCCCGCCCGCCGTGACCCCTCAATTGCACAAGCAAATTCGTCCCCTCGCGATTTTTTCTTTCTTTGAATTTGTGATTCCACTCGCTCTCTTTTTCGTTTTCCTTTTTTTTCCCCCTAAGCATATGCCACCAAAAGACTTTTCGAACCAGTACATTGCGCGGCTCACCGCGGACGAGCGCCCGTGCTTTGTGTGCAGCAAGTTTACGACCGTGGTCTTGACGTCTGCCAATGGAAGCAACGCCGACTGGTTCTATGTGTGCCGTGCCCACCTTGGCGATACCCACTTTTGCACCAAATTGGGCGGCAACACACCACCTGTCGCTGCAAAGCCCAAGCCAAAGTCACCCACATACGACAGCGATAAGCAGCCCGAGAGCGACAGCGTCTTGGACCTCATGTCCAGCATCGGCAGCGCATTCACGGCATGGCGAGGCAAAGACAAGGACAAGGAAAAGGACGAAAAGAAGAAAAACGACAAAGACGACGACGAAAAGGACAAAAAGAAGAAAAAGGAAGATGAGGACAAGAGCAACGATGGCTCGGCGTCGCCCACACCGGCGGCATCGGCCACCACCACCAGCAGTCCAAGCTCGCCGGCGGCATCGAAACCCATCTTCATCTTGCAGCGCGATTATTTCTACATGCGCCAGCGCAAAGCATACAAGTCACTGCAGCAAAAGCGCGCCACAGAGAGTCTCAACAAACTTGAGTTCCCAGACGTGCCAACCCACGCGCCAGGCCGACCACAATCATCATAGATCAAGCGCAAACATCCTAAAAATCAGCCTTTTTGCGTAAAAAATTCGCAAACCCGACCTCGACTCCTCCAGCCAAGTCCTATTTCTCGTTTCCCATCCGTCCTATTTTTTTCCGCTGTAGATATATGCGCATCACCTGTTTACAGTAGTCAATAAACAGTCGCATTGTACCCATGATGACGCTGCGACACTCCATGATAACTAAACAAAAATCAGGGACAATGTAGGCATGATATTGTATCATCCGATGTGCGCGCCGCTTGTGTTACTGCAACCTCGCGGGTGGCGCGTAAAAATAAAAATACAAAAAGCGACGGCCAGGTCCGCCTTTTTTTTGCTTTATTGCCTTTTTACCTTTTGTCCTAGACAATTGTTCGATGGACTGCGCGTAATTTTTTCGTCATTTTGTGAAGCACACCGCCAACGACAATTTCGATGCTTGCATTGATGCTGCACAATGCTTTGAAAATTATCTCGGTCAATATTCAGGTTTTCGATATGTCGCTTGTGTGTCTGTGATCCCTTCAATATTTCTTTTCTCTCAGTGCCTCAAATATCATCATATCATATGATAGAGCATACTGTATCGTTGACTGTATCCGTTTTAAAAAATTCGGTCAGCAAGCGCCCGGGAAAAATACGATAATGCAAAAACAGCACAATTTTCATCCGTGTTGGATTTTTTACAGTATCACTTTAATCTCGTCTGTATTGATCAATAATGGCTCCAATGACATAAAATTTGGTAGGAACACTGGTATGGAAGTATAAAAAAGAATACATAATTATGACATGGATATAGTGAGCGGTTTTTGAAATAGATCAAAAAAAGGAGAACCTGACGTGTCACGCGACGCGACGCGTACCCAGGCCTATACAATGTCCTGTGAAGACGAACTGACATTATTATGAATCAATATCTCCAAATTTTTCTGAGACAATCACGGAGGTGTCTAATAATTTTTGTCAATTCATTTTAGAGTACGTGTGTCGTGCCAGAGTGCAGTGTGTCAATTGGTCAAATTGTCACAGTGGCGCGCCAGGTGCCAAAAAACCATGGAAAAATGATTTTATCTCTAGCAAACAATTTAGTCTCTTTGTTGACTTGAAACTATGATAATCATTTAATTTGAAAGCCTAAGAGTGGATACTATTGAGTAGCTGTGATTATATCAACCAGGTAGGGCATCACAGTCATACTAAGGAAATTGCGGCAAAAGACGCGTCCGACGCGTCACAGTGACAATTTGACCAATTGACACGCTGCGCTCCAGCAAGACGCATGTACTCTAAAATGAATTGACAAAAATAAGTACACATCTCCATGATTATCTCAGAAAAATTTGGAGATATTGATTAATAATGTCAGTTCGTCTTTACAGGCCATTGTATAGGCCTGGGTACGCGTCGCGTCGCGTGACACGTCTGGTTCTCCTTTTTTGATCTATTTCAAAAACTGCTCATTATATCCATGTCATAATTATATATTCTTTTTTATACTTCCATACCAGTGTTCCTACATAATTTTATATCATTGGAGCCATTATTGATCAATACAGAAGAGATTAAAGTGATACGTTTTACAGATGGCACTGCAAAAAAATCGACTTTGCGACATTTTTTTTGCTAGGGTACGGTTACTGTACCTACAGTACAGTACTGTACTGTACTGTACAGTACTGGTACAGTGACATGAAATTTTGTACAAACAATGGTTTGGAGGTGTAAAAAAGACTCTAAAATTATAAAATGAATATAGTGAGCGGTTTTTGAAATACAGCAAAAAAGGGGAACCTGACGTGTCACGCGACGCGACGCGTACCCAAGCTTATACAATGGCCTGTGAAGACGAACTGACATTATGAATCAATATCTCCAAATTTTTCTGAGACAATAATGGTGGAGGTGTCTAATTATTTTTGTCAATTCATTTTAGGGCACATGCGTCTTGCTGGAGCGCAGCGTGTCAATTGGTCAAATTGTCATTGTGACGCGTCGGACGCGTCTTTTGCCGATATTTCCTTAGTGTGACCGTGGTGCCCTACCTGGTTGATATAATCACAGCTACTCAATAGTATCCACTCTTAGGCTTTCAAATTAAATGATTATCATAGTTTCAAGTCAACAAAGAGACTAAAATTGTTTGCTAGAGATAAAATCATTTTTCCATGGTTTTTTGGCGCTTGGCGCGTCACAGGGATAATTTGACCAATTGGCACGCTGCGCTCTGGCACGACACATGTACTCTAAAATGAATTGACAAAAATAATTAGACATCTCCACAATTGTCTCAGAAAAATTTGGAGATATTGATTCATAATGTCAATTCATCTCCACAGGCCATTGTACAGTATAAGCTTGGGTACGCGTCGCGTGACTCGCGTGACACGTCAGGCTCCCCTTTTTTGCTCTCTTTCAAAAACCGCTCACGGTATTCATTTTATAATTTTATACCTCCTAACCATCGTTTGTACAAGTTTCATGTCATTGGAGCCATTATTGATCAATACAGATGCGATTAAAGTGATAAATTTTTCAGATGGCACTGCAGAAAATTTGACTAGGGGGCACTTTTTTTGGTAGGTGACGTTACTGTGCCTACTGTACTGTACTGTACAGTACGTAAAAAATTGTGCTCACTTTTTATTCACACCAATCCTAAAGCAACTCTTTTGCCCATCGCCTCCTTGCCCTTTGCCAAAAAACCTTCAAGCAGCACGCTGGCAAAAAAAAAGACGTATGTGGCCACTTTAAAGCAATCGTACCACCGCCCAAATCCATGATGCAGCCAAGCAAAAGCCTCATCAGCAAAAGGGCCATGTCATCATGCACACGCCATGCAAAGGAACGCTGCTCACAAAAAAAAGACGATAAATGGCACGTTGTTTTCGTTCTTGCGGCGTTGCATCTGTTGTACCTAGGGCGAAACGCGGAGTCATCAAGTAGTTCAATCACTTTCAAATTTTAGCACAACATAAATCACGTATACTCTCACCTTCCACGTGATTTTCAAATGGATACAGTAGATGCAAATTCAAGAGCATAGCGCGTCAAAGTGTAAAATTTTCTCATATTACAGTATTTTATTTTCCCAGCCAAAACCTCAATTTTCCTCACAACCTTCACCTTTTCTCATCATCATCTAGACTTGTTATCGATATCGTATTTTCAGAGAACTTGTCAAAAACTCGCTTACATGATCTCTTTAAATATCTAACATTTTCCTTGAAAATTCAGCTCTGTAGACGCAAATTCTTTATTTGAG
Organism: Gongronella sp. w5; assembly: GCA_001650995.1. Classification (NCBI taxonomy): domain Eukaryota; kingdom Fungi; phylum Mucoromycota; class Mucoromycetes; order Mucorales; family Cunninghamellaceae; genus Gongronella; species Gongronella sp. w5. Next base: position 21,986 of record KV441877.1, read on the forward strand.
GTTGGTGCCATCATTATAGTGAAACCATTATAGTGAAACCTATTGACCCCCTCCTCATAATCCAATCTGCTATAAAAATCGGGGGTCAATCGGGTTGCTCTTGAGAAAATGACGATTAACGTCAAATTTTAGAAAATGAAATTTCTCGAGCGATCAGTTCTGGTCACACATCGATGAAACTGCGTTCATCCGACAGATAATCAAATTGCGCATCTTTGATCACTGCAGCACATTGTGCTTTGTTTAGCTCGTTGCCGAGTAAATCGGCCTTGAAATCTTTGATCGCATTGTGTCAACGAATAAAGTTCATCCATCGGGTCAGCAAAGCAGATGAAAAATCATGTCCAAACGCGCCTCTGTCCATGGAACAAGTCACACAGAGTGCGACGCAATGCGATCAAGAAGGAAATCACGATTACATCGTTTTTTACTGTAATTTGGACATTTGTCTGTAAGAACACTAACTTTCTTCTACAGTATGAGATCAGCCGCCCGAATAGATAATTGTACGCCTTGTAGTTCAAATGAACCCACCCTTGCCGCTTTATGATACGATGATTACAGCACATCCTCTCCATTTCATCAATTTTGCCCTTTTCTGAAAATGTACTGCAAAGATGCCCTGATTTCATGCAAATTGCATTTCTCAGGACTAAGTACAGTAATCCGATTTGCGACAAAAAATTGGAATTGTTGGATCCTTGATACGACAAGTAAATTTGGAGCACCGTGATCAGGCTCATCGGGAGAAATGCTCAAGGTATTATTTTAGCTCTAGTTTTCATCATTAGTCAACACGAATCTCGAGATTCTCAAGCGCCAAGACTGAGTGATCTGAATATCATAAAAATTCTGCACATTTCCCCTTGCTACTATATCATACATACTGCATCATGCTGTTTGTGAATACATTTTAAATTGAGGATTGGCATCAGCAACACATTTTTTATTGCAGTATGGGGGAGCCATTTTTTGTCACTTTTTTTTGTACACCCGACTTCGTTTGTCTGACATTTATGCTACTTCAATATTGAATTGACGAAAAAAAAAAAAAAGACGATAATGACCACCAATGTCATTTTAGGGCATTATTACGAATAAAAACCTGACGTGCACTTATTATTACAGAGAATTAATGAAGAAGTTAATTATTATTATCAAAGAACAATGATATTCAATGATATTATTTTTATTTTGTTTGTCAAAAGCGTCAATTAGCGTGATCTTCCAACAGTGTGTGAGCCTGGAGCTTTCCATTTGCCTTTTTTCGGTTTTTGCTTTGTTGCGCCGATTGCTTGCCCGCTCCCAGTTTGTGTGTTTGTAGCTTGAACACCAGTACCCATTGCTTGCTCAGCGGCAACCTCTTGGGCAATGGCGGCCGCCTCACTAGGTTTCAACGTGTCTTGCTCGTTGGGATGGATCAAAATGGCTTCAATGGCGCCAATGTAGCCCGAGACGGTAATGGATGGCTGCGCGCAAGGGCCTTCGTACAAGGTGAACCTTCCAAATGTGTATTTCAGCGGCTTCAGCTCACAGCCGGGCACAGGACCCAGATTTGTGCTGTAAACACGCACATGTGTGGTTTGCGCCGGGAGATCAAACGTGACTGTGCCTTCAATCGCATAGCCACCCATCAAATAGTGTAGCGCGCCGAGCTTGGCACCGGATTTGTCCTTTGCCTTGTACAAGAGCCAATCGCCAGGGAACCGGATGGCGTGGTTGTTCTTGACGCCGTCAAATGTAACACGTTGATTGGCCTTGCGATATTCAAAAACCCAGCGATTCACCTGAAGTTGCTTCGGGTCTTGACCAGGTAGGATACGCGTCATGACGTGGCCACTTGGTGCATGTTGCTCGACTTCAGGGAAAGTACACAGATCTGTCTTGCCTCTCTCATCGTCCATCACCTTGCCAATCACGTCCTTGCCGAATCGGAACAACGAGGGCTTGCGCCAGCAATCGCCAGCTTCACAATGCTCTGTTTTTTTATGCGTTAACTGCTTTTTCTCCTTTTTGCTCACTTTTTTTTTTTTTACGCGTCGAGCACTTTTGCACTTACCTGGTGGGGGATAGCGCAAGTACAAATTGGTGAATCGGGCGTCGTGACGCGTGTAAGTGATGCCAACCGATGTTTGATTGACTATTTTGACTGTGGGCTTGCCATCCATGCCGGGTTGCGTGTCGTAGACCGTTCCATCCTCAAGTTTCAGGCGGAATCCTGTAAAGGCAGTCGCCTCAGTCGGTAGGCGAGTGCCCCTAGTAGGTCTCGAGCCAGGGACCTTCCAATAGCCAACGGCATTGTAACCAAGCTCCACCAAGGCTCCATGGTAAGCCGGGTCGCGGTGACGGTTCATATTGAAGTTCTTTGGATCCATATCGCACGATTGCCAGCCTGGGGCATAGCAATCGGTCGCTTCGCTATAAACAGGTCTTGTATACACGATGTCCAAATCGGCGGTGTAATCCAGAGGCAGTGTGATGGTCCATTTTGCGGCCACATCCCACCCGTTCATAATCATGGCAGTCTCGTACGTTAGCAAATCGTTCAGCGCGTGCAGTGGCTTATTGGTTGTTTCTGTCAGATTCTTGACTTTGCGCTCAAAGGCGCTCGCCATGTAATTCGTGTACCTGTCGAGGTTCTTCTGGTACTGCTCTGACCATTTTCGCTTTCTTGGCGTGAAAAAGAAGGCGTCGCGCAACACGGCAAGGTGCAAGAACCCCATGGTACCAATCATTGGTAAGCCGAGTGAATTGATGTGCTCGGTGTTCGACCCGATGATGCTAAAAAAAAGAGGTGAAATCGTAAACCACATAAACGACGCGAGGCGGACGCGCTTACCTTGCGGAAACTCTGTACATGTTCGGCAACTGAGTGGCAAAGAATGGCCCCAAATCATCCTCATACTTGATGTGATCCGTGTAGATTTCCATGAAGGCCTCGTACTGGTTCAAAAACGTCTTGAATGTGTTGATGGCTGCTCTGTCCTCGCTCTGGTCAATCTTGCGCTCCAATTTGGCTGCGAGCTGTGCGAGTTCGCTGGGAGCCTCCTTGTATTCACCGGTTTCCCTTATCTTTTGCAGACCAAACGTAAAGGCTGATACAGCAAGCGAGGCATAAGCAGTAAAGCCACCCGCGTAACTCAAGCCTATGGACACGGCGGAATCAAAAATCTCGTAATCAGGCTTTTGCGGGACACACTCCTGGCACAGGCACCACGAGGCGAACAAAATAAGCACGGCAAAAATCAATTGCATCGCTCTTTGTTTAAAAAAAAAAAAAAATCAAGGAAAAAGCGTGGAAAAAAGCAGCAGCCAAATGCTCTGTGTGCAAAATTTATTCATCCCAAGCGTGCCCCTGATCGCGTTCTGAAAGCGTTGCCAGGGGGACATCCAATCCTTCACCCCATATGCGTTCGATGCGGCAAACTTTCAACTGGAATAGGAGGAGATGCTGCTCTGGGGAAGTAAGGAGGAAATGATCGATACTCATGGGAGTTCGCGGCATTGACCCCTCATCTCTTACAAAAAAAGAAACATCGTAAAGCGCTCAACAGATGCATCCCTGACTTTTTATTGCAGTTGCGTCGGCAAAATCGCCCCAGGATGTTAAAAAAAAAAAGGGAAGAAGAAAGGGAGAGTGTCGCATCATAGAGGTCATTGTCGCGAAGCTCGTCACGCCAGCGCTTGTCCGGTGCGACACGCGTGTAAATCGCATAAAATCGTCAATTGTTGAGCACCAATAAGGTCAACTGAGGGGAAAAAATAGAAAAAGGCTGCGACACATTGCGTGATCTCCCTCCACATGCACGTGAATAAAAGAAAGGGTCTCACGTTACGCAGATTAAGAAGGCTCCCACTTCTTTTTTTTTTTTTTTTTGCATGGATTGGAGGTGGGGAGCGACAAGGGGAAAATGCTCTTGCTGCGCGCAATCTCCTAATTGCAATCTTTAGATGCAATGCACTGCCACGTTCTGCAGCCAAAATGAGCGAGCCTCTTAAGAAAGTGGTTTGGCGCCAAGAGAATGACGCGCTTCGTGTCGCTATTATTATTATTATTATTTTTGTCATGCAAAGGCTTTTTTATTCTGTAGCAAGTAAGTAGAACAACAATTAAAATTAGAAAGGGTAAACGATAGTAAAAGTAGAAGCAAGGCGCGTACATAAAATATAGGGGAGGTGTGTGGGGCAAGGGCAATTGGCTAAGCGAGGTATGCAAGTGTTGGAAAAGAGATGAAGGGATGGCGTTTTTTTCCCCCAGGCAAATGAGGAAAAAAGTGGAGTCGCCAAGGATTATGCTACAAAAATAAAAAATAAAAAGTAGATGGCAACGGTGGGGAGAGAGAGAAAAGAGAAAGAAAAGACGACAGGGGGGCCTATTTAGGCTGCCACGACGACGGTGGGCACCCCATTGTCGATTTCGTCCTTGAACAGCTTCTCAGAGACGATGTACTTTTGCTCCTTCAGGGAGAGGCGCTTGACGCAAGCCAGGGTGGACGGCAGGGTCATGAAAAGCCAAGCGGCAACGGGCAGAGTGGCATAGTCGAGCAAATGGCGCCATTGACGCGACTCGTCCTTTGATTTTTGCAAAAAGTCGCGGTCGATGGAGCGATGGAGCTGCTCGTAGATGGCGAGTGTGCCGAACAAGGGGAAGGGCAAGAGCACGGTGATGATTTTCACCATATTCCACAATTGGGCGTAGAAATCGGAGGTGAGGATCGGATTTTGGGCGGGGTTGACGAGGGCCATGGCGCTAAAGGGCGGGAACAGGATGAATTGCATGAGCGGGACGGCGGCAAACATGAGCCAGCCTGAGGTGGCGGGGATCATGTGGGCTTCGAGGATCAAAAAGCAGACGGTGAGCTTGTCCATCCACGAGACGGACGACGACGCGGCCATGGCGAGGCCACTGCTCGCGTCTTCCAAAAGCGAGCCCTTGGGGGCGCCGCGGTGGCGTGTAAAAGCGTTTTTGAGCGTGTAGGCAACATCTGCGACGCCATTGTAGTGGCGTTTGGCCTGGACGTAGCGTGCATTGACATTGGACAGATAGCCCTCGGTCTGGACATTGGTCAGGTTGATGGGTACGTAGATGGGCGCGGTGCGGACCTGACCATCCGTCTTGAAAAAGCATTTCAGCCACATGTGCATGTCCTCGCCGACGGCATCGGCGTCCGTGTCCCAATAACCGACGCGCTCGGCAAGCACCATGGACAGCGAGTACGTGGAGCACGGGAAAGACAGGCCGCGGCTATTGCTGAGATTGGACATGACCATGGCTGACCAGGTAATGTCTGTGACACGCACAGCGGCAGGCACTTCGTAGCAATTGCGAGAGAAAAAGATGGGCGGCGCCAAGAGTAGGTAGTGAGGATTGTCGGATCGATTCAGGGCGTCCTCGACCTCGCGCACGTACAATTCCGGGATAGCCGAGTCCGAGTCCGAGACAGTGAGAATGACACGCCGACGATCCACACCACGTGCAAGCAGCTCCGCGCACCCATAGCGGGCAGCAAAGGCGACATTACTACCCTTGCCACGGCTCTCGCCAGGGATGTTGGCAGGATGGCCAGAAACAATGAAATGTGCAAAGCGCTCCTGGAAGAATTGCGCTAAACGCTCGCCCTTGGTCTGCCAGTCAGGCTCGGATTCTTCCATGGCCAAGAAAATCGCATAGTTGGTCTTGGCATTGCTGGTTGAAAGTAAAAAAAAAAAAAAAAAAGTTTAGCGCCAATGCCCTATTTTTTTTTTTTTTTTTTTTTTTTTTTTTTTGATTGTTCTTTTTTTTTTTTTTTTTTTTTGCTTTTTTGGCCCTTACGAATGGTTGGCCAGGCGGCCAATGGTGTCCTTTAGCAAGCCCTCGGGCTCGCAATAGTTTGGAATGATGATGGCGTGCAAATAAGAAGAATTATTGTCATATTGGAGCTGCTCCAATTCGTCGATATCATGGTTGTGTCGCTCTGTCAGTCCCGAGGCGGGCGTGCGCAGAGATGAGGCCGGGTTGGGGTCGTCGAGGGACTTGTGTCGCAGACGGCGGTTCCACTTGGCAATTGTAGCGCGCATACGGCAGGACGTCAAATAAAATTTGCATACGTGGTTCACTTGCGAGTACAAAAAGAGCGTAAAATAAAAGAAGAGAAGAAACAGATAGAGCTTGGGAAACAATAAAGGACCCAGCGGCAAGATAGCCAGAGCTGTCAAAGGCACCAGGGGAGCCACCCACTCGGAAGGCGAGTGCAGACGAGACATGATATTGCTCTGTTGTTTGTTTAAAAAAAAAAAAAAAAAAAAAAGGGAAAGACAAAAAAGCAAAGAAAAGAAAAAAGAGAAAGCAAAGGAAAAAACAAAACAAACAAGGAAAAGAGAAAAGTGAGCGAGAGACGCTGGCAAAAGAAAGGCGGGACCCAATGAAAAGGCGGCAAAAAATTTTTCAAGGTCAGAGTAGCACAAGAGCGGGTGGATCTACTTTTTGCCCGCCCAAACGAGCACGAGCTCAATGAAAGGCGGCCAATGGATGCGGAGATCATATAAACTCCCTCGTTGAATTTGCAAAATCATAGGTATCACTTTATTTGATCGATCGCAATTCTCATAGGATGCGCGCCAACGGGGTCTTTGGTGCAATGTACAAAGAAGTGGCCTCAACACACTTGTTGCCGTCCAAATCCTCAATCCAAGCTTCTACGAAAGCCTTGCGGCCCTCGGCACGGTCCAGGCGCCCGCGGAGCACGACCCACTGATGTGATTGCACAGGGCGTCGATAATTGATATTCAAGTTGGCCGTGAAACCAACATTGCCCGGCAGCGCAGGCATCGCCTGAAAAAGAGAGAAAAAAAGCGGAATCAGCCGTCAATTCCTTCAATTGGGTAGATTTTTTTTTTCTTTCCTTTGACTTACAGCGCATGCCAAGATCTCATCGAGCAGCGTGGCCAGCATGCCACCGTGGATGATGCCGTCGTGGCCGCACAATTGCTTGCCAAGATGCGTCACGGCCATCACCTCGGTGCGATCCTTGTTGTAAAACACAACAGGTGGTGCCACCAGCATGCCTTTGCCATTCAGGGTCTATTTTAATGAAAAAAAAAAAAAAAAAAAAAAATGAGCGATTGCGCCACCGGCTGGGTCAAACATAGCACAAAATGGCAAAAGGCACACATTTTTTTTTTTTTTTTTTTTTTTTTTTTTACCGAAGCTGTCAAGCTGTTGAGGCGTGCGCTGCCCTTCATGCGGGCATAGGGATCAATCTCTGTCATGTCGGGATCAGAGCGCATTTTTTGGATAATGGGCAGGGCATCGCGTTCGGCCACGGCGACCGCGGCATGGTCCACATCACCTGTAAGAATTTGGCGCTGTTCCAAGAGAGCTTCGTGTTGTTGAACTTCCATCACGTAATAAGTAATACCAGTGGCAAAAAGAGCAGAGCAAGCTGAAATAGCAAGACGAGAACGAGGTGGAGAAGGTGGAGGAGAAGAAGTGGCAAAGCTGCGCACCAGAGGGCTTTTTATAGGGCGACCGAGCGATCGCAATCGCAGCAGCATCGATGACATGACTAAAATGATTTAAACAATAGAAAAAGAGGGGAACAAAAAAAAGGGGCTATGGGGCAAAACAAAAACATAAAGGCGGCAAGTCCACGCAAGCTGCCACACAATGGGATTGCCGGGTATCCTTTGCCGAATAGCCATGGCACGTTGGTCGATGCTGGTTGGCTGGGGGGCAATTGGTAAGCGAAAAAAGGGTCGTCGGCGGTCAATCCGCTTTGGATCCGCCGTCGGTGGGGCTGACAGAAGGTTCGATGGGTCGCTGCCAATAGCGATACACTTGAAATACGAGCACCCCGTTGAGCACGCTGGCAAATACGTTGCCTGCGAGCATCAGCGGGTCGTCCAATTCGGTCAATGTCGTGAAAACACGCGCGGTGGTGCCTGCAAAGTAATTAAACACGGCAAACACGGACAATTGGCCCGTCGATTGGTACTTGTAATTGCTGTAGATCTGCGGCACCTTGCTGGCGAGAATAATTGGGATGGTGGACGCGTACAAAAAGGCCAAAAGCCAAAAAGGCACCCATGTAGGCAGCAAAAGGACCCAAAACGACGCGACAAACGCGACAAAGTTGACGGCCAGCGTCCATGCCATTGGCGCGTCCAATTGCGCCGTGCCTGCGGGCCGGCCATACCACAGGATCATGAGCGTGATCAGCACGTTTTGGCTTGCAATGAAGACCACCTCGCCATACGTGCTGAATGGATTCTGCTGCCGGATATTGTACGCAAGAATGATGATGTACGCATACGTTTCCAAATAATACGAGGTGAGCGACAGACCCTTGACCGACCGGCGCGTCAGGATCGTGATCATTTGCGGCACCTTGATGACCGCGCTGCCAAAGACAATGCCCAAGCCAAGCACCTTGGATGCCGCGTATTTTAGGCACGAAACGTCCGTCACATGAAAGCCCTCGACCAACGACACATAGCACGTCTCGCCAATCACGCCAACAAGCGGATCACGCAGGAACGGCGGCAGCTCGTTCTTTTCGTCAAAAAAACCGTCGTATGGAATTGGCGCGCACGCTATATGCTGCACGAGCGAAAGCAGCATACAGGCAAGTAGAGCGCGCAGCATCGCAGAGTGGCAACAAAAGACGAAAAAAAAAGAAAAGGAAACAGAGAAAAAGGAGGGGCGATTCAATTGAAGAGCGTCGCATTCTTGGATTTATTTTTCCCTCTTTCTTTCTTTCTTTTTAGACACGCGACACTTTTTATACACACTCATACCCGATACCATGGACGATCCGTTTGTCATTGTAGAAAAGTAAGTCGTCTGCTCGGCCCATTAGCTGCCAATTGCTTATTTTCGTCATTTTTTTCTTTTTCTTTTTCTTTTTCTTTTTTGACCGTGTTAGCCAAGTGAAACAAGGGCTCGAGAGCGCGGACAATCTGTTCTCATCCTGGCGACGCATCCAACAGACGGTCAAGTCGCCCACAAACCAAGAGTTGTTATGGACCGCCGACGAATTGACGTCCACGCTCGACGCCGTCGAGCAAGATCTCGACGACCTTGATGACGCGCTCTCCGCCGCCAAGGCCAACCCCAACCAATTCCACCTTGGCACAGATCTTATGCACCAGCGCCAGGCTTTTATTTCGCGCTCAAGGAACATGGTCCAGTCGATGCGCAACACGCTTGCAAATCCACCCTCCAGGCGGGCCAATCAGGTAAATCCGACCTCCCCTTCCATCGCAAGAGCTCATTGCTCACACCTATGCGTTTGAAAAAGGAGGATGGCGGCGCAAGTAGCAGCTACGCCGCGTATCGATCAGAACAAGTGAACAGCCGATATATGGAGGATGAGCAACAGCAGCAACAGGTCCTCTTTCAGCAGCAAGACCAACACTTGGACGCCATGGCCGGTACCCTTGTCAATCTCAAAGGCATTGCTGGCACAATGCATCAAGAAATTGATGACCATGTCATGTATGTTGCATTTTCCTGCTTGATTTCATGTAATTCTCATGCGATTTTTTTTTAAAAAAAAATTAGATTGCTGGACGAGCTAGGTGATCACGTCGACCAAACTGACAGCAGGTTGAAACGCGCCATGCACCGCGTTACTGATATTTTGCGCAAAGAAGAAGGTAATCAATGGAAAAACGCGCGCACGGCTAAAACAAAGGCATGATAACGGACCCTTTTCTTGTGTCCATAGAATCAAAATCTGGCTATTGTATTTGTTGCTTAATTCTTGTTCTTATCATCTTGCTCGTCCTTGTCATCATTCTATGAACTGATAATAAATTACAGGATATCGAAATTTTTACACGAGAAATGGTCATACTTTACGTGTCGAGAGTCGCAGCCGTATTACAAAAGCGACAATATTGCTGCTCACAATGAAGCAATTAGTCGGTTTTAAAAATAATGATGAAGGAACCCAAATCACTGACTTTTTTTTTTTAGCATTCTTCTTCCTTTTGACAACACACGTGATAAGAGCGCAACATATCGGCGCGCGCGACACCTCAAATGAATTTGTGACCAAAGGCGGTATCGTAAAAGCGCTTGCCTTTTTGGAGTGATCAGACTTCAGCGACATGGTGTGCAATGACTCCGAAAACTCGCATTTTCGATTTTGGTTTGGCAAAATGATGGAAAAACGCGCAGCTTTCTTTCGTGTTCGGTGCTCCATAATTATTGTCACCCCTCATCGGAAACGTTTTCTAACGAGGTATGATCAACTCAATCAAAATCGACAATTTTTTTGCTTTGCAGCAGAGTATCATACTCGCCTTATTCTCTTAAAACATGAAACTCTAAAGAACCTAAAAATCATACCATTTGATTGTGAAAATGCTTTCAAAACGAATGGCCACGAATGGAGATCTTGTAGAAAATGGCAATTTTCTTATAATCTGCGACAATTTTTTTTTTTTTACATTCGATCAGGTTCAATGACATTCCCGCGAACAGGTGCGAATTTTGGCCTATTTTGCGCACCTCAATCCAAATCATTCAAATGACTCGTTCAAATGAATTGCAGACTGTTTTGCGACCAGGTACGCGTTTTCTACAGTATGTCTCTCTTTATTTGATATGTTAGGGTCAAGTCTCAGGTTACAGTAGAAGGAAGGATCAATTGACACTTGAATTTATTGGTCACTCTTGTTTTTTTATCAAGTATGTTCAAGATATGCTGAGCAAAGCCAAGTGGCAGCCATTGATGGTGATGGTGCTGGCGCTGCGACCCTGGATCAGCAGGCAGTCGGTGTCCTGGGTATCATTCTCATCCGCAACTGGGACGAGGGCGTGTGATGGTATATTTGGAAGTTGTATGGCGCGATTGGGAGCGAGAAACGACGATGTTTGGTCTGTGGCGGGGTCGAAATGATAGTAACGTTGTGATTTCGTGTTTACGATGGCCATGCGAGGTGATTTGCGGTGACGGCGCGCGCCGGAGAGTCCAATGGCTGGCGGGTGATCGTTGTCGTGCGGCGATCTGATCTGCGGGTGGCGCACGAGGATTTCTTTCCACTGATGCGTGTTTCGCTGGCCAATGGTCATGGTTGGCACCCTTTTTTCATGTGCCTGGTGATCGCCGTCGACGTGGTCGTCGTGTAAATCCGTCATGCATTGGCTGGAAATGAAGTGGAAGCGGTTCATGCGCGGACACGCGTCAAATATGGCATTGAGCACGCGTTGGTCGACATGGGCGCTTGATAGTGCTAATGATTGCAGCGATTGGTGGTTCCATGACGCGTCCTCATCATCGTCGTCATGGAGGACAGCCGAGAAGAGCAGCTCCATGCCGCCAATGGCGAGATGGGTGAGTTTGTGGCAATGACGCAGCAGGCGATGGGTATCCAGCTGACATGGTCGCTGTTTGTTGGAGAGAATGCCTTGTTGTTGAATGGCCAAGCGATCCAGCCTTGGAAGTTTGCCCAATGCCTGGTAAAACGCCAAGGGAGGGTCAGGGGACGTAGGTGGCAGCGTGAGTGTGGTGATTTGTGTTAATGCGCCATGGCGAATCAGGGTGGAGAGCAAATTGGACGCTGCTTGGAACATGTCGACAAGCTGGACAATGTGGATCGCGTGCAAGGGCGATGTTTTCTCATGATTGGCCTGGTTGTTGGGCAAATGCATCAAAAAGAAGAAATCCCACGCGATGGACGTGAATTGAACGCGTTCCAGAAGGTGCAAACTGCTTGCCCATCGCCGGATGGAATGCATGAACGCCATGTCGCCCAATTCATTGTCGTCGTGGTGAGGATGGCCTTGGTTTTGTTCATCCAAGCCCATGACAGGCGCTTGCTGCTGCTGCCATTGCCTTCGGAAGCCTAGATGGCCGCCGCGTCTGAGCAGGCGATGCGTCATGTTGAGATCGCGCAGCGCAGGGTATTTGAAAGCAAGATAATCGATCCACACCGCGGATGACGCGCCTGGCTTGGCCATGTGCTTGAATTTAATGGTCAAGGACGTTGTCGACCATGCTGAGTCGGTGTCCACGGCGTCCCAGTCGTTGCTCATCAGAGCGTGAACATCGAGAGCAAGCGTGGTGAGCGCCGGGCATGCGCGGTGGATGGTTTCGATGTCTTTTACGCATAAATCCATGTTTGGCGAGGCGATGCTGATCATGGTGACGCCTGGGAACGCCGCAGGGGCGAGGCGGATTGGTCCGAGAGAGCTGTGCAACGTGAGACGAGTCAATTGAGGCAAGAGACACGCTGGTCGGATGTCATCGGCAGAGCGACGCGTGGGATGATCGACTCCCTGTTGAACCCACATGATTGAGGACGCGTGCGATGATGTTGATGATAATGAGGAAGACAATGGCACCGAGGGAAAGAATGGGCATGATAACTGCTGGACCAATGGGCACGCGTGCAACAGCTCTTGTTGTTCCTCGGCGGAAAAGTCGTCATGGCGAATATCCAGGCACCGCACAAGGTGGCCACGCCGCGTCGCATGCGCCATAAAGATATCATACGCGCGCCGGCTGGGCAAAACACAGTCGCGGTAGAGCAATGGCACAAACAAGCGCGTCCACGCGTGGCAAACGAATAAACATTGAAATCTGTCAGCCGCACATAGCTGCTTATCAATCAGCTCGACCAATTCCAATGGCAGCGTGTGTAAAAACATAGTCATGATCAAAAAGAAAAATAAAAAAAAAAAGCGAAGAAGCAACGTGTCAAAAAAAAAAAAAAGGGAGGATGCGAAAAAAAAGGGGTAAATGAGGGGACCCCTATTTTTTTTTTTATTCGTTCATGCAAGATCCCGGAAAAACAAGGTTCAATGGGAGGAGGAGGTGGCGAGGTAGAGAAACAAAGCACTGACAGGTGGAAACCAATGAGCGACACGGATTGAGGATGAGACAGAGTGAGCAAAGCGAGAAATCAAGAAAAAGAAAAAAAGAAGGTTGTAAAGGGGGGAAGAGCGTAATGCAAATTGTCAATCGCAAAACAAACACACGGAGAATCAAGGGAGGGGGTGCCTGAAAATCAACCAATGGAGCACGGCAGCCAGGCTATTTCATGTGGGAAATGTATTGGAACACGTACGACACATTGCCCTTTCCTGCTTCTTCCTGGAGGATCGGATCAGGCAACTTATGCAAATCCTTGTCGTAATGGTCCCATCTAGATGAAAATGACAAAAAGAAAAACATGGATAAGTCGCCACTCAAAAAAAAAAAAAAAAAAATGAAAAAAGGAGGGAAATCGCCAAAAAAAAAAAAGG
>KV441877.1:35460-55025 GCA_001650995.1 Gongronella sp. w5
AAAAAAAAGACCGGGGGGGGGGGGAAGACGCGACTTACGTGCTGGTGTCGCCATATTGCATGGATTCTGCCGGCTTGAATTGCTTGCCCTGGATACATCGTTTGCCTAGTTTTGCGAGAAACAAACAAAAGGTTGATCAGCACAAACACACATACAAAAAAAAAAAAAAAAAAAAAAAGGGGGGCGGCCAGGCCTCTTTTCACTCACATTTGAACGTATCGTGCGTCTCGCATGGGCTGTCACTGTTGAGCTGGAACAGCTTTCGCATGTTTTGCAGCGAAAAGAAGCGTTCGACGTCGGTGGCCTCGTCGACAACACAATTCGACAGCGATTGTTTGTGTGATTGGCGTTGGAAGATCTTTTCTTCAATGGTGCCGGCGCCAATGAAGCGATAGATGTAGCCTACACATAAATTAAAATAAAAAAGAGTGAGTGCGACACGAATGGGGGTGCTCTTCCGCGAGGCAATTGGGGGAAATTGGGGGCACCCCATGTGCGTGCAATCATGCATGGACCGCGCCTTTGTCTCCCAATTTTTTTGTTTTTTGTTCTCCTTCACATACAATCCTTGCGCTGGCCATCTCGCCAGACACGCGCCAATGCCTGCTGATCGGCAGCCGGGTTCCAATCTGGATCAAAGAGCACAAGGCGATTGGCACCAATGAGATTCAGACCGCAGCCACCAGCCTTGCTGCTGAGAAGAAAGATAAACTCCTCGGCCTCAGGATCATTGAACCGGTCGACAAGCTTTTGTCGTTTCGTGATGTTCATGGTGCCGTCCAATCGAAGCGCGCCATACCTGACAAACAAAAGAAAAAAAAAAAGAGAGTTTCAATGCGCCCACGTTCTAAATGCCTTGCATTTGCCCCCCCCCCCAACTGGACCCCGCGCCGCACCGCGTCAATGCCCCTCGTTTCATTTGTTCTTACTGTTTTTGCTTGCAATAGCGCTCAAACAGGTCGAGTGTTTGCGTGTAATTGCTGACGAGGACGATTTTGTCATCTGTTTCGCGCTTGATCTTGGCGAGCATGTTCTCAAGGACCTGGAACTTGCCCGACAAGGCCGGATTGACATTCCCATTCTTGCCCAAATACGACGAAGGCAGCACCTGTTCAGATCCTTCAATGTCGCCAGGCAAATCAAGCAAATCCGGATGGTTGCACAGCTTTTTCAGCATCGTGATTGCCTAAAAGTGAGAAAAAAAAAAAAAAGATCCGTTAGTCGAGCCTCGCACTGCCGTCGATGCACCATTGTCCCCATCTTTCCACAGAAAAAATGAGAAAAAAAAAAAAAAAAGGAAAAAGGCAATGATTTTGACTTACCTGGAGCGATTGGCTGCCGCCATTGCTCTTTAGCAGCTTTTTGATAGCGGACGCCTTGTTGAATGCATTGTACAGGTCCACTTGCAATGGCGAGAGTTCACAAAAAACGACGTGTTCAAATTTGGTGGGCACTGTGATCGAAAAACACGAAATAGGATGAAAAATAAAGGGTTCAGTGGCTCACACGCTAAGTCAACGGGTGGACTTCTTGGGTTTCTTGTTGGCACTTACGATACTTGGTTAGAATGTCATTGGTGCGACGAATGGTGAATTTGGAGACAATGGCCCAGAACTCGGCGACCTTGGCGTCGCTGAGAGCGCGTGCGGTGTCGGATGCCTCTGAATCACGGCCGCGCAAGATGGGCAGCTCGTAATTCCTGCGGAACTCGCTCGGGGTGCCCAACAGACCGGGGTTGGCGAAATCAAGCAGGTTGTAGTACTCGCTAAGATCATTCTGCGCAAAAAAAAAAAAGCGAGATTTAGTATGGGAAGCGCTTACTTTGCCGTCATCTGATAAGACATCGTGCATCTAGTATTGTCTTTTTTGTCCTTTTGTGCGCCTTACCTGGATGGGCGTGCCTGACAAGATGACACGGCGCTTGACTTGTAATTTATTCAACTCTTGGAAGAGCATCGAGCCTAGCCAACATGAAATTCGGTGAGAAACGCGCGTCATGTGCACAAAAAAAAAATGCAGAGAGAGATGTATTTTGTGCTACACGTGTGGGACGCGGCAAAAATCGCGTCGCGTCGCGTCGCGTGCAAAAAAGTCGTCTTTTTGCTTACCTCCGTTTTTCAGACGATGGCCTTCATCACAGAGCAGGAGACCGACAGGGCACTTTTTCATGTACTTGGTATAAGAGCGCAATGTTTCGTAGGATATAATGAGAACTAGTAAAAAAAAAAAAAAAAAGCAAAGCGATTAGAAAACGACGAGGATGAGACGCATTGCGTGCTTACTTGGATTGACCAGCTGGCCCTGCGATGCCGCCCAGCGCTTGACGGCCGTCTTTTTCTCTGTGCTGTTGTTGCTGTCGATGGCCAATGGCCTGACGCGATCGCCGAGCCATTTGACAATCTCGTTGGCCCAATTGCGCACCAGACTGGATGGGCAGGTGATGATGGCCTTTTGGATGGTGGGTTTGCCGACGAATTCCGACTGACGCAGCAGCGTCCAGAGCAATGAAATGCATTGGAGCTAAAACCAAAAAATAAAAATAAAAAAAATAAAAAGATGAACAAACTTGTTATTCCAACACGCGCCGCCCATGTTCCATTTTTACCGTTTTGCCAAGACCCATTTCATCTGCCATGATGCATCCGGCGTGCTCGGGGTCGACTTTGCCTGTTGTGCAGCGGAAGAGGAAGCGAACACCTTCGACTTGATGGGGGCGCAGCACTTTGGCGAGGACGGGGTCGACGACGACAGGGCCCTTGTTGAATTGCTGCTTTTTGATGCCAAGGATGTCATTGAGCGATTTGCCGGCAAGTTTTGGCGTGATGATGCGCACCGCGTCTTCATTCTCGTTTTCGTCGTCATTTTCGTCGCCTTTGCTACTGCTGCGGCTCTTGGGGCGTGCCTTTGGCGGAGGTGACGCTTGCTTTGTGTCCTTTTCGTCATCTTTTGGCAATTCGTCGACGTCCGGGTCCCACAAAACAAAAGCGCCCTCGGCATTGGGGTCATGCAGTTGCCGATATTTGCCGCTGTGGCGTCTGCGCAGGCCGAGGGTGCGTCGTTCGGCGTCCAGGGGCATACTTGCATTATTGGAGCCGTCGGCGAGAGGCACACGGAACTTTTTGCGCATGACCGACACCACGGCATCGCTCTTTAGCTGGCGCGCCATTGGCTGGAAGCATTTGGATGTGCCAAAGTCGTTTGTGAGAAACAGGCACAGCCGCTTGTCCCCACGTCGCTGATAAAGCGCCTCGACCTCGTCATCCATGGCCGCCGCGTCGTCCGGGTCCATCTCCTTGTAATTGACATTGTCGGACGTGCGCTTGCGCTTGGACGAACGTCGTTGCTCTTGTAGCGCCTGCTGTTGCTGGAGAATAAGCGCCTTGGGCTTCTTGAGATGCATAAGGGAGGGACGAAAAAAGAAGCAAAAGAAAAGAAAAAAAAAAAGGAAGAGACGCGCTGAGAAATGCGGCACAGCAAAAAATGAAATTTGAAGAGCAGTCCGAGGCCGCCGGACTTTTTTTTTTTTCTTGCCCCCTTCCTTTTTAGGCGTCGCGTTGCCATGGCAACCCGCGTTTAAAAAGGAAGCAATGATCGAAAAGAATGAAAAAGTCAAGTCGCACGCTACGGAAGTGAAGAAAGTGCGATGAAGAGAGCGATGATCCGAAAATAGAAACAGCGAGCAGTGTCCATTTTTACGGTTGCACAAAAGCACAAGCAGCAGGCAACACTGCATCCCCTTTTTTGTTGGTTTTGCGTTCACAGCGCTCAATGTTTCAAACAAAAAAAATTTTCAGCCGCCGCTCAACATTGAGAGGGGAGAGGCTCGCCCCTTCATCTTGCCCCTTTTTGCCAATTCCCCTTTTTGTTGTTTCTTTTTTTTTCCCTTTTATCTTTTTCTTTTTTTTTTCTAGTGAGCACACCTCTTGTTTTTGCTTCCCCTTCTACTTTTTTTTTCAATTGTCGACGTAGACTTGTCATCTCTTTTGTAGGAAGCCATTCAGCTACTTACCTCCATCCTCCCACCCCTTCCACCCCTTTTTTTTTTCTCTCTTTTTTTTTTTTTTTTATCCCCATTGGGGATCCCCAAACCTCTTTTTCTTTTTTTTTTCTTTTTTCGACATCGTTCATCGGTCCCTTTGATACGCTATGGACACATCAGGGTATTCGACAGGATTGCCGTCGAGCGGCACGCAGCAGGCGGGCATTGTTGCGCCCAAAGCGGGCTTTCCCTTTACGCCGGGCACGATGCAAGACGCCCTATCGGAATTGTCAACACCCATTGATGGGCCTTCATACCCGACGACCTTCCAGACATCGACCACGATGACACAGGCCGCTGGGCTCCCGGACATGCAGCCCATGGCCATGATCAAGCCCGAGCAATTGTACGACATGAACATGCAGCAGCAACAACTTGCGACACGTGCCTATATCGACAACAACGTACCATCCATGACCCCTGTGCAGACCCCAGGGCTCTCGCAGGGCATCATCAGCCCTCAATCGCACGCCGATCTCAATTGCACACCGCTCGTTGTTGCCGATGGTGTGGTCAATTCACATATGGTTGTCGACGATCCGCAAATCATGTCTTTTCCGCCGCAGGTCGACGCTCTCCCAACCACGGACGTGTCCGCCTCTGTGCCCTTCCAGGTACACACAAAAAAAAAATTGAAAAAACGATGAAAAATGGGCAACAAATTGGCAAGCTCTTTCTTTTTTTTTTGCCTCTTTTTTCTCATGATCTCCTTTTTTTCAAGGCCACCGCGTCGTTTGTGCCCCCTCCAACCATGGCGTACTCGCAGCAGCAGCAACAACAGCAGCAGCAGCAACAGCAGCAGCAACAACAACAAATGATTTCGTCTGCCTCTGTGGTAATGCCGGCGGATGCGCCGTCCATTCTGATTCCAATGCAACCGCAGGCGTCCCAACAGCAACAAGCTGGGTCGTCGGTGACGTCGCCCGTGTCTGGGACGCCTCTGAATGTGGCAATGCAGCAATTGGCGGCGCAGGAGCTGCATCAACAAATCGAGCTCCAAATGAGCAGCATGGCGTCCACACAGCCGCCACAGGGCGTGATGCCTCCCAATGCCATACCCGCCTACGAATTTCACCATCACCCCCAATCGTCGTCTGGCGTGAATACCCCCATTGCCGCTGTCGTGCCGCCGCAACAACAACAACAGCAGCAGCAACAGCAGCTTCCACTCATGCCACCTTCCATCCCAGCCAATGCCAACGTCATTGGCAATGGCAATGGCAATGCCCATCCCCATTCTGCACAAAATGACGGAAAACGCTCCCAGGCAGACACCAATGGCAATCGCAAAAAACCGCGTCGCCATACCGTGTCATCGGGCGACAAAAAGCAGCAACAACAACAAATGCAGTCATCGGACGTCAATCACAAGCCAAAGCGCCGGTCTCTCAGCAAGCCCGGCAAGCCAAACTTGCAAATCTCGCTCCCTCCGCCACCCACACCCGCAGAACTCGGCCTGCGCGATCAAAATCATCAAAACAACGCGAAAAACAAGTCTTTGGACACGTCGTCGACAACGACGCCCGATTTGTCCCTGAAATTGGCAGCTGCCACGGCGCAAATGGATCAAGTTTCTGCCGAGGAATTCGCAGGCATGTCGCGCGACCAATTGATTGCGCGTCTCGTCGAACTCGAACAAGAAAAGCGCGCACATCACCATTCGCCGCCCACATCCGCCGGTGGTTCTGCCATCATGACCTTCAATGCGTCGCCGTCCGATGCCTCTTCTTCCATGGAGCCCTCTGGCACCAATTCGTATGCAGCATCGCAACAACACGACGACGACGATGATGATGATGAGGATGGGGATGAAGAGGACGACGATGACCACCAGGACGCTACTGCTGGTGACGCCAAGCATCAACAAGACGCGTCACGCTCGTCACGACCCACCAAAATGG
The DNA here is from genome assembly GCA_001650995.1 of Gongronella sp. w5. Lineage (NCBI taxonomy): Eukaryota > Fungi > Mucoromycota > Mucoromycetes > Mucorales > Cunninghamellaceae > Gongronella > Gongronella sp. w5. Next base: position 41,401 of record KV441877.1, read on the forward strand.
CCAAATCGCCGTCGGACCCCTCGGAGGACGGACCTAAGCGATGCGGATGGACAGCTTGTGACACGGTGCTCGATGGTCTGAAGCAATTGAACGCTCATCTAAGCGAGGTGCACGTCGGCAGCGGAAAGGTAGGACAAAGAGTCATAAAAGAAAAGGAAAAAGAAAAGAGAAGAAAGAAAAAAAGATGCGCACGTCTTGCATTGCAGCTTACCTAATCCCGTTTTGTCTCTTTTAGACGGCTTACGTGTGTGAGTGGGAGAATTGCTTGCGCCAGCAAAAACCATTTGTCAAGCGCCACAAGATGTTGAATCATCTGCGCACACACACAGGTGAAAGACCCTATTTGTGCCCTCAAGAAGGTAAATTGATCAAAAAATGAAAAAAATGAAAAAAAAAAGACGCGTCTTTCATGCCAACGCGCGCCATGACGCGCGGCGTTGATGCCGACAAAGGAATTCATGCTGTGCTGCGACAAAAAAAATTTCTCCTTATCACTGATCCCCCTCTTTTTTAAAAAGATTGTGGCAAGCGATTCTCGAGGCCCGACTCGCTGACGACGCACATCAAGACCCATTCCAACATCCGGCCGTACTATTGCTCCATTGAAGGCTGCGACAAGTCGTACTACCACGCGCGATCGCTCAAGAAGCACGAGCGTATGCATGAAGATGAGCTTCGCCTCCAGGAGGAAGGCGCACCTGGTGGCACTGCTGCTGCTGCTGCGGCGGCGGCGGCCATGATGCAAGCCGCGTCTTTTGCGTCCATGGCCGGCGCGCCACCTCCCATGAGTCTGGCCATGGCCGTGTCACAACAGCAGCAGCATCAACAGCAGCAGCAGCATCAACAGCAGCAGCAGCAGCATCAACAATCGCACGTCTCGCTTCAACAAATGCCCGTTGTCCCCGTTGTCCCGCGTCTCGCGCCTCAATTGCAGCAACCGGCACAGCAACAACCACAACCGATGCTCGGTGACGCGCCAGTGACGCCCATCACCCCCATTGCGCCCGTCTCCCAGGTCGCGCAGCAAATGGCCATGCAACAGCAGCAGCAGCAGCAACAGCAGCAGCAACAACATCAACAGGCTCCACCGCCTCCTCCACACCAATTGATGGCCGTGCCGCCTCCTCCACCTCCACCTGCCACTGCCATGGCCGCCGCTGCTGCTGCTGCCGCTGCCGCCATGATGGTCCCCGGGCCGCAAAACACATCCGATCATCATCCACCTCTGCAATCCTCTGTATTACCTCCGCATAGTCAATACACGCATATGGCACCTCCTGTCGCCGTCGACTCGTATACCCCATCCAATCATGCAGCTCCTCCTCCCCCCTCCATGCCTGCTGGCCAGTTTGCAATGAACCCGGTGATTGTGGAACAGTCAAATCTCCACTTTGAACAGCAACAAGCCTCCGCCGAGCCCACACAAACCGATCCATTCATGCCGCCTTTGTTTGATTCTGCGAACCCAACAAATCAAGGCTATGGCGTGCCTCCGGCTTGAGTCGAAAAAGCTCGACGCGTCGCTCTTTTTCTTTTCTTTTTTACGCTTCTTCCATTGCTTGTACATTTTCCCCCAATTGCATTTGTGTGTAATTAGCACCTTCCCCCCCCCCTCTTCTCTTTCCTTCACCTTTTTGACGACATCCTTCCCCCCCCCCGCGCCCTGTTCTGCTGTTTCCATCGCAACACATCTTCATCTTCTCTCGCCCCCTTTCATCATATTATATTTTTCCCCCTTCCCCTTCTTCGTCTCCCATCTCTATATTATGCTTACCTTTTCCCTCGCGATATCTCATACGTACCAAAAATAAATTTTGTAACAAGATGACAAAGCGTGCCGCCACACATGTGTTCATCATCTCGTTTTTTTTTTTTTTTTATTTTTTTCGTTTCGTCATGATGCGGCATCTGGCTCTCATTTTTCATCGCATGAATTTCAATGCTGCGGGTCATGGTAGCCAAGCCACACGCCGTCGGAGTGCCTAATTTGGCGGGAAAAGGGCAATACCTCTTTTTTTTTACATTTCACTTTTTTTCTTCTTCTTTGTTCACCACCTTTTTATACCATCCCATGGTAAGGCTTCCTTTTTGGCATAGACGCACTACACGGTCGACTCGGAAAACAGAAGCTGACTCGTCGTTTTGCTCATTTTTTGTAGAAAGTGAAGACGATATCTCGCTCCTCGACCGATTACGTGCGCGAACGCTCGCAGGATATCCACAAGGTGCAGCGCAACCTGGATCCGACTATCCATCCGTTCGAGCAAGGCCGCGAGTATGTGCGTGCCTTGAATGCGACAAAACTCAATCGTCTGTTTGCCAAACCTTTCGTTGCCGGCCTCAGTGGCCACATTGATGGCGTGTACAGCCTCGCCAAGCATCCTCGCCTACTCAGTTCGATGATTTCCGGCAGTGGCGACGGTGGTAAGCCTATCTCAATCAATGGGACGGCAAATGGAGATGCGATTCTCACTTTTTTTCATTTTTATTGTAGAAATCCGCGTGTGGAGCCTTTCTGCACAGGAAACGACGTGGTCGACGCAAGCGCACAAGGGCATGGTGTCTGGTGTGAGTGCGGGTTTGCGCGACGACCAATTCTTGTCATGCTCGACGGACAAGACGATCAAGATCTGGCAGCCATCTACGGACGAGGACAGCGAGAACCGCGTCCCTATCGAGACATACATGGGCCAATACGCGTTCACGGGCTTGTCGCACCACCGCAGCGATCCGCTGTTCATCACATCGGGCAACTCTGTCGAGCTCTGGGACGAGCAGCGCTCTGAGCCCATCCAGGACTTTGCATGGGGTGCCGATTCGTACCAGACCGTCAAATTCAACCAGGTCGAGACAAACATCTTCACTAGCTGTGGTACCGACCGCACCATCGTGCTCTACGACATGCGCACAAGCAAGCCCATCTCCAAGGTCGTCATGACTGTAAGTCCTTTTTTTTTATTTTTCTATTTTTTTGGGTAGCAGAAAGGATTTCTCATGGTAAACATTTTGCTTTGTAGCTCAAAACCAATGCCATTGCTTGGAATCCGATCGAGGCATACACGTTTGCCACGGCCAACGAAGATCACAATGCCTACATTTTTGATATGCGCAAGATGGACGCCGCGCGCAATGTGCTCAAGGATCACGTTTCGGCTGTGTAAGTGATTTGACGCGTTGCTTTTTTTTTTTTTTTTACTCTCGTTGGATTGGCGATTGACACTCCTTTTTTTTCATTCCAGGATGGATGTGGACTACTCGCCAACGGGCCAGGAGATTGTCACGGGTTCGTATGATCGCACGGTGCGCATGTATGACGCCAAGCGTGGTCACAGCTTCGATGTTTACCACACGAAGCGTATGCAGCGCGTGTTCTCGGTGCAATTCTCGATGGACAGCAAGTTTGTGCTCTCGGGCTCGGACGACGGCAATGTGCGCATCTGGAAGGCGCATGCGTCGGAGAAGCTGGGCATCAAGGACCGCCGCGAGCGCACGCACCTGGAGTACATGGACAAGCTCAAGGAGCGCTATGGCCACATGAAGGAGATCCGCCGCATCGACCGCCACCGCAACACGCCTGCCGAGATCCGCCGCGCCGACAAGGTCAAAAAGGAAATGCTGCAGGCACGCAAGACAAAGGACGAGCGACGACGAAAGTATCAGCCAAACAAGGAAGAACGCAAGTCCGAACGCTCCAAGAATATCATTGGCGTCGCAAAATAAGTTCTCTCTTGCCTTCATTTTTTTTTCTGCATTCCCCCTTGCCTACTTTCTCTCTCATTCATTTGTACCATATTTCGATTAAACACAGTTCACGACATTTTCATTCTTCATGAATCGCCATCTGCCTTCCAGAATATGATACGTGCCGGTACATCATGAATTCATGGCATGCAGCAGAAGAATCACAGTCTAAATCACACGAAAATGTGAATACCGTATAATACAGTATGATAGAATGACACGTACGTACTGTATGATAATGATTAATCCGTGTTGTATTTGCCTGCTTTACAGAGCTTGATTTAATAAGAAAAGCCTAACAGGCGCTTGGTCTGTCAATGAAAGAAAGCGCAAGCGCGTCTTAAACGCGCTTAACGCGTCAATGTGTGTGCAAGCAGTGATCTAAGAATGAAAATGCTGACTTGTCGCCATGATTGATCTTTCTCATGCCGCTCCTCTATGCGGGCATTACCCAATCGGGTAATGGTTCCGCTTTGCTCGTCACAAAAGCCCGCTGTCGGCTGGTCATCACGCTTTACTGCTTTTTCATGCGTTTTGTTGGAAGAATGCGCATCTTCCGCAATCTCGGTCTCTGTACGCACCTTCCCATCGTTTAAGATGCTTAAGTAAACACCCCGTGGGACTCATGGCCTGCATTGGTCAATCTATGACCAATGTCATGGTGAAAAGGAAATTAAAAAAAAAAAAAGAAAGGTTTGCGACAAAATGGCGCACTCGCGCCAATGATCAAGTCCAGGTCCACATGCTTGTGGCCCCATCGCAAACCATGCTCCTTTTCGCGTTTCCTCACCATGCGAATCATCGCATGTAAATGAATCTTAGCCATTGACGTCCGCAGGGCAGGGCAATATTGTAACTCTCTTTGAGGCAGAGCACGACTTTTGATGCGCTGGCGTACGCCGACAAGCTCAAGGACCTGCAGAGCCTGAAGATGCACGCTTGCCAGTAAGCAGCGATGTTGGAAGCCTCACGCTGTACTCGCCAAGCGTCATCTCGACCAGCCGCGCAAGCACAGACTTTCCATTATCACCTGTGCCAGACCACACCATGAAGATCTTGTCATGATTGCCGGGAATGAGAAGCGATCCCATGAACCGCATAAAATACGCTCTAATCTCTGTGTCTGGCAAGATGTCTCATTCTTCAATCCGTCCATTTTTCATGCTCAGTGGACAGAACCTGACACGCGTTGTCACTTCTGTCCTTGCAGCAGCATCGCGCTAGTACTCTACACGTGTACAGTACATACAGTATCATATGATACGTAGGCTGGATAAAAACTCGCACTTCTACCTTTTTATACTGTACCTTTTAAAAAATCAAAGAGCGTGTTTTCAGAATTTGCCGGCCTGCTGTGCCTCCAGAAATTTTTTTACAGCCTACTTGCCCGCCAATGAAACTTGCGACACGGCAACATCTCTAGCCCAGTGCTCAAGACGAACCCGCCCGATTTTTTTTTGCACTCGAAAATACCAGAAACCTCTAATTTGTACTATTTTACATTTACCTCGTCATTTCCCTGGTCGAACCCACTCAAAAACAACCGCATCGAGTTCAGCGCAAAAATTGCAGCAAAAAAGCTTAAACCCCCAAAGCGCTACGACCACTTTTGAAAAATTCAGGGGTCACACATTTAAATCCCAGAAACGGGAAAATTCGACCTCCGAGTGATCAATGCATTCCAAACAGGTAACTCCGACAATTTGCTATTGGCATACAAAATGGCAAGTTGCCGCAACTTAAGAAAAATGACCTAAGAGTGATGCATGAACGGCGATCGACTGAGAAAAGTGTCTACTATGAGCAAGATTTTTTGCACAAATTTAAGGTTTGACACTTCCAAATTTAGATGCGTAAATTGCATGGAATTTTTTTATTGTTGTATTTTTTGCAGGTTTTTGTGCGCTGTTCTAGGATGGGTTGCAAGCTGGTGAAATGACCGATGCAAAAAGTTAAAACCCAAGCTAGCGCCCTGCAAGTCATCCCATTAGATGCTTTGCCCCCCTATTTTTTATTAAATCTGAAATAAAAATCGAGAGTTGACTAGACATTTGTCGAGCAAATCGTCATTGAATTTTTTGTTGAAAAAGTGTATTTTCTTGGCCAGTTTTGATCAGAACGCCGAGAAACTTATTTCATTCGTCGGAGGAGATTCAGAAGCAGCGTTTGACACATTAAAAGCATTGTATGTTGTTGGTTACTGTATTTTTCCAGTTGTCGAGAAAAGCAAGTTTGAAAATTAATCTACAGTAATGTTTGATCGACTTTGCAAGCGGGCAAAGTTCATCCATCGGGCAAGCAAACAATCAGGAAAATGACATCCGAGTGCGTCTCTTTCGATTGGTGCCATTATTATTTCACCGCGATGCACAAAATACAGTATTTTGAGAGACTCGTGCCGGATTTGTGGAAATGTCAGAATTTTGGATTCATTTGCACAATGACTCGGTCGACTCCAGCTGGTTTGAACGGTTTTTCAAAAAGAGACGCGTCGTCGTCGGTAAACATTTTGCATAGATTTTGTTTGGGCCATCCAACCATGATGATTTGTGGTATTTAATTCTGCATTTGTAAAAATGTCGAGATTTCGAATTCATCTACTACGGTACAAAACGATCCAAATATCTTGGGGTTTCATTTTGTTGTTGAATAAGGCGCGGCGAAATAGTCAAAGGGCAAAGGTTGGGAGGCAATCGATTCATGATTTGTGTTGGTCATCCATGGATTTGTGGTTTTGTGCCAATTCTTGAAAACGGCGCATGCCACGAAAACGGCTTGATCAACATCTGGTTTTTTAATTTTTCTTTCAAAGAGAGACGCTGAAAAAGCGAAGTAGCAACGTTTGGCGATCATCGAATGAATCATGATATTACCGCGAAATGAAATTTACGCGTACAAAAACGCGCTACAGCCAAATTTTCAGCAATGCCGTGCTTCCCGACAAACCACATGATTGACCTTTGGATTTTTATTTTTTTCTGAGAAGAGAGGAGCAACATCCACTACTACTGTACACGTAAAGTTTCGTGGAGGAGCTGCGATGAGTCCTTGGTGACGAAATTTTTTTTCAAATTTAGAAAAAAAAGGGTGGGTCAAGACAAAATGCATCTGGAGGGTCCCCCGCTTTGAGAGGCTCAGGTCTCTCAAATCCGTTTGGCAACGTACACACTGGGCATCTGAGAGTCATATCATCAGGTGCATTGACCCCTTCTTTCTAAGCAAATCTGAAATAAAAATCGGGGGTCGATCAAGCCGTTTTCGAGGAATGGGCAATCAAAGCCAAATTTTATATTAATAAAAAAATTCTGCACCACTTTTGGTCGTACGCTGGTGAAACTACCGTAGGTACATCCGACAGAGAATCGAATTCTGCATTTATTGTCACAGAAGAACGCCATCCTTTGTCTTGTCCATTGCCGAGAAAAACGAAGCTGAAATGTTTGATTGGGCATTGCAAGCGTACAAATGTTGCGCATCAGCGTTGCCGGGCAGGGATAAAATGACCCCCTTGTGCGTGTCTTTCCTCTTCTTGTAAGATTTAAGCCTGGTCGATTAGCAGCTTGACGCGCTAGAGACAAAATTGTGAATTTATGGAGCATTGTCAATTTTCTTGCCAACGGTCATCAGATCAACCCCCGGCTTTTACTATTGTTCTGAAAGAGAGAGACCAAAATGCTCATATGCCAAAATTTCATGGAGCTGCAAGCACTCGATGGTGCGCCACATCGATTTTCTATCGATTTTCCAAGGGGTATGATACAGTAACGAATTTTAACCTGGCAAAAATTGGTTCCTCGGATCGCCGTGCCATTCACCCACATGGTAGAATGCGTCCATTTGCCGATGAAAATGCCATAAAACCGCGGGCTGCATCGACTGATTCTCCTGTAAAATGCAATCTACGGTATTTCGAATTTTCGCCACAAGTCAAACTCGACAAAGACTGGCCGCAGATCCGACCTTGAGTTGGCATGAATTGAGTGTTCCAAAATCTCGCCATGGCCAAATTTCGTGAAATGTCATGTTCCTAACCAAACCACCTTATTGACCTTTAATTTCTACGTTTTTTTGGGACGAGATGTGCATGCGTATGATATGTGGTAACGTTTCTTCCTGGCGCTGCGACGAGTCGCACGGGCCGAAATATTGAGAGCATCATATTATCCCCTTGTTAAATAATTTGTTCGTTGCCGAGCAAATCGCACTTGAAATCTTTGATTGCATTGTGCCAGAGTGCAAAGCATTATACTGTATCATATGGAGAACCAAACAAAGGCGAAATGATGCCTAGGAGCGCGTCGCTTTCAACACGTGTATATGATACGTATTGTGAAATTCATTTCTGCTTGCAGTATTATGATATGATACGTATTTCACTTTTTTTTTTTTTTTTTTTTTTTGGAAAAATTATGTCCCTATGGCCAGATTAAATGGGCGATTTGGGTGCTATTTACGACGAATTTCGTGCCTTGAGCCCCTGTTCATCCTTTTTTTTTTCCTATATTTTAATAGCAAAAACATGTTTTTATTTAGTTGCATGAAAGAGAATGACCATTGGCATGCGCCTGTTTGACCAAAAAGGGGGGAAGGGGGTGAAATGACTATGAAACACGATTAAAAAAAGACGCGATGGTGGGGGTGGGAGGAAGGGTGTGAAAGAGAGGCCAGGGTGATCTATTTGTTGAAGAAGTAAAGTTCTTTGGGTTCACGGCCGCGGATATAAGCAGGTTCGGTGCCAGGTTGGTAGATGTCAGTGGCGAACTCGTCGAGGGAGGGGAGGGGGCTGGCCTCGGCCTCCTTGACGGCCTGGTCGACCTCCTTGCGAGCTTCCTTGTCGATGGCCTTAAGGTCGGCCTCGGTGGCGACCTCATTATCGAGGATGATTTGCTTGAGGCCGGTGATGGGATCGGCGGTGGAGCGCATGTGCTGGATTTCCTCACGCGTGCGGTACGTGGTGCCGGGGTCGGACATGGAGTGGCCGCCATAGCGGTAGGTGGCGAGCTCCATGACGAGGGGGCCCTTGCCGGACGAGGTCCATTCCTTGGCCCACTCGCAGGCGCGCTTGATGGCGAGCGAGTTCATGCCATTGACCTTGATACCGGGGATGTAGCCGGCGCGCTTAAAGTACTCGGTGGAGGCCGACGAGCGGTTGGCGGACGTGCCCATGCCATACTTGTTGTTCTCGCACACAAAGACGACGGGGAGCTCCCAGAGCTTGGCCATGTTGAACGACTCAAAGACCTGGCCTTGGTTGGAGGCACCATCACCATAGAGGGCAAAGGTGACCGAGGGGTTGTTGTTGTACTTTTGCGCAAAGGCAATGCCCGCACCGAGAGGCACCTGGGCACCGACAATGCCGTTGCCACCGTAGAATTGAGGGGCAAACATGTGCATGGAGCCACCCTTACCCTTGGAAATACCGGCCTCGTGACCCATCAATTCGGCCAAAATGGACTTGACAGAGCCACCGCGCATGTACGTGAAGCCGTGGCAACGGTAGGCCGTGATGACGTGGTCATTGTGGTCAATGGCAGCCTCCATGCCAACAGACACAGCTTCCTAAATGGTTGTAAAAAAATGAAATAAAAAAAAAATAAAAAAAAATTGGGTGTCAATCCACCATCCAATCAACCCTCGCGCTTGTCCCGTCGGCGATTGACATTGTTGGGGGGTATTTTTTTTTCTTTGTTTTTGTTTTGGGCTCGCCCCTCCCTCCTTGAAGGTTGAGCGCCAGGCGAAATTTTCCACCCGCGTTTACCCGCTTAAGTAGCTCTTTTTCCAAACTTTACCTGACCATTGCACAAGTGACAGAAGCCGCGGATCTTCTTGGCCTTGTAAAGGGCATCGGCGGCCATCTCCATGCGGCGCATGGTGGTCATCTTGGTGTACATGTCCATGAGCTCAGCCTTGGTCACGTCCATTTCCAAGCTGGGCGCCTCGGCGTCGTACATCTCAAACGAGCTCTCGGGCAGGGTGATGTGGATCTTGTCGCTGTCGGCGGAAGCAGCCATCATCGAGGGGGCAGACACCGAGAAGGCACGCTAATCACAAAAAAACAAACAAAACATCAGCAACCATCAGCCATTGCGCTCACTCAATTGCCCCTTCCCCCATCCATCAGCCATCGACGGCATGGTCCGCCACACTGGCCACGCCCACGTCGCAAAACCAAAAATAAAGTAGCGCGCGATAGCGAGAAAAAAATAGCGGGTCTCCATAGAAACGAGTGCACACCATGGTCCAAAAGCAAACTTACGTAGTTGACGGCCTTCTTGTTCACGTTGGCCAAAAGGCGGGAGGATACAGAGCGAAGCATCTTTGTGTGAAAAATAAAAAAAAAAAAGAGGGAGGAAGAAAAGAGAAAAAGGCAAGCCCGGGTGCCCACTGATTTTGAAAAAGATTTTTTAAGGCTTGGGGCAGAAATGGGGGCCCAACCTGCTCCGAAAACACACATACCCGACGGGCTCTATTTCGCCTTTTTATCCCTTGATTCGCTTATCAATTGGGTCATTGGGGCACTATTTTTTTTTGACAATGCTCAACAAAGATGGAGGGATTTTGAATGTTTATTATCGATCAATGCTTATTTACAAGGATGCCATCGCGACAACAACGAGAAAGAGAGAGAGAGAGAGAGAGAAAAGAGGAAGGGGGGGTATCTAACGTAGCCAAAGCCAAATACACTGTAAAAAGATGCCATGGGCTATAAAAAAGGAGCAAGATTATACATGATGCGGGGGATAAAAAAATAAACATCTTAAAATATGCCCCAAGCGGGGGGGGGGGTTGCGCGCGGCGCCAGGGACGATCATTGACAGCCCATCACGCGCGCAAATTGGCAACAAGATCGGCCAATTCGTCGTCGTGGACGGCAATTTCGTCGGTGACAGGGTTCAGCACGGCGACATCGATGCGCCATGGGAAGTCGTCGTCCTGAGTGTCCTCGCGAGCGTCTGGCACGCGTGCCACGGCGGTCTTGTAAGCCAATGGCTCGACAACCTCGGTGAGGGTGGGGATTTTGATTTTTTTGTAAGGCGGGCGATAGCCCGGGCGATCCCAGGCGGGGACGAGGGAAAACGGGCACAAGAGGTCGCTGGGGTCGTCGAGGGCACGCGTCACGGAGCGTTTACAGGCGGAGACACGCGTGTGCCAGCGATCGGCGCGTGATTGCAGAATGTCGTGCGAGACAAGCTTGCCCCAGAGGTCGAGGACCGGCATTTTTGCAATGTCCGGCAGTCGCTGGTCGGGCAATTGGTGCAAGAGCGTGTTGCGCGCCATCAATGGCACCAAGAACGAGTCGATGATGCGCTGGCGTTTTTCTGACTTGACATGTGTGCCTGTTTCTAGGTGATTTGTGGCAAATGACTCGAAATCCTGGTAATTCGGGTACACCATGACGTAGCCACGCAAATACACCATCTGGATCAAGTACTTTTTCCACGATTTCTTCCAGCGGTCGGATCGACTCATGGGCAGACTAATATTGAGCACCTGATTTTGCGCCATGTCATCGAGTTGTGCGGTCAGAAATGCGTGGAATTCGCGCCATTGTTGCGGAAAGTACACGGCGCCCCAGCTGCACGGCACCTGGCTCGCATAGGGTATGCGTGCCGGATAGGTGGAATTGTACAAGACGGCGGTCGGATCAAATGGACGGCGGCCAACCAAGTTCAATTCGACATTGCGCGGCGAATACAGGCTGATACCAAAGATGCGGTCGGCCAGTATGCTGTCGTGCGCGTCTACAGGGCTGTAGCGGTATTTCAAAATGTTGTACTTTAGCCATGTGTAGAAAAGCGGTGACAATGAAATGTCGTCCTCGAGCAAGACGCCATAATCGTCGTCGTGTCGCGGGTACCACGACTCGACAATGGCCGGCATCAATCCGCCCTTTTGCACACGGTGTCGCAGCGTCTTTTTGCCGTGCATCCAATTGTACGATTGGACAAGCGTGCGCGTCACCTTGTCTGCCGATTGCTCCATATTGATCGTCACGTCCACCTTGTCGCCAAGAAAGAAACTCTTGCTGCATGAGTGCAACAGACGCGATAACGAATGTGGCCGGCGGTCCGTGATGATAACAAGCTGGATGGAGATGCGATTCCAGTCTAAAAATCGATAAAATAAGTAAAAAAAAAAAAAAGGAGACTCCCCAAACAAAAAGGGGGAGAAAAGGGCAACACTTACGCCTCAATGCCTGCAGGGGCAGGTCGGGTAGCCAGAGTGCATGACGGACTTGATCTTGAGGCATGGCAATGAGAGTCCACGGTTGTTTTGGGGCGATGGTGGCGAGCAACTGATCCAAAGACGATTCTGGGGGCGACACATGAAGCACGACGTGTGGACGCAAAATGTCGATGATTTGCATCATGTGTGTTGCGAATGTGTGGGCGTCATGGGCGTCCAAGTCGTGAACGGTGATCCAATCACGTCCTAGGCAACTGAGCGTGTCGATTCCCATAAGAGTTCGTTGCAACGCCGAGCCACTCATGCCTTGCGAGCCGGCGACAAGGACATGGATCATGTGTTGCTGGGGTCGGCACAGGAGCGGGACCAGCGCTTGCGCTTGATGTGCATTTTCCACAAGATAGACCATGGACGGATGTCGCGTCAATGCGATTTGGCGGCGATCAAGCGCGGACGGCGAAGAACGGCGCATTTGCTCCTTTTGCCAGATTGGATCGTTTACGAATTGGCGATAGATCGTGGCGCACGCCGTTTTTGAGACGGTTTCGTCATCCAGGGCCATGGCGTCGGGAGGCGGGAGCACGACAGTTGGGATGTGGTTGCGCGACAATGCTTGGCTGATTAGGAATGGCACGGGCAGCGTCGTTGATGAGGCCATTTGTTGCAAATGCGCGCGCCATTCCTTTTTGAGCAGCCACGATCCCAAAAGCAGATCGGCTGGCTGTGACACCGCGGGTAACAGCGACAATGACGGCAAACAGTGCCATTCCGTTGCGCGATCGAGGTGGCTGTTGAGATTGGCGGGAAGAAGCATGCCATGCACACCCAGCAGGGTCGATTGGTACTCGGGAACAAGCGACGTGCGGTACAAATAGCTTAAAAACGCACTTGGTGCCCTTTGCAGCATGTTGTCTGTGCCATCCAATAGCCAAAGGTCAGCATTGTCATCCAATGGAAGATTTGCAAGCCACTGATGCTTGTTGTCGACATGGTGGACGGACCAAAGAAACGTGAGAGGGTGTAATGGGAGTTCCATGTCGCTCAGGGCCAATTTGCCTGCATAATGCACAGAAAGCGACGCAGGGCTAATTGTTTGACGCGTAAGCAGATCGACAAACGTTGGCAACAGATGCGCGTCCTCCAGATACAACGACACACCAATCTTGGCCGATGAAACGTCCATTTCCTGACCAAGAAGCTGCAATTCCCGGTACGAATGGCCCTCAATGGCATAATTGATCATTTTCTGCATGAAACCTTGGTCGCGTCTTGTCGGGTCAGGCACCGTCCAGCGGTCTTTTGACAACAAAATGATAAAAAAAGGGCCGTTTAAGCATGCTTTCTCGTTTTTCTCTTGTAGTTTCCTTTTCCTCCTCTCCTTTTTTTTTGTTTTACCTTGCTGCCACGTCGAGAATTGTGGCCAAAACACCGCTGGTGGCGCGTGGGCGCGTGGTGGAGACGGTGGTGGCATAGCGTGGAATTGCACGATCGGAGGCGTGCGCTGCGGTTCAAAGGCCAATTGGAAACACAGAGCATACAGAGCGATAAGTAGCAAGGCCACGACCAGGTAGGTGCGCCGTGCCCAGCGTAAGCATATCATAAGAAAAAGGGGATCAGCAAAGAAGGAAAAGAAGCCAACCAGCAGAAAAAAAGAACAAGGGGAAAGAAAAAGGAAAAGGGTCCAAAATTCGGAATTC
>KV441877.1:56601-117494 GCA_001650995.1 Gongronella sp. w5
TGTTTATTATCGATCAATGCTTATTTACAAGGATGCCATCGCGACAACAACGAGAAAGAGAGAGAGAGAGAGAGAGAAAAGAGGAAGGGGGGGTATCTAACGTAGCCAAAGCCAAATACACTGTAAAAAGATGCCATGGGCTATAAAAAAGGAGCAAGATTATACATGATGCGGGGGATAAAAAAATAAACATCTTAAAATATGCCCCAAGCGGGGGGGGGGGTTGCGCGCGGCGCCAGGGACGATCATTGACAGCCCATCACGCGCGCAAATTGGCAACAAGATCGGCCAATTCGTCGTCGTGGACGGCAATTTCGTCGGTGACAGGGTTCAGCACGGCGACATCGATGCGCCATGGGAAGTCGTCGTCCTGAGTGTCCTCGCGAGCGTCTGGCACGCGTGCCACGGCGGTCTTGTAAGCCAATGGCTCGACAACCTCGGTGAGGGTGGGGATTTTGATTTTTTTGTAAGGCGGGCGATAGCCCGGGCGATCCCAGGCGGGGACGAGGGAAAACGGGCACAAGAGGTCGCTGGGGTCGTCGAGGAGAGTCCACGGTTGTTTTGGGGCGATGGTGGCGAGCAACTGATCCAAAGACGATTCTGGGGGCGACACATGAAGCACGACGTGTGGACGCAAAATGTCGATGATTTGCATCATGTGTGTTGCGAATGTGTGGGCGTCATGGGCGTCCAAGTCGTGAACGGTGATCCAATCACGTCCTAGGCAACTGAGCGTGTCGATTCCCATAAGAGTTCGTTGCAACGCCGAGCCACTCATGCCTTGCGAGCCGGCGACAAGGACATGGATCATGTGTTGCTGGGGTCGGCACAGGAGCGGGACCAGCGCTTGCGCTTGATGTGCATTTTCCACAAGATAGACCATGGACGGATGTCGCGTCAATGCGATTTGGCGGCGATCAAGCGCGGACGGCGAAGAACGGCGCATTTGCTCCTTTTGCCAGATTGGATCGTTTACGAATTGGCGATAGATCGTGGCGCACGCCGTTTTTGAGACGGTTTCGTCATCCAGGGCCATGGCGTCGGGAGGCGGGAGCACGACAGTTGGGATGTGGTTGCGCGACAATGCTTGGCTGATTAGGAATGGCACGGGCAGCGTCGTTGATGAGGCCATTTGTTGCAAATGCGCGCGCCATTCCTTTTTGAGCAGCCACGATCCCAAAAGCAGATCGGCTGGCTGTGACACCGCGGGTAACAGCGACAATGACGGCAAACAGTGCCATTCCGTTGCGCGATCGAGGTGGCTGTTGAGATTGGCGGGAAGAAGCATGCCATGCACACCCAGCAGGGTCGATTGGTACTCGGGAACAAGCGACGTGCGGTACAAATAGCTTAAAAACGCACTTGGTGCCCTTTGCAGCATGTTGTCTGTGCCATCCAATAGCCAAAGGTCAGCATTGTCATCCAATGGAAGATTTGCAAGCCACTGATGCTTGTTGTCGACATGGTGGACGGACCAAAGAAACGTGAGAGGGTGTAATGGGAGTTCCATGTCGCTCAGGGCCAATTTGCCTGCATAATGCACAGAAAGCGACGCAGGGCTAATTGTTTGACGCGTAAGCAGATCGACAAACGTTGGCAACAGATGCGCGTCCTCCAGATACAACGACACACCAATCTTGGCCGATGAAACGTCCATTTCCTGACCAAGAAGCTGCAATTCCCGGTACGAATGGCCCTCAATGGCATAATTGATCATTTTCTGCATGAAACCTTGGTCGCGTCTTGTCGGGTCAGGCACCGTCCAGCGGTCTTTTGACAACAAAATGATAAAAAAAGGGCCGTTTAAGCATGCTTTCTCGTTTTTCTCTTGTAGTTTCCTTTTCCTCCTCTCCTTTTTTTTTGTTTTACCTTGCTGCCACGTCGAGAATTGTGGCCAAAACACCGCTGGTGGCGCGTGGGCGCGTGGTGGAGACGGTGGTGGCATAGCGTGGAATTGCACGATCGGAGGCGTGCGCTGCGGTTCAAAGGCCAATTGGAAACACAGAGCATACAGAGCGATAAGTAGCAAGGCCACGACCAGGTAGGTGCGCCGTGCCCAGCGTAAGCATATCATAAGAAAAAGGGGATCAGCAAAGAAGGAAAAGAAGCCAACCAGCAGAAAAAAAGAACAAGGGGAAAGAAAAAGGAAAAGGGTCCAAAATTCGGAATTCACTTTTTTTTTTCAAGGAGCCCTTCCACGATTGTGTAACTCCGTCTCTCCTGCCTTTTTTTTTTTTTTTTCCAAAGTGGGAGGGGAGGGAACGCATGAACCCAACTATTCAGGGAGAACATGTGCCGTGGGCAATCGACTTGTTGTCAATGCCCAATTACCAAGGAAAGATAAATAAAAGCAGCCCTTGTGCCGCGTGACACGTCGCTTTCGTCCTATTTTTTTGTTGCTATCTGCTTCCCTTGCCCATTGCGATTGCCCATGGAGTCCTTTCTTTCTATGTCCTTCGTTGGGTTGTGTCAACAGGATGTGAAAAAGGGGAATCGAGGGCACCCAATGGGACGCCAAGATGGCAAAACAAAGGTTGCCAATTTGAAGATTTGACGTGAACACCTGCACGCGTCTTTGTTTTTTATTTTTTTTTCTTCTTCTTAATTGGGAAAAGAGTGAGAAGAAGGAAAAGGGGGAATCCAAGGAATTTATTTTAGACGACTGTGATGCGTTTTCGCTCTCTTTGCCTTTTCAGACGGGTGTACCAAACAAATTGCAGGAAAATGGTAAAGTCGAACATGAGGGTGCCGGCGCTGCCGAGCAGATAAGGAAGAGCGTCCATCAGGGAGGCCCTTGTCTGACCCGGGTGGATGAGGATGCCCAATGCATAGGTCAGGTTGCCCAAGACGGCGAAAATAAATAGGGAGGGCGCAAGCCCCTCGACGGATTGGCGTCTGTAGTTCTTTGCGATCTGGGGCACGCGCGACATCAGGTACAGACAGGTGCAGATCCATGCAAAAATAAAGCCAATGGTCACTGGGTCCAGTGATTGGCTCGTCAGGTCGTCTTGTTGTGTGGAAA
Source organism: Gongronella sp. w5 (assembly GCA_001650995.1). NCBI lineage: Eukaryota > Fungi > Mucoromycota > Mucoromycetes > Mucorales > Cunninghamellaceae > Gongronella > Gongronella sp. w5. The sequence goes on from KV441877.1 coordinate 59,624, forward strand.
GGGTCGATCGGGGCACCTGATACCCCATGAAGAAAAAGAGCCCAAGCACCGACGTCACCTTTTTGCCGCTGGTGACGGTCGATTGGCTCGGGCTGTTGGCGAGAGACGACGAGAATGGCGAAGAAGACGCTGTTGACGACGATGATGACGACGCGTCATGTTCATGCTGATCGCTGAGTGTGTACCATTTTCCGGGCGACGACGACGTGGAATAAGGGGCAATTTCATCCTCCAAGGGGTGGCGTTGAATTAAAAGGGGGGTATTGACGGAGGGATGCTGGAAAAACTGGCTGGCGGCCGCCGTAAGATGCTGTGCTTTTCTTGGTGCCGATGATGATGACGGCTTTGTTGGTGGTGGCGTGTCGACATGCTTGATGTGACAGTAATAGATGTATTGGGCCACGAGCGTGATGTCCACAAGGACAAAATACGTGCCAAGGTATCGTTGAAAGGGCAATTGCCCGGTCAGCACACAGCCGACAAGATTAGCTACATCACCTGGTGTATTGCAAAAGGAATAAAAAAAAAGGGGGGAGGGAAAGCGACCAACAAGCCAACGGAGGGACAAAAGGCAAAAAGGGGGAGCGAGAAAAGATAAAAAAAAAAAAATGAATGAGATCACGCTTTTTTTTCTCATTTTGGGGGGAAAGGCAATCTGCTGATTATGGTCTTTGTGGTCTTACCAGCGAGCCAGATGGACAGAAAATTGAAACTGAGTCCCTTGGCAGTGCCTCGTCGATAATTCTCAATGACCTGACTAGAAATGACGTGAGATTCGTCATACGCGTCGTAAAAAAACGAAATAAAAAAAGACGATCTTACGGCAACTGGGCATTGAGCCAAAACAAGATGGAAAAATAGCCGAGCAACAAACTTGCTGTATCCTGCATCCCATATGTACAATCCCCAAAGATATACTAGGTGAAAGAAGGGGGGGCGAACAATGAGTTTATGAGTCATGCTGCGCAGGCGGCGATGTTTTTTTGAATTTACATAAATCCATCGTGTGTAAGGAATGCCATCCTTAGTGGGTATACACTGTGTCATCGTAAGATATAAGGATGTTGTATAAAAAGAGAACGAAAAAAAGAATCAATGCAAGAAAGAAAAGAAGAAAGGAAAAAAAGAAAGAAAAAGCTGCACGTATCTTTTTGATGGATCCTTCGCTATGCGCTCCTGATTACTCGTATCACCCCCCCTTCCCTACTCGCGCCACGCATATCATCCGCGCTGAAAATGCAGGCATCGCCATGATTGGACCCACAAATGCATTTTCTATCGCAAAGTTCATGCCCCGACCACCAATGGAAGCGCCGAAGTGGCCATATCAAGCATGAGGTTGCCTTTTTTATCTACAACCCTTTGAATCACGCAGGGCGTGGCCACGCACCCCGTGGTAAAAAAAAATAAAATGGGGTTGGCCTGATGACGTTGGTTGCGGCCGGCCTTTCCTGGCCTTTTTTTCCTCCCCCCATTTCCATTGCCACCATGACGTACCAATCACCCGTGATGCCTATTATTTGCCAGGGGAGGACTGCGGTGACACGAAATGATTTTGTAAAGAGGAAAATAGGTGAAACTTGCCAAAAGCAGCGCGGCGGTCTTGTCCCATAGTCGATGTAAAGCCGTAAAATGATTAGGATCGAGCCGAGGGCTCGCTCAAGGGGTAAAGCCGATGTCAATTTTTAAAAAGTGTGCACGAAAACGTAAAGAGATGCCAAATCAGGGGGATGCATGAACAAAAATAAAATGAGCAATTGGGCTGTGTCATTGGTGCGACAACGGCGCAGCCGCCGCTTGCAACCCAAGCGTAATCCCCTAGGCCAGCTGCCAAGCCCTTTGAACCCAGGCGGGCGAAACACCTATCACATTGTTGAACGCCTTGCCGTAGTCCTTTTTTTTTTTACTCTCATACCCAGGGTCCACAAATGGAAGATGAAGGGTAAGCTTTGGGCGTGGGAGCACCCTGGAATACACACCGGACCCATGATCACTGTCACTGTCCCCCTTTCATGGTGCGCCTTTGTTGTCATTTGTTGATGCACCGGGCCACGCCCGATATTTTTTTTTGTTTATGCCGCTGGCTAATGCCGACCCATCCATGCCGGGCAACCGCGTCGCGTCACCTTGGCAACCATGGACTGCGCCAAGGTGACCAATGAGTTGACTTTTCGTCCCCTTTTTCCCATTTTCTTTCATTTTTTCTCAGCGGGGCAGACCGGTGCACCATGATATGATAAGCAGGCTTGGGGGAGCCGACGTGGGCTGCTGATAGCACGTCGAGACAAGGGGTAAGCAGCGGCTCTCGTTGAGCACGGGAGAAGGTCCTGTTCTAATAGGCATGGGATTTTTGTTCGATTTTGCTCGTTTACCGACATTTTTCACGATATATCATTGGGAAATCTCTTTGATTCGATCACTCCATGCGCCGCTCGTTCAAATGATCCCACTCTTGCGGCGCTGCGATCATTGGGTGCCGAGCAACGACGATTTTCAAAGTTGACGAATTTTCCCAGGGGTGCAGTCGAGGAGGCGAAAATTGCGAAATGTAGGTCCTCAGATCGCCTCGCCAACTTACCAACATGAGTGTATTCCATCTTGTAACCGATAAAAATGCAATAAAAAACGACGTGCCATAGATTGGTTGTCGCGTAAATCGCAAAAATTTGCGATTTTTTACTACAAAGCAAACTCAGCGAGTAATAGCCGCAGCGCTTTGAAAGTGCTATCATCAGAAAGAGCGTGCCTCGATGCTTACGTAACCAACGGTGATCTATAAAAAGAGACGATTTTTTGGTACTTTTGACACGGTTTCAGCTTCATAGGGATTTTTCGACGCGTCAAAAACCGCGTCAGCCGTCGAATTATGCGCGTCTGTTTCTCATCAAATCCATGCAACTGGAGTGTCTCTTGCTAGTGGACGCGCCAGCACGACTCCAGGACGCGCTTTGCCTGTGAAATTCGTGGTTGAAGTTTTATCTGATTTTGCTCATTGCTCGCCAACGAGCAGATCGATCGCGCTCGTTTTTGGCCGATTTGGCGTTTTCACCACGCGATGTCTCTTTTGTGAGAGTCTGGGGACATTCTGCGGGCCCACTTTTTCAATTTCTTCTCGAGGCTCGAAAGTGTTCATTTTTTGCATTTGCTTGTAGCGCACCCAAATGACTTTTTGGTAGTTGCATGTTCAATTATACTCGGGGTTTCTAGCTCTTTGATTCACGTTGCGATGTGTTTTGCGGCGTTATAATGCCTGGTTGGCCAGCCACAGCCAGATTTTTGCCAAAATGACCAATTTAAAGGGCATCGCTGGACAAACGTGTCCAAACGGTCCCAAATTTAAATATATGAGAAAAAGAGACGCAACGCCATCGATGGCAAAATTTGTCGGCAATTAGATTATTGCAGTGCTGTGAAATCATCAATTGAAGACAGCTAAAGCACCCAAATCATCTTTTTGGTCAGGAATGCTTGATCCGACGCGCCACTAAAATTACTTTTTTGAATGGTTGGGATTTCTGACCGTCGCGTGCTGTGCAATGAAAATGGAATTCGATTGGTTGGCGCCTGAGAAATACGCAATTAATTTTGTTTTTACTGTAACTTGGTGATTTATCGATAAAGTTATCAACCTACAAGCGATGATCATGGATCAAATGTTTTTGCCGTCACTCCAGATTATCGTTTTTAGTCCCTGTGCGCGTATGCAAGCCATTTAGATGGCCAACAGGAACCAAAAATTGCAAAATTCCATGTCACATATTATCATAAAACGATGACACATAATAGCTAAAGTCTATGGGTCTCGTTGGATGTGCACTGCGCACACGCAAGGAGGCTCATGATCACAAAAAAAAAAGAGTAGATTGCGCGTGAATCAACTCGCGTCACCCAAGGGCCTGATGGAAATAAAAGGCGTTTTAGGCGCGCCATTTCACGCTGACACGGCGTCACCGGATTGCGAATCGCATGATAATTAGCCGTCACTAGATGCATCTCCCAGAGAAAGTGTTGAAAGGTCATCAAAAGTATGCATCGTCATTTATGCAGCGCGCCATGCCGTGAATTTTGCTCGTTTCCGGCGGAGTCTGTTTCCAACAAGAATTGGCAGTGGCGCTTTTTGGCCATCGGCAGCTGCGCTCAGAAGTCATTACCAAAAGTGGTTGACTCGGGGTTGTTTCTCTGGCACAAAGAGCGCAGGCAATATTATATCAGCAATCAACGTGCAAAGTGTCTCCTTTTGATCTTTTTACTGCCAAATCAAACCATGCCGGGCTCTTTTTTTTTGCCGCCATCATGGCATGTATCCGTCTATCCGCAGGGATAGAGGCGTGACCAGCAAGGACCAAAATTTTATGAGCCCATTTTTTTTTCAATTTTTTTTTTTTTGGTCCCGGGTTGCCTGTGTTGGTTCATTGCTGACAAACGGAGTGCATCGGCTTTGCTTGCCAATGGCCAATGACGATTGGCGGTGCCTGAGTGGCTTTTGGCAAATGAGACACAAGAGTTTGGGACAAAGGGGAAAGGGATAGGGGGAAGGTCGGGAAATCGTGGAATTATGAAACAGTGTGGGAACTCGGCCAGTAAAAGTGGTCACGGCGATGATTCATCGTGGATACAGGCCTTGGACTATAAAAACCAGGGGATTACCATAAAAAAATTTTTTTTCTTCTTTTCTTTACTCGGTGGAACCTCTTTTAGTAATTTTTGTCAAGAAATGATGATGATCAGATCGCAAGTTGCTCAAGCTGCGCGTCGATGCTTCTCGACCAGCGCGTCAAGGCCCCTTTACATTCACAACAACCTGCACAATGACCAATCGCACCATATGGCTGCCAATGAAGATCCCAATGCCAGGTGGTATGACTTGCGAAGTGACACGGTGACGGCGCCCACAGATGAGATGTTTGAAGTCATGAAGAAGGCAACGCGTAATGACAGCGTGTTTGAGGTACGTAAAATAAGGTTGCACTAAGGGGGCCGTGCGCGCTTGTGTGCGTTTCGTCGGTTTTGTTTTGTTTTTTGTTTTCTGACAGAAAATGCTTATTTTTTTATATAGGAAGATGCCAGTGTGCATGCCCTGGAACGGCATGTGGCTGATCTTTGTGGCCACGAAGCTGCTCTTTTCTGTTCTTCTGGCACTGCAAGCAATCAATTCGGTATTTTTGGCCATTTGGCGCATCCCCCTCATTCTGTGGTGTGTGACAGCCGCTCGCACGTGTATCTTTGGGAAGCGGGTGGCATTGCGTTCCATTCGCGTGCAACCGTGAGCCCTGTGATGGCACGCAATGGCATCCACGTGACGGCCAGCGAGATTGAAGGCAATCTGATTGAGGCGGATCTGCATACTGCGCCAACGCGTCTTGTGTCTTTGGAGAATACCCTGAGTGGCATGGTGATGCCTCTTGCCGAAATGCAAGCCATTAGTGCTTTGGCGCGCGACCGTGGTCTTGCTATGCATCTTGATGGCGCGCGTTTGTGGAATGCGCACATGGCGACGGGCGTGCCTCTTCATGAATACGGCAAATGCTTCGACACCATGTCGCTTTGTCTGTCCAAGGGCGTGGGCGCGCCCATTGGCTCCATCTTGGTCGGCAGTCGCGACGCCATCAATCGTGCGCGACATGTGCGCAAGCTGTTTGGCGGTGGTTGGCGCCAGGCTGGCTCGTTGGCGGCCGTGGCCAAGCATTGTATCGAGACCATTGTGCCCACCATGCCCGAAACACACAAATTGACGCGTCACCTGGCCGATCACCTCGTGGACATGGGCATTGATCTGCAATATCCATGCCACACCAATATGGTCCTCATTGACACAGCACGCGCAGGCATCAGTGTCCAAGATCAACTTGCCCCTGCCCTCCTGGCCAAGAATATCAAGATTGGCGGCATGGGCACCAAATCTCGCATTGTCCTCCACCATCAAATTGATCGCCAATGCGTCGACACCATGATTAGCGTCTTCCGCGATGTCCTCGCCGCTCACAATACCAACAAGTACCAAGAGCAACTCGCTGCCGAGGCGTGATCCTTTTTTTTCAATTCCTTGCATGACCCATATTTACCAATAAATTAGACATGTATATAATACAAAATTGTTTATTTCGGAGGAGAATTCTAAAGCAGTACGGATTGCTCGAATTGCACGGCGTCGGGCGAGTCGCTTGCGTGCACGGCATTGGCTTCAATGGATGTGCCGTAAATGGCGCGGAGCGACCGTGGAGCAATACGTCGCGCCAATATCGGATCGGTGGGCCCCACGATGCGGCGCAAGCCGCCAATGGCGTCGACGCGTTCGAGCAGCAGCGCTTCCACGGGCCCACTCTGTAGATACGCTTGAAGCGATGGATAAAACGTGGCATTGCGCTTGTCGGCGTACCATTGGTCAATGATCTCTGGTGTAAGTTGCTGCCACTTTTTTTGTACAATAGCAAACCCGCGCTCACGCAGCAATTGCTTGATGTTGGCCTGGTAGCGGATGCCGTCGGGCTTTATAACCGCGAGCGTCGTCTCTTTGTGGCAGTATGGCAAGTTGCCAAGATGGCGCGTCGCCAACGCCTTGCAAATCTCGTAGTGCCGATCGTTGCTGTGCAATATCGTCCGCGACGGAATAAATACAATAAATAAAAAGGGCACATACATCAGGAACACAATTAAAAGTTTCACAAAAAACGTATACATATTGAAAAAGAGGCCAAAAAAGTGTGTAAAAAAAAGAAAAAAAAGAAAAAATTTGAGACCGTCAAGAATTTCAAAAAGGGGATGATGCTGAAAGAAGACGAGCTTCAATGTCCGCTCATCGGGTGCTGAATTTGATGGTCCATCGCGTTTCGCTTGGATCAAGAACGCGCTATTTTTTGTGCCCAATGGATGAGATTGATGGCCTGAAACACTTGCAATTACAGATTGAAGGTGCAAATCGGATATTTTTTACTCGAAAGAAAAGAGGTATGCATGAAAAAAAAAAAACGAGGGAGCATTAAAAAAAATTGGGGGAAAAAAAAGAGTCTAAGCGTGATTTTCCTTCTTCTTGTCCAAAATGGACTGGAGGTGCAGCTTGTCGAGGGATTCGAGGACACTGTTGTGGTTGCTGGTGTCATCCTGGAGCGCGGGGATCTTGCGACGGCGGTTCTGGAGGACGAAATCGGTCTCGCCGTTAATTTCATCCTCGTCATCGTCATTGAAGAAGGCGTGACGGTCGGCCATGTGGGGGCTGGCAGGTGCGGATGGTGGGCGCGGGACTTTGGACGTGGTAATATCAAAGAGATGGTCGTCGTCGTCATCGCTCTCATCAAACGAGTCCGGGAACATGCGCCGCAGCGACAATTGGCGCGCCTTCATGTACTCGAGCCCCATGCGCTTCCAATCCAGCAGGTCCGACAGGCGCTCCGTGCGATTGCGCTGGTTGATGCGCTGGCGACGTGTCTTTTGGCAGAAACGGAACATCTGGTCGCTCAATTGCTGCAGCGATTCTTCCACAGACTTCATGCGGCGGTCCATCACATAAATGCCATAGTCTTCGCAATTCTCAATGTTTTCCTCCATGAAGCAGCCAAAGCCAGAGAGACTGACAAGAAAAAAAAAGGGAGGGTGAGCAAAATGGGTCGAAAAATGAACAAAAATGGGGCAAAAAAAAGTGAGCTTACTTTGTGGTGATGGATGGCACACCCAGGACGGTACACTCTGCAGGTGTATAGCCCCAGGGTTCATAGTACGACGGGAAGACACCAAGATGGCAGCCACGCACGAATTCCTCATAGTCCATGCCGAGCAGCGGGTTGTTGGCATTGAGGAATTCGGGGTGGAAAATGACCTTGACGCGGTCGTCGGGGCCATTGAACAGGTGCAAACGGCGCAAATGCGACAAGACCGGGTCCGTGTCATTATCCACCACGTTATGAGTCACAATGGGCGGCAGCGCCGTGCGCTTGAGTGCAAACACGCGACGCTTCAGCAGCACCTTGTCTTCCTCGGACAAAAAGTCCTTTGGATCAAAGTCTTGCTGCCTATAAAAGTGGATGAAAAAAAATGAGAATTGTGTCTTTTCATCTCTGCCTCGTTTCTTTACCTCAGTGCGGCCTCGTAAATGCGCTTGCCAATGCGGTGTTGGATCTCGCTGACCGTGCCATGCAATTGCTTGGTGACAGCTTGACCCTTGAGCGCCTCAACATTGAATGAGTGCGTGGCTGTGGGCATGATCATGAACGCAACGACCGTCGTCTTGGATTTTGCGGCCTTGAGGCGCTGGTTGAGGCCTAAAAAAATGAAAAGGCGAAAAAAAAAAGCAATGAGCAAAAGTAAAAGAGCAATTTGTCCCCTCTTCTACGAAAACTTACGACCGAGCGACTCGACAAACATGTCGACACCCTTGTTGCGGTACTCGTAGCGGCCCGCCATGAACATGTAAATGGTATCGTCGAGATCAAAGTCGTAATGGCCGTAAAAGTGGCCGCGCACAAAGTCATGGATCTTCTCCTTGCTGATCGCGTGCAGATTCTGGAATTCGTGCATGGCCGAGAATTTAATGACATTGAGACCATTAGGGAGCACGCCGTCTAAATAAAAAAAATGGCGCAAATGAGCCCTGGAAAGTCCTCGTTTTTTTATCCTTTTCTTACCAGGCTTGCGCTTCAGCAAGTGCTCGCTCTCATAGGCGGTGATGTGACTGACGGTAGTGAACACGGTGCAGCAGTGAGCGGCGGCGCGCTCGATACAATAGCGGTGATAGATGCCACGCTTGCCGGCCTCGGCATCGCAATCAAAGTTCTTGAGATTGTTGTAGAAATCGGCATCGCCCGCACACAGGTAGCGGCCCAGAAGCGTGGCGTGCGTCGTGAAGATGGTGGTGATGGGCAGCTTGCGCTTTTGGATGAGCGGAATCGCAACACCGGCTTGCCATTCATGGAAATGTGCAATGATGGCGGGATCATGCGTATGATCCAGCTAAAAATTTCACACAGAAAAAAAAGTCAGAACATGGGGGAGTCACGCGTGTCCATTTTCGTTGCTAGCCTTGTTCCCACCCTCGCTCGAGCGAGATTCTTTTGCTCTTTTTGTTGATTTTGCTGACTTTTTTTTTTTTTTTTTTTTTTTTTCTTGCAATGCGCCCAAGAACCAGGCCGTCAGGTAGCCGAGCAAGACGGTGTCGTTGGTCTCTGTATCGGAAGGAGGCGTCGGGATGCCGGCCACGGTCCACAAATCGCCTTTCCACTCGTCCAAACGATGCGCAATCGCGCCAACATCAAACAAAAGCACATAGGGCGCGCCCTCAATCAACCAGCGGCCAAACAAAAATTTGACACCCTGGCTTTCCATGTCGTCCAGCACCTCGCGCACAAGCGGGTTCGGGATATCCGCCACTGCCTCGACCTCCATAGGCGCCTTTTGGTGGTTCAAGGGTCCAATAAGACAATACCGGTCGCCGTACTCCCTCACCGTCACGGGCACCTTTGTGCGGATAACAGTGTAGATACCACCCACTGAATGGCAGAGAGACAGAGAAAAGAAAGAAAAATTAAAGTTAGCCTTGAAAAAAGGCAAAGAAAGCGCGCTTTGCGCCTCGCTTGTTGCTGTTTTTCTCGGGCAAACGTTACCTTTGTTGGCCACCTCCCAAGCACATTCAAACAGAAAGGGATTGTACACGTCTTTTCTAACCATGGTCCTTGTCAAAAAGTAAAGTTGGGAAAGAAAGAAAAAGAGAAAAAGAGCGAGAAACACGAAAAGAGCGTTCTTTTTGTACGGTATCTGGGCCCCCACGAATCAAAAGCAAGTCCGCAAACCTTATCGCCAAAATAGGCAATGCCCAACTCGTCCCTTGTAAATTTGCTTGGACAGCCGTTGTTGGTGCCACGGGGAAAAAAAAATATTTTTTTTTGTTCTAATCTTCCTGACATCTTTGTATCTATCAACGGATCTATGGCATTGGCAAGCCTCACTATACCCGACCGTGCACAGACCATTGCTAATCGCAATGATAGATCGGTTGCTCTTTATCATTGACGCGTCGATTACCGCCTTTTTTTATATTTTTGCTTTTCGTTCCATTTTTTGTTCCATTTCTTCTTTTGCCTGACGCGTCGGGTCCCGCCAGGCGTTTGATCCCAACAGAAAATACATTACGATGCCACAAAACCTGCAATGACACGTCAGAAATGCACAAAATATTAGCACTTTTGCAAATTTCGTGAATATTGATAGGTCTTGTCAAAAAAAATTGTGCACAAGGCCTCAAATGCCTATTTGCGGCAGACACATCCGACTTTTGGTCACACACACACGGGCAGAATTGCACCATTCTGGGTGATCGATCCGCTCTGATGCACGTTTTTTCCTGATTTTTTTCGTTTTTGCCACTTTTTACGCCGATCCGTCCGCCCGATAAGATCGCCTAATTGTCGCATTTCTTTCGCCTCTGAATACAAGATGACTATTATATTACGTGTGCGATACTAAGAGAGAGTAAAAATGGGAAGATGGACAACAAATTGCCAATCTAATCTATGTATGGGGGATCATTTCATGGTTTTTTTTTCTTTTCTTTTCTCTAGTCAGAATCGCGCAGACTGTCATAGCTGGACCATGGTCTGCTTCCTTGTGTTGCGGCGTCAAAGGGAATGGATGTGGATGTGGCGTTGTAAATGTGCGATTCGGCGGCAGGGAACGAGTCGCTCATATAATTACTGTCTGTGTTGGCAAACGAGTAGCCCTGGAAAAGGTCGGACCGCTGATCGGGCATAACGAGGTCGGTGGGGCTGAGGCGCGGCGACATGTTGAGGAAGTTGCTGTCGAAATGGCTATAATCGCTGTTTGACTGGATGGCAGGGATGTACGACGGGCGCAGGCGCTTGTAGTAAACATCTGGCCATTCGAGTGTGTCAAAATAGGGGTGCGACCGGATCGTGATGGGACCCTCAGGGCCTGTGCCCAGGCGCGCAAGCGGGTTGCGCTGCAAGAGACACGTAATAAAATCAGAGGTCACCGCGTCCATGTCCTCGGGGAACTCCAATTCGTCATGCAAGACGCGCTGATACATCTCGCCGTGCGTCTCGGCCCAAAACGGCGTGATCCCCACAAGCATCTCGTACAGAATCGTGCCAAGGCTCCAGAAATCAACCGCAATCGTGTACGGCTCGCCGCGCAGCACCTCGGGCGCAATGTACTCTGCCGTCCCACAAAACGTGCTCGTGCGTTGCTCAGACATGTCAAAGGGTGGCCGCGCAGAGGCCGGCGGCACATCGAATTGCTTGGAAAGTCCAAAATCCGTCAAAATCAGGTGCCCGTCCGCCGCAAGCAAGATATTTTCTGGCTTGAGATCCCTAAAAAAAAAAAGGGGAAAAATTGAGATCAGCCCTCCATTTCTTTGACCGTCCCCCCCCCCAATTTCCTCCTCCCCGTTCCTCGGATCTCAAATTCGCCCTTTCTACTCCCCCTCCCCACCCCCAACCCCCATATTTTTTTTTGTTTTGCACACAAATTCTGCCATGTTCTCCTTACCGATACAAGATGCCTAGGCGATGCAATTCTTGTAATCCAAGCAGAATTTCGGCCGTGTACAATTGGCACCGCTCCGGCGGAAATTTGAGGTAAAGCGACAGCTGTGTGGCCAGATCGCCGCCCACGTGGTAATCGAGAATTAGAAAGAGCTGCTCCGAGTCTTGGAAAGCATGGTGCAGTCGGATCAGGAACGGATGGTTGATTTGCGCAAGCGACGTTAAAATATCACGCTCCATCAATGTGTGTGCCAGCTCATCCTGCTCCAAGACAAGTTGCTTGCGGATCGCCTTTAGTGCCAACAGCTGATTCGACCCATGTCGTCGCACGAGAAACACCTATAAATAAATTACGCGCGCAAAAAGGCGGGAAAAATTAGCGTAAAAATGCATATTCTCTTTTTTTTTTCCTCTCTCTCTCTCTCTCGCTCTTCCTCTCACTCGATTTTTTTTACCTTGCCCATGCACCCGCGACCGATCACTTTGATGAATTGGAAATGCTGGATGGTGATTTTGCGCATGGCAGGCTCGCTAGAGACGTCAATGAGATCATGCGATAGAATTTCGTCGCGATCCGCTTGATTTTCGCCAAGGCCAATGGACGGCAAGGACGATATAGACGAGCAGCTGGTAATGGAGTGCCTGCGCTGCGTGTTTGACGAGATGGGATGTGTATTGCTCACCCAAGACGTCATGCGGCGCAGCGACGACGTCCAAGCGCGCGAAGACGATGTGGATGACGTGGAGGCACGATGGTGTGGCGGCGAGCGATGGTGATGAAGATGATTATGATGGTGAGTTGGGTGATGTGCATGATGAAGGTGGCGTGGCGGCATGGGCGGCGTCTTATCGCTGGCAGGTAGAATGCTGTCGTGCAATTGGTCGTGGTGATGCTGTCGGAGCAAGCTGTGGACAAGTGAAAGGCTCGTGACGCGGTCTTCGTCGCGCTGCGCGGACAAAAAATCGCGAAACAGCGTGCTCTGGCGCACGGATGGATCCTTGAAGCAATGTCGCAAATACGCCTCTATCTTTTCCGAATTGCTGCGCTGCCGCTCTTTGAGCGACAAAAACAAGCCTCGCAGGCCACCGTGCGAACCGACGCGTCGCTTGACCAGCGGCTCATCAAGCGCAGGCAAAACAACCTTGGCCGCTTTGATCGATACCTTGACCTGTATCAAAAAAACCGAAAAAAAAAAAGATATGAGCCCAATTGTGTCGCTTTTTTTTTGACTGCGTTTTGCTCTTTGCCTTTTGGTCAAAATCCACAAAATCATCAATGTAGCGCACCAGTGAGCGATTGTGCTGCTTGTCCTCAATGATCACATTAAACACCTATAAAAAAGGGGGAAATGGGGGTGAGTCACGCGTGTTTCAGGCACCAAATCACTTCCAAGCCCCGGTATACGAGCGCGTACGTTAACGAGGAGCGTCATGCGCTTCTTGGTGCGCGAATTTCGTTTGGACACTAGCATAGTCGACTCTATCACGGCGATCTCCAGGCGATCCTGGTGCGCAGGGTCAGTGGGCACAAACGACGTGGGCGTGGGGGGTATGGACGGGCTCTGACCACTCATGGAGACAAAAAAAAAAGGCGATATATCCTCGGGGTGTGGTATAGGTTACAAAAAAATCACAGGTGATATAGAGGAAAAGGGGGGTATGAAGTAAAAGAAGAGAAGGAAGGGAAGGGGAAGGAGAAAAAAGGAAGGAGGGGGACGAGATATCGACTTGCAGCAGCGAGAGAGAAAGAGAGAAGAGAGAGAAGAAACGAGAAAAAAGAGGAAAAAAAAAAAAAAAAATAAAGGGCCCTCCGCGCCCTTTTTACGAAAAAAAAAAAAAAAAGAGGCAATCCCAAAAGCGGATGCAAAGCAACCCGTCCATGCAACACAGAAAAGGCAAACCTTGGGGGGAGTCAAGTGTGCCTTGCCCAAATTTGTGATCACAAAAAGATCATCACAACAATGGATCGGCAACCCATCTTGCCACAACAAGACATACGGATCTATTCGTCTTTTTCGGCCATCCCACGCCATGATGAGCATACTTGCGCGCCCCTTTTTCGCTCCCCCCCCCAGGGGAAGGGACGCGTCTCCTTTTGCCAATCCTACTTTTTGTGGCAAAACACTACCTTGCCAACCTGATATTTTTGGAGACGCCGTGGGCAAAAAAAAAAGAAAAAAAAAAAAAAGTTGGCCAATCCCCATTCATCGGATCCCCTCTTTGTTTTTTAATGTCGGCCATGCATGTTTGACGCGTCGCATGCATCATGCATGATATTTTACGCCCTTTTTCTTTCTGTGGGGCTTTCACAGGGAGCCCTCATCACACAACCTGGCTTTTATCAACACACAAAGAGTGGCATTGTTTACTTACACTGAGGGCTAATGCATACAAATCCATGCTTCTATACAGAAGCTCAGAAGAGCCGACGTCTATGATCCACATCACCACATGACACAGCTAACTTTCTGGTGAAATGAAAAGCGCCCGATGCAAAACAAAGAAAGAAAGAGTCCAGACTCCTCATTGCCAAGTTGCTGCAAAGATAAAAAGTGAGCATCTCGGCCTTTTTGCGTTTGTGCGGCCACTTGCACTGCGATTGTGTGATATCATAGACAATCTTCTTTAATTCGCTCCCACCAGGCAGTACACATGATCTATTTTAGTTTGCTGCACTTCATCTATCGTCATGTGCATCATATCTGGCCTGCTTTCTTGGATTTCTTTGAAAATGTAGGAAAAAAAGGAGATATGATATGTCAATTAGAGTGTATGAAAGCCGTCCGTCTTGCTGGATGATGGATGGCATCATGTTACTGTCACAAAAGTACGATTCTCACCGGCGCTGTCTTGTTGTATTTTGCACACTGCGTCAAGCAGTGCAAATTACGTATCATACTCGAAGTACTGTATTTGATCCATCATGCATCCATCCAGGCAGGTTGCTGCAATGTTACTGTACCGGTATACTGTATCATCAAGTCTTAAGTCTTAATAACGGACATTTAGCAGAAGACGGATCTGAGCATCTGACGGGCGCGTTGTTGTCGTTCAATGACGGCGGCTTCACGCTGCTGCAGTTAGGCCTAGGTAGCTGCAGTAGAGTTCAAGCAAAGAAGCACCCACTTTTTGCCTTTGGCGCGCCTTCCCTCTGATTTCACGGACTTTGCCAGCTTGTTGTGCCTCCAGAATTTTTTTTACAGCCTACTTACTTGTCCGCAGACGAAAGTCGCGGCACGGCACGAACTACAGTACAGCCCAGTGCGTACGACGGGTCCGCCCGATTTTTTTTGAGCCTGAAGACTCCAAAAATATTCACCATTTGACCTATTTTGCAATCATCTCGCCATCTGCTTGGTTGACCCCGCTCAAAAAATATGGCTGCATCTTCAGCGCAAATTTTGCAACAAAAAAGCTTAAACCCCAATAATGCGCTACGACCACGTTTGAAAAATTCAGGGGTCGCTCAGGGGTCACACATTTCAATCTCAGAAAATGCCAAATTTAGGAAATTTCGAACTCCGAGTGATCAATGCATCCCAAACAGGTGATTCCGACAATTTGCTGTTGGCACATACAGTACTGTAAAATGACAGGTCGCCCCAAACCAAGAATAACTTCCAAAGACTGACGCATGAACGGCGATCTACTGAGAAAATTGCCTACTTTGAACAAGATTTTTTTGCAAAAATTTAAGGCTTGACACTTCCAAATTAAGTGCGTGGTTTGCATGGAATTTTTATTACGGTAATATTTTTTAATTTTTAATTTTTTATTTATGATATCATACTACTGTACTTTGTATCATACTGTATTTGCACATTTTTTGTGCTGCGCTGATGAGCGGCGGGCTGCAGCCTGGTGAAATGACGAGCGATGCAAAACGTTACAGTAGAGACTACGTAGACGCCGCCGCGGCAGAAGAAGACATACAGGCAGAATAATACTACTACGGTACTGTTGTACGGTCGTCAAAAGAAAGTATGATGATACAATAATACAGCATGCAGTAGCAGCCGAGCGATCGAGGAGCCCGCCGAGCGGTCGAACGCATGCAGCTTTGCGTTTGAAAAATGACCTGGTTCCATCGGGGAGTCTGCAGCGCAGAAATTGCCTTTTGTATTTGAAATGGCGTGGCGCACGTTGGCACGTTCTACAGTAGGTATTATTACGCGCGGCTCGCGCCAAGTCCACCTCTCCACTAGGCTCCAGCATCGACCCTTTGACTTTTTTTTTCATGCGCGTCAATTCACGGATGGCCCTTGTCTCAAGCCGCCGCCTACCTATCATTCAGCTTGGTTCAGGGTATCTTATATTTGGGGTTAGGGTACAGTATTAGTCCTTTTTTTAGGACTTCTTTAGGGTTCAGTCTTATCGTTTAGGATACTCTTAGGGTTCAGTCACATCCATACAGTACTATATCATGTCATACTGTAATTCAGTAGTAATATGCATGATTTTCTTCTGTTCATACAGTAAATCGAGAATTGGGCAGCTGCATTTTGACTTAATTATTACAGTACAGTACTGTACTGCATGATGATGTGCTGAGCGCGCGCCCAGGAGGAGGAATGCACTGAGATGAATTAACGCGCGCGATGCCCTTGGTGGAAGCCTGGATGTAAAAAAAAATGATTTGGAATCGAATAATTTACAATAATGGTGTTATCATCATACTGTTGTACTTTCTTCAAACCTCGCTCGTCGTTTATTACAGTAGTACTGTAAAAACTCCTGACAATCGCACTTTTTTTGTTGCCAGCTTGCCACCGCCGCCGCCACAGGCCAAAAAAATCGCGTACTCAGTATCAACATCATACTGTATCATGTACTGTACAGTATTATGTAAAACCGCGTATTACAGTATGATGATACCGGTAGATCATAAAAAAGTGCAATGATCTCGAAATTTTATCAAGTTGGCGGACACCCTGTGATAACTTTATTCAATTCTAAATCAAATTTTACATCTGATTATGATATTTACGTGAACAGAATTTCGAAGTGAGCGATTTTTGAAGAACTTGTGCTGTACAACAGTAGTATGACTTACTGTATATAAGAGCAAACTGCAAAGACAGAGCGAAATCGGCGTAAATCGCTTAAGTGCTCAAAATCCAGCAATCTGACATGCATTTCAGACTTCACCATACGATTTATTAGAATCATCAATTACCCCTAGAACTGCTGTCAAAGCATCATCACAAATGCAAAGCCAAGTGCACTCAAGCAAAGAGCCAATGCGATTGCCTAATTCTCGATTTATTACAGTATGAACAGAAAATTCTAGCTAGGCCTTGTCTGTTGTCTCGGCCGAGGGCAACTTGTCAGTGCGTGGTTTGGCTCCCTTTTTTATTGCTGAAAATATAATGAATAAGAAATTACAGTAGCCATTTTTGATCCACGCACCTTTGTGCCGTCCTTTTTTTTTATTTTTAATTTTTACCTTGCCGGCATCATACGCTTGTTGAGCTCGCTCGCGTTTGTTCTTGAGGCACGCCTTGCAAAAACCTTGGAAACCGTCGCCGACAGCGTGTCGCCGACAGCGTCAAATTCGCTGATCGGGAGCAATTGTCGGCATTCTACACAGATCCTCTTGTCGTCCTTGACCTAGAAAAGCTATGTGAGCCGCCAATGGTGGCATCTCTATGGATATTTTCCTTTCATCAGCTCACTTGTTTCGAGTCCTCGTATCGGCATTTATCGCACATATTCAACAGCTTTCCATTCTTGTCAATGAATTTTTCTCGCTTGCGCTCTGCGAAACAGAGGGTGCATTCTAGGATGTCATTTGCCGCGTCAGCCTTAGAAAAAAAGAAGCAGGCGCGTGAGATTCTCTTTTTTTTTCTGAGAAAATATCGCTTACAGGTCGTCGAGCTTTGATCTCCACACGTTTCAACGTTGCTTTTTCACGATTCTTTAGATTTTCCTCGCGGCACGACAGGCAATTGGTGTATTCTTTGCCTGTTGCGTCGACAAAGCTGGTGAGAGGCCCATCAAAACCACAATCGCCGCATTTCACAAGCACCGCCTCGTCGCCTGCGGAAGCGCGCATCTCCGCCTTGACTGTTTCGCGTCGCTCAGCGTGGAATTGCAAAAAAAAAGAGGAGTGGGGAATAAACACCCAGGGAGCATCCATTGGCTTTTTTTTTTTTAGGCCTAACTTGGTGGCGTATGCGCGGCAATCTGTACAAGTGATGTAATACATTTGGACACCTTTCGTTGTTGTTCCCATGAGCTGGGGATTAACCAACTTCCATTGCTTGCAGCCTGTGCACCGCAGGATCTTTACGCTGATCGTCTCGCCCAAATTGAGCTGTGCAATGGCTTTTTACAAAAAAAAAAAAGTTAGGGATGCATCGCGCAATCCATTTTTTTTCATACCTCGCGGGTGCGCTGGACGTCGTCACTGGCATTGCGCAGCTTGTTCTTGTCCTACAACCAAAGAATAATAATACATTAGCGTGCTCGTCAGGAAGCAATTTCCGTGGACTCACGTTGCCGTCTTCGCGACAGTCCTTGCACATCTTGTAAAACTTCTTTTTGACGCTCGCACCACGAGTTGTGACCTTCATAAAGTAGTCAATCGACTTGATCTTCTTGCAGCCGGTCTTGACGCCACAGCGCATGTAGGGGACGGTTTTTTTCGTCGTAATCCTTTTCCCTAGGATCATTCAACTACCTCACAAGCTAAAGAAACGTTGATCAGTGCTTTTTTTCCAAATTCCAGGCTGCACCTCTTCTGTTGACTTGGATGGAGCGCGTATCTGTGCAAATCGACAGAAAAATGAGCATCCGTCGTATTTTGGACGCCACGCACGCACGTTCTTGCACATGGATCTCATTTTTTTCGTTTCCTTGTTTTTTTTTTTTTTTTTTTTTTTTTTTTTTTTTTTTTTTTTTTTTTTTTTTTTTTTTTTTTTTTTTTTTTTTTTTTTTTTTTACCTTTTTTTCCACCGGGATGCGCACGGGGTCATCATCCGCGATGACCAAAGTGCGACCAGTGATCGGGAGAGCAGAGCCAGTGGCAGATGGATAGAATTCACCCATACGACGTTGCTTGAGGCGACGAGCGGCACCTTGGCTGGTTTCTGCTTCGCCTTCTGGTGCTGTTTTCAGAAAAAAAAATGAGCTCCCACACTTCAAGACGCGTCCAGGGTATTTGTCCATTTCTTCTTGCTCTTCACCAGGTCGTTTGGATGACATCTGACGTAAATCAGAACAGGGAAAGCGTCTTTAGTATAAGTAGAGAGGTAAAAAATCAGTAGAATGAAAAAAAAGGTGGAAAAGAAAAAAAAACAATCGGGGGGAAAGAAAAGGAAAGAGATGGAGTGAAAAATGGATGATGCGGTCTGACCTGACCTGCTCGTTAAAACGATCGCAGCAACGCGGGTACCTTAATTAGGAATTTTGGGCAGCGGGGCAGCCATCCTTGTCCTTTTTTTCTTTGTCAATCAGCTCCAAACGTGTTTTTAGCCAAGAATCACGACTGGATACATACACCATCCCCTCCCGTTTGCAAAATAATCCCCTGACCAGAAACGAGCCGCCGGAAACAGAGACACTATGGAGTTAAACTCCGAAACGCGTCGTCTTGTTAGAATGGAGACGCGCGCTTGGTTCTCTGTGGCGCGTCGATCACTTTGGTAAAAGTAACAAAAAGCTACCAGACCAGAAAAATGACGAATTGGACGCGACTCGCAATGAAATTTACGACAATTGCAATGCTGCATTAAGGAAAAAGAAGAAAAAAATGGGAAGCTAAGCGTATCTGATGCAAAATATAAGCAGTAAGAAGAGTTGGCGCTTTGGAATATCCAGTCGTACAAAGTGTCACACAACAATTGGTCATCAGACAAAGGGACGCAAAGAGTCAAGTGGCGCTCAAGGGTGCCAGAGCCCAAACGAAAGCTTTAAGCAACCTCATCCTTGGTGGCACGCTCTCTGGGGCAACCAGCCATAAAAATCTCGTAAAAATTTTTTTCTTTTCAATGCAAATCGGCATTCCGTGGCTGTCATTTCGCCACACAATGCCACTTAAAACAGGCGGGGACGGAACCCAAACAAGAAAACAAAAAGGTCAAGCGTGCTGATGCAGACGAAGCGTGCGTTTTTTATACAACAATGTTTGGCATAAAACACATCGTGCCGAAAGAGAAAGCATAGACTATCACAAAGAAGCGAGGGAAGGAAAGAAAAGAGAGCAATTGGAGGGGGGGGGGGATCAACGAAAAGGCAGCCTAATAATCACCGGCAAAAGTGTCCTTGAAAATGTTGCGGAAAGACTCTTCATAGCCATTGAAGATAAGCAAGTTGGGCGAGCCCTTGCCAACATCCGAGAGAGCACCCTTGGTCGCGAGAGAAAGGATCAAGTCCTTGATTTGCTTGGGCGTCGCGGGCTCATCGAGTGTGCTCAAAAGGTAAGCGGCCAAACCAGCGACATGCGGACTCGCCATCGATGTGCCCGAGATGGTGTTTGTGGCGTATTTTGATCCGCGCCAAGTCGAAAGGATATTGAGACCAGGAGCGAAAACCTGTTGACAAAAGCAAGCAAAAATGTGAGTTCATGGTTGCAAATGCGCAAAAAAAAAAAAAAAAAAAAAAAAAAAAAAAAAAAAAAAAAAAAAAAAAAAAAAAAAACTTACGTCGACGCAAGTGCCAAAGTTGGAGAAGTACGCGCGTTCGTCGCTGAGCGTTGATGCGCCGACGGTGATGGCCTCCTGGGAGGCGGCGGGCGAGTAATTGCACGCGTCAGCATTGTCATTGCCTAATTGAGAAGCGAGAAAAATAAAAAGCGTGAGTTGATCGTGTGACCATGCAAAAAGAAAAAAAGAAAAAAAGATTACCGGCAGCAACGGCAAAGACGACGCCGGCGTCGACGGCGCCATCGACGGCGAGGTCGAGGGAGCGGGACTTTCCACCGCCGAGGGACATGTTTGCGACAGAGCCCTTGAACTTTTTGCCTGCCTTTTTGGCGTCCTGCTCGTTTGTTTGATGGGCAATGGTGGCCCATTCGACGCCCTTGACGACATCAGACATGGTGCCGGAGCCATTGGAGCGGAGGACCTTGACGGCGACGGGCTCGGCCTTTTTGGCGACGCCATAGGTCTTGCCCGCAATGGTGCCCGCGCAGTGAGAGCCGTGGCCATTGCCGTCCTCGTCTTCATCGCCGCTGGGGATCGTCTGGCCCCATTCTGCGCGGCCCTCAAAGTCGACGTGCTCGACATTGATGCCCGTGTCAATCACGTACACCTTGACACCCTCGCCCGCAGCACCCTGGTCATACGCGTACTTGTTAAAAGTGGAGAAGCTAAGGCGATTGCGATGCGACACACGCGCGAGACCCCAAGGCGCATTGCGCTGCAGCTCATTGGCGTACACCATCGAGTCCTTTTCCACATAGAGCACCTGGGAACCCCATGAAACAACAAAGGAAAAAACAAAAAAACGATCAATGAGTCATTTGATCCTTTTTCGATGGGTCTGCCCAATTCCTCCTTTTTTTTTTTTTTTTTCTTTGCTTACATCCTTGGAGCTACGGATGAGGTTGATGATTTCGGCGTCAAACTTGCCGGAATAGCCTCGGACCTTGCCAGTGTAGATGTGCTTGATGCCGTGCTTGTCCTCATTGGGACGCAGCCAATTGATGAAGGCCCACTTGTCATTGGAGACCAGGGTATTGATCCAGGCGGCATGGTCTTGGACGTCTTGCCCGTGCAGGTTATCCTTGAGAACGACAATATACGAGTCGTCGACGCTGTCGGTCGTGGTATACAAGGGCGCCAAGTCGTCGGCGTTGTTGTGGAAAGGCGCTGCCGCCGCGAAGCCGGCCAACAACAGCGCGCTAGTGATAAGTGAAACCTTCATAGTGTACAAAAAAAAAAAACGAAAAAGAAAAAATAGATAAGAAAACAAAAGTAAAAAGAAAAGAAAAAGAAAAAAAAAAAAAGGGCGTCGGCCTGGTCCTTTTCTTCGCCCTTTTTCGCTTATTTTTCACACACACACACACGCACAACATGATTTTTCATGATTGGTAGCCCGCACCCTGAGTTTCAACGTCGCTCTGAAAGTACCTTGTTTTGCAATCGTGACCTGGGGTGCTCATGATTGGGTCGTTTCGCCTCATTGCGACGTAATGGGCTCCATTCTTCGCCATCGGCACCCCCCCCCTTTTTTTTATTCCTCTGCAACAAGTTTCATGTGCAGGTGCAGGATCACGTCAGCGCCATGTTTTTATCATAAAAAAAAAAGGCCCTTTCAAGGCTCTTGGCTTCCAATGGGGCGCGGTACGGGTGCCATTTTAAAAAAAACAGGTTGCATGGACGATGGCGACGAATGATGGTGATAGAGACGAGCATTCGCACGCACGCGATAGATAATGGCGGTCCTCAGCACCTCATGGACAATGAAATTTCGGGGCGTGATTGGGTGTTTGGAGTAGCTCGGATGGCGCAGGGCGGGGAATACATTGTTGGGCTCATGCTCCAGGTTGCTCACACACGCCTTGGTGCCCCAAAATGGCAACATGATGGGCATTGGTCCCCCCAAACAAGACCCACAAAAAAAAATTGCGGCATTTTGCCAGCAATTGAAAAGAAAATGAGCGTGCGTCACCCCCCACCTTTGTATGCACTGTCGGTCGCCACACACCCACGCTCCCCCTTGTTTTTTTATGAGTCAACACTATCGGCTGCTTTTTATTTTTTGTTGTCGTCGCGATGGAATGGAGAGCCCGTGGATGGTCGTCAAATTTTTTTTTTTTTTTGCGTAAATGTGATTTTTCATTTTTTTTATATGCATTGGGGGGCACGAGAGCTGCGCGAGGGCACGTGAACGCAGATCATGGGTCATAAGATCTTTTTGTGTTTCTTGCCAGCTCATTGAACATCTTTTTGCGCGGCTAGACTCGTCATTCTGCCGTTGATTCCCATCATTCATCGTTAAAAAAAAAGGAGGCAATGTCACTCGTGCGCGCGCGACGCTCTTTTACCGAGCATGCGCGCGCGTGCTCAATGAGGGTCAGCCGCACCGACGCGTCGGAAATACGCCGCTTTGCTTCATTTTAGCATTGCCGCGCTAAGCAGGTGCCGCAGCCGCTTTTTTTTTCCATTTAGTTGTTGCCAAGGACAATGTGGTGGCCATGGTTGCAATTATGTTCAGTGAGTGTATAAAACGAGCGAGAATTTGTTCGCTTGGCTCCGAGAAACATATCGTTTTAGCCCGTTTTTCCTCTTTTCACGCTATTGCTTGGCTATGATAGATGATTTTGCACACAACACGTGTGCTACCAACACTGAAAACCAACGATCTATGGCTGTGCAAGCTGAAGCAAAGAGCGAACGCTGCGGCGATTTCGTTTGGGCAACGAAATGCAAAAAAAAAAGAGAAATACGCGATACGTGCGTGGATGCTGCGCACCGGACACCATGCCTGCGCTCTTTTGAGAGCCAGGAGCGCGACGTGCTCGTCAGTGTGCAATTGCACCGGTGAATATTCAGCCCAAAGGATGCAAATCTGTGAAAATGACAAGAACGAGCAAAAATAGGCACAAGGTGGGTGATTTTGTAGCGCTCACCTGGGCAATTCGTTCCTCATGGAACGTCAATGCGCTTGGCATGGATGTGAACATTTTCCGGTGAAAATTCGGCAGGTCCGGCGGGATTTTACAAAAAAATGTCGGACTGCAGGATTTGATCGTTTGGGCGATTTGCGATCTCTTCTTCCCGTTTTCTTTTTGCTTTTTTTTCACGTTTGCCAGCATGCCCAAGATTCGCACGTCTCGAACAAAGCGGCCTCCCGAGGGCTTTGACGAAATTGAGCCCACACTCGAGGAATTTGCGCGTAAAATGAAGGATGGTAAGTTTTTGCATGTCTTTTTGGCGCTTTGACTCTTGCTTTTGGATCGAGCATGTCTTGACTCAATTTCTTCCTCTCCTTTCAATTAGTGGAAAACGAGCCGCACGAAGGCAAACGTGTCGTCGAGAGCACATGGCCTGTTTTTCGCATCCATCATCAGCGATCCAGGTACATCTACGACCTGTTTTACAAGCGCAAGGCCATCTCAAGGGACCTGTATGATTATTTGCTAAAGAACAAGTTTGCCGACGCCAATCTGATTGCCAAATGGAAAAAGGTAAAAAAAAAAAACGAAAAAAAGATGTGAACCGCGCCACCGACTTGTGTTGCTCATGCCCCAATGCCTTGTATATTTAGCCCGGTTTTGAGAAATTGTGCTGCCTACGATGCATCCAGCCTCGCGATACCAACTTTGGCACCACGTGTATCTGCCGCGTTCCCAAAGAAAAGCTTGCCGAAGGCAAAAAGGTCGAATGCATCCACTGCGGCTGCCGTGGCTGCGCCAGTGGTGATTAAGTCGCGTCATGTCTAGCCTGTCATCATTTCGCGTCGTGTAGAAAAAAAAGTCTCAGCCCTGTGGGACGTGCCAATGGGTCGCGTTTGCACAAAAGACCAATAAAATTAAAATATTGATGCATTTTGGAGATCCTTGGCCCTTTTTTGATTGTTTATGACCGTGAGGTTTCGAGTAGCAGGCAAGAGAAAGAGAGAGCGCTCGCGAGTCAAATGGCTATAGGCTGTCAGACACAACGTCGTGATAATTGTAAAAAAAAAAAAAAAAAGTGCATACAATGCAACCGCCGTGGGCTGCGCCAGTCGCGTCACATCAAGCGATGCATTGTGTCGCGCCACGTAGCTAGAGAAGCGTTGGCGCCTATGGGACGTGCCAATGGAGCGTGTTTTGCAAAAAAGACAATAAAATTCAAAAAATGGATGGATTTCGGTGGCCCTTGGCCACTTTTTTTTCAATGATTTATGACGGTGGGGAATAGATGCAACTAAAGGAGAGCCAAAAGGCAGGTGAGTCAGGGACAAAGATGTCTGTGTGTGGCTGTGTTTCCATGCGGATGTTGTCAAAGTGGTGTTTGACAAGTAGGTCGTGCAAATCGTTCTTTCCAAAGTAGAATTTGCTTTCTCCGCGACGTGTGATGTGACCCGAATGCGGGATGGCGACGTGTGCGCCGACAAACAGGCCGCCGGCGCGCAGCCACTGCGCGACGCGCGCGACCAGCGCGTGGACGTCGTCTGCGTTCTTGAGCAAGTGGATCAAGCTGCCTGCCATGATGACGGCGACCTTTTTATCGCTGCGGTCAATCGAGAGCATGTCGCCGACCTGGAATTGCACGGGACAATGGTCTTTATCCTTGAAAAGCGCGAATCCACACTCGATAAAATGCTGAGACTCGTCCATGCCCACAAGACAGTCGCCAGGATAGCCATCCACGTATAATTGCCGGAGATCCGTGCCTTGGGGGTCCAATTGGAAATGGAAGAAAATATAAATATCGTATCCAGAAGAAAAAAGGGGGGGGGGCAATACGACGGAGATGACGGGGGAGGGGGCAATTGGGCGCCGAGAGGCAACCTGCCAGAGCCAAATTGCCTTTTTTCTATTACCTGCACAGCAGCCAATGTCCAGGAGGATGGGGTTGGTGTGGCTACGCGCATAATCAAGCAGCAAGTCATAATAAAAGCGATACGTGATACGAGGCACGGCAAACCTAAAGGATTCGATACAGCGAAACGTTCTAGAAGCCTGGGCAGCAAGGAAAAAAAATAAAATAAAAAAAAGGTCCAATTGGGGGTGCCGTGGAAAAAGGGAAATTGACGGGCGGAGAGGTGTTTTTTCTTGGCTTACTTTTAGAAGCTCGCGTTGGACGTCAATAAGGTGTGTTTCCAATTCCTCCTTGGAAGTGACGCCCACGTAGTCTTTGAACAATTTGAACGTCTTGTCGTCGATCGGGACCTCTTGAGACGTCATAATTTAGGAAATGGCGCTAAACGGGAAAGAAGAAAGACCGGAACTCGCGCACGGCGGCGACCGATCGTACAAATCGGACTTGGAACACGTGCCTGATCCGATTCTGTTGCCACCACGCGTAATCAAAAATCAAAAACAAGTAAAAGGCGTGTCATAGGCCCAACTCACGCCAAGACTTCTTGTGCGCAGTGCTAAAAGAGCGAAAAAGAACGGAAAAAAAAAGGAAAAAAGAGTACAAAATCATGCCGTGGCCACGGACCTGTTGCCAATGAGCGCAATTGACCTCTCGTTGTAATCCAGACATGACCCTTTGATGATGTAAATGGATTCACAATCAAGAAAGATTACTGAAAGGCGATTTAATGGCCAAGGCGGCTTTTTTTTTTTTGGAGCCATCCATGGCGCGTCGCCTCGTAAAAAAAGTGAGAAAGGAAGCGGATTATGATGGGGTCGGGCGTGTGCGCGGCGGGCAGGGCAGATTTTAAAGTGTTGATTGAGTTGTGCAGCAAATACACAAACAAAGGGATCGTTTCGACAAACAAATCAGCCCGGCATTCTAGAAACGAAGCAAAAAAAGGATCAGCAAGGGCGCCATTCGGGGATGACAAACGGGCGGCGGGGGGCGAAAACAACACAAGCGAACCAAGGTTTTGGGGGGCGAGTTTTTTCCCCCCTTTTTTTTTTTTTCTTTCTTGCGTAGATGCTTCTGGCGGAAACCCTCTCATGGCATGTGACCCAGTCCCATTGGAATTGGGATTTTTTGCCACAATTGCCCTTGTTTAAACTGTTTCGAGCCAAGGCGCGTCAGACACCCCGCGGGCGTTGAAAAAGGAAGCAGCAGAACATTCGAAAGTAGAAGCTGCTGAAAGCCGATCCTTTTTTTTTTTTTTGTTTCTCGATATGCCTTTGTCATCGCCGTCATCGTTGTTGCTAACGAGAAGCCATTGGGGGGTGGGGGAGATGGTTCGCACAACGACGATGAACGATGATGCACGCGATGTCGCTTTTTTTTTCTTTTTTTTTTCGCAGACACACACACGCGCGCGCGTACCCCTTTCCATTGGATCCTTTTCCACGCCTTCTTGAAACTCGGGCGTCACCCTTTTCTGACTGCTTTAATATATGTACGCGGTCTCCTATGAGGAGGACGAGGAGAAGCGACTCCTTTGCGTTTCTCGGGCTTCTTTTTGTAATTGGGTATTGGCCATGGGCTAACCATAGCGTGGATGGCTTGTTGTCTAGGCATTCTGATGAGAGGGACGCGAGGGCGAGAGGTGTGTGCGCGACAAAAGAGCCTTTGGAGGGTCCTCCTCCCACCCAGAACAAGCTGGCATGGATAATTGAAACAAGAAGGATTGAGACACTGGCTGCCCTCGCTCATTTTTTTTCATGTCCCTGGCCTCTTCTCCCTTTCTCCCCCCAAAAGTAAAAATGGCCCTGTTTTCGGTGACGCCTTGCACGCTCTCTGCCTCTCACTCTCTTTTTTTTCTTTTGTTTCTCCCCGTCCACTCCTCTCCCCCCACTTTTTTTTTTTTTTTTTTCTACTCCTTTCTATCTTGCTATCCTTTCCCCCCTTTTGCTTTTTTTTTTGATCTCCACCCTAGGGTGACCGCGCATCGACGTCTATAAATACACGCATTGATCGGCAGGCATCTTTTTCGTTTTTTTTTCTCTCTTCATTCTAGTTTCATTGTTCCTCTCTCTTTTTTTTTTTTATTCACTCCAGATATACACAACTTTCTTCGAAACAATGTCATTAGCCGTCCTTACGCCTCAAGAAGACCTGAACCACCGCCAGGTCGCGCTGCCCAATGACTCGCACCGCCGCCAAGTGATCAAAAAGAAAGTCATTGCCATTGGCAAGCTGTCAAGGCATTATGCCGTGCTGCGCGAGCATCCGCAGTTGGTGGCCGAGCTCAAGATGTATAATGGTGGCAAGCTGCCGCGCGGTGTGCTTGCCCAAGGCGAGCAAGGCCTTTTGAATGGTAAAATACGCGTTTTTTTTTTAAAAAAAAACAAAAGACAAAAATCGTGATTTTCTTACTCTTTTTCTTTTTTTGTGTAGCCATTGCGCAGTTCAAGCAAGGCCAGACACCATGCAAGGCCGTGCTCGATGTTGAGCAAAAAGACAAGTGTGTTTCGACGGAAATCCGTGCCACGCCCAATACCACGGATGCCCGCGAAGCCCAGGTGTAAATTCAATTGTCTGACAGTCCGCGCATCGTCTCGTTTCATGCACTACGGCGCGCAGCGTCTCGACATCTCAATTCCTTATTTTTTACGCTTTTTTCGCCTTTTTTTTATTTTTTACTCTGATCTTGTAATATACCTGACGCTGCTCCTCCCCAAAAGGCCGACGCGACGCCCCCTCTCTCGTCCATCTGCTTGTTGTCATCGTCCTGAAATTGTTTTTTCAAATAAAGAGCTTGCTTGTTCACGTTATCTTTCAATGTTGATTTGTTTACGTATGCATGGCTGGTGTTTCAATAAGAATGTTGATGTAAACAACACCCTATGACGAATCTCTCTTGTCTCTCTCACGCGCCCTGTGCGCGCCTTTTGCGATTTTTTAATTGAATTTCTGTCCTCTTTTTGCCCCACCTCAATGAAAAAAAAAAAGAAATGGGTAATATCGCGATGGGGTTTAATTGTCAGCGGAAATGAATACAACTAGAAACAAAGAGGGGGAGGCTGGGATGCATTGAGGAAAAAGGGTGAGGTGCTTTAAGGGGTGTGTGAATTGAAAGGAGGAGCTTGTAAGGCTAAAAAAAAGGGGGGTAGAGGACAAAAAGAGGGTCCACCGCCATGGAAAAAAAAAAAAAGCGTGACACGCGCGTAGCAACTAGAAAAGAGTAGAATCCGGAGGAGATATAAAGGGAATTGGGGGGAGTGGAATCCATCACCTTCAATTAATCCAGCTAAATAATAACCTAATTGACCAGATTTAAGAGATGTACAAAAATAAAAAGATGGAATTGGGATGGAATTGGGCGAGGTTCATGCAGCGTGGAGAGTGGCAAGGACCTAGCCACTTGGCCCCGAGGCAGGAGGCTGCTGGAGCATTGGCGAGTTGTTTTGCTGCTGTTGCTGTTGCTGCATCTGTTGCTGTTGCTGTTGTTGAGTTGCAGCCTGTTGGCGTTGCAATTGCTGCAGGAGGAGCGCCTGATGGAAGCGCTGCAGCTGCTGTTGCTGCTGAGCGGCAAGCATATTGGCCATGCTATTTTGTGGCTGGCCATTGACGTTGACCTGGGGCATTGAGGACGAAACCATGTTGGGAATGCCCGCGGCGGCGGCGGCGGCCATCATGGCTTGTTGCTGGGCTTGCACTTGTGCCTGTTGCATCTGTTGCGGCTGTTGTTGTGCTTGCTGCTGTGCCTGTTGTGCCTGTTGTTGACTTAGTGCGGCAAGCATGGCATTGGGCGACCCAACGGCACTGTTCATCATGGCGTGTTGCTGCTGCGCCTGGTGCTGTTGCTGATGTTGCTGCTGCTGCTGATGCTGCTGCTGCTGCACCTGTTGCTGCTGCGCTTGTTGCTGTTGTGCCTGCTGTTGCTGCAATTGCGCGTTTCTTAGTTGCAATTGGGCAAGATATCGTTGAAGTTGTGCTTGTTGGTTAGGCGGCAATTGCTGGATAGGATAGCCCATTTGCACAAGCTGCGCGGCAACGTACAGACTCGTTGCCGGGTTGGCATTCATGGCTTGTTGCGTCTGTGAAGGCACAGACTGCGGCTGCTGCTGTTGAACAGGTGATGCTTGTGTTGGTTGCTGCTGCGATCGCAATTGCTGCTGCTGCTGCTGCATCACTGACGCAAGCATCGGCGACTGAGTGCCTGGAACCATGTAAAAAAAAAAAAAGAGTAAGCAATGACGCGTCTTGCATCGCATAAAATCGCATGAAAAAAGGAGTAAAAAAAAAAAGAGAGAGAGAAAAAAAAAAAGGGGGCAAATTGACGATGCACGTCATTTGGTAATAATTTTTTTTCTGCAAACGCTGCACAGCAACGAATTGGGGGGGGGGAGGAGAGGCGTTTTTTTTCTCGTTTTTCTCTTTTATGTCGTTTTTGTCTTTTTTTTTCCTTACCGGGCGGTACGTTTGCAGGTGAGGGTGCCTGGGACATGGCCACGTTGTTGCTTAGGTACCTCTGCATTGGGATGCCGGCGGCAGCAGCTGCAGCCGCTGCTGCACGCATCATTTGGGGCGATTGCTGAGCGGTGTTGAGCAAGGGGGACGATTGTTGACCGGGGGACGCGTGGGATGGTGCGGGGGACGATTGTGGTAGTTGCGTCTGGAGCTGTGGGGCCGGTGAGCCCTGTTGTTGTTGCTGGAGCTGCTGTTGCTGCTGCTGCTGGAGCTGCTGCGCTTGGGAGGACGGCGACGCGTGTGGATTTTGTGGATTTTGCTGGTTTTGCTGCTGCTGTTGCTGCTGCTGTTGTTGTTGTTGCTGTGCAGCGGCCATGAGAGCCATCTGCTGCTGGCGGAGAAGTTGCAATTGCGCGGGCGGGTATCGATTCAGGGCTGGATGTTGGTTGTTGTTGGGTATTGGCTGTGGCGCGCGAATCATGTGGTTGGCATGGCCCATGGGCATCATTGGGTTGTTGCGATTCGTCATTAGGGGTGTCGGCGATGTCCCCATCGCCGCGCCTGCACCTGCTCCTGCTCCGGACGACGCGACCGCCGCCGCCGCGGCTGCTGCTGCCGCCACCGCTGATGAAGAGGCCGCAGGCGCCTGCATCGACATTGGCAATTGAGACCCCATCGTGGGCGGACGCACTTGGCTTGCCACATTCGTCGGCAGCTTGGGCATCATCTATTTTTAATAACGAAATTAGTGCATCATGCAAAAAAAAAAAAAAAATAATAATGAAAAAAAAAATAAAAAAAAAGCCCACATGCATGCTCCCCACCCCCCACCCCCAAAAATATTGAATGGAATCCAGACTTACATTGGCAGCCATGTCTTGCCCATTGAGGCCATAATATTGCCGCTGCTCCATCAACGCCTGCTGCCGCAGTGCCTGTTGCCTCTCGCGTTGTGCCTTGTGTAAACTGAGCTCCATGGCCGTCGGCAGACGCTGGCCACCACTGCCCATTCCGTGCACCTCAATCGATCCTCGTGGAGGTGCCGTCGTGTTGGCTAAAACGAAAAAAAAAGAGCATGTGCATGAGTCGCCCGTTTGCCTCCCTCCTTTTTTTTTTTTCTTTCTTGTCCTTCTGCAGCTTCTATTGTTCTTTCATTTTTACCAATTGGCTTGTTGGACTCCTCACGCTTGCGTTGTGTGCGCTTGATCGCCTCGAACACGCTGTATTGCCGTTGTTTCTTCTTGGGCGACTCGAATTTGATGATGGCCGGCCTGCGCAGCCATTCCTTCTTGAGCTTGCTCGCGTAAGCTAATTAAAAAAAAAATGAGGACACATGCTGCGGCCACGCGAGAGGCTTAAAAAGAGGGGTCGATTTTACCGGAATTGACTTGGCCAGACAACGATGTCAAGTTGTTTTGCTTCCACCGCTCATGCAATTCCCATGGCGTGCGCTTGTCGGCCGACAGCGGCTGGCGAATCGCATTGAACGCGTCGCAGATGAGGTTCCAGTTGAATGAGAATTGCACAATCAGAGAAATCAGACACAGATCGTCGTCCTCGGTCCAATGGCTCGAGTGCCGCACCGAGCCCGGCGCCGCCGGCGGCAGGGCAAGCGACGACGACGACGACGATAGTTCCTTGGTCCTTTTCGACGCAAACAGAGCTAAAAAAAAAGAAAAAGAAAAAAGGGGTGCCGTGTCAGATATGATTTCACACTTTTGGACGAATTGAGCGCTTACATCCACTTGTACCATCGTCGTGTGCTGTGGAGGAGGTCGACGCGTGATGATGCGCGTCTTCGTGGACGTGGGCGAGCTGCTCTTCCTCTTGCTTTGTATAATAGACGCGGATTTGGCCATCGTGGACGCGTTTCCTCTTGCCGTGGACGCGCCGCTTGCTGCGATACTTTGACGTGGACCATTTTGTGATGGGGACGATGCGGCCGTACTCAGCCTCATTGAAATAGGGGTCGCCGAGATTAGGCTCGGGCGGATTGTACGTAATATAATCGGGTAACAGCGAATCCAGCGACAGCGCGTCATCCATCGCAAACATGGTCAGATCTGATTCGAGGTGCTTGAGCAAATCCTGATAGAGAGCACGCTGCCGTTGCTGCTGCTCGTCTCGCATCGCTGTGACGGTCGTTGTCGTCGAATTCGTCGAATTCATCGAATTATTCGTCAGCGATGGATCGTCTTCCGTTTGAACCTCGCTTTCGCCGTCCAAGGCAGGCGTGGCGCTGTTGCTCACGGTCAACTGAGGCGTCTCTTTTGCAGAAACAGCAGGTGTGGCGTCGTTGGAGGCGGTGGCGGTTGGTTTGGAAGTGGATGATGGCTGTCGGCAGCGAATACACACAGTGGATTTGTCATCTGCGCGATGCCAGTCCATGACGGCATGCGCCAGCTGGAAAGCCGTGGCCATCTTCCACTTTTGTTCTTGACAAAAGTCGGTGCGCATCCATTTCATCTCGTCAAGCATGGCGTCCCAATGTGTTTTCGTCCGCGGCACTGATGTGTGCCGCCGCTGCTGCTTCAGGCTCCACATGTGTTTCTTTTTTAGCTGCTCAATCTGTTGCACCGTCTTGAGCGCCTTTAATTCGTCCTTGGCAAGCTGATGGTGGATGAAAAAAAAAGACAAAGAAATTGAGTTTCCAGGATCCTTTTTTTTTTTTTTCCCTATTTTTCTTACATTCCAGTCCTGGGTCGTGAGGATCTTGCGTGCGGTCTGCAACGTTTTCCACAGCGGTTGCGCCTTGGCGCGCAAACTCCAGGCATACAGATCGAGGCCGTCTTGCTGCTGCTCGCGTGGCAAGCGGAATCCATTGTACATCTGCGATGGCGTCAACCGGCTATCATTGTGGTACAAATGAGGCACAGTCGTGTGCACTGTCTTGACCTGGTCATCAAGCATGTCCAAAGGTCCAATTTCCACAGGCTGCCATTTTTTTTTAAAAAAAAAAATGAGCATTTTTGCGCATCCATCTTTCTTTCTGAATCTCACTCTAACCTTTAGATCCAAAGAAATGTCGACCTCGTGAGGGACGTCCAGCTCCTTGGCGACAATGAGTTGTCTATCGGCAAAATCGGGATGATTTGTGTGTAAATGAGGCTGTGCATGAAATTGGGAGGGGAAAAAGGGGATTCATGCAGTGGTGCTGAGCGGGGTTACCTGAGCGTGTCCTGATCCCATAGCGCGCTCCACGCGTCGCGGTCGATCGACAGCAAGTCGTCGGCACTGGCCAAGAACGCCTCAAAGCCAGTTTCCGCGTTTTCGAGTCCGTGGAGCACAAATAGCTCCTGCAAGTGCCGGAGCCTCTTGTCAAAGACGTCCCTAAGGAAATGGAAATGGAAATAAGCACGTCGGCCCGCATCAATGTTGTCACTTTTTGCCCTCCAAAACACATACCTGAGCTTTTTGACGCGGTCGCTTTCGGCACGACTGCGCAGCGCATTCGTGTCGCTTGCATCATTTGCATCGTTTGCATCATTCGCGTCGCTGACGGCTGCTTCTTGCACCTGGAGGGAGGAAAAAGTGAGCAACACGGGTCTTTGCGACGCGTCAATTAGGCCGTTTTTTGAATTTTACCTTGTTTTCTGGGGGGTGCTGGTCCATGAGGTTCGTATGGATCTAAATACGCGTTGTCGTAGAGTGGGGGGGGGAGAAAGGAGGAGGGGAGCGACGCGTTCAAAGGGTGTGTTGGCGTGTGTTTTGCTGTGGTGGCGAGCCTACGGAAAAATAAAATCAAAAATGGGGTTAAAAAGCCAAGATGACGCGCGACTTGGACTGGTGCGCATGCCTACCGACAAGGTGTTGCTTTGTTTCGATATTTAAAGCAACGAGGTCAGG
This sequence comes from Gongronella sp. w5, assembly GCA_001650995.1. Classification (NCBI taxonomy): domain Eukaryota; kingdom Fungi; phylum Mucoromycota; class Mucoromycetes; order Mucorales; family Cunninghamellaceae; genus Gongronella; species Gongronella sp. w5. The sequence goes on from KV441877.1 coordinate 92,874, forward strand.
TTCGATGGAAAGCAAAATGAAGCGTGTCTCTGCAAAACAACAAAAAACAAGACAAAATGTGGGTTTACACGAGATCAATGCGAACCATCTTCACATTGGCGAGCCGCAGCGTGTACCAAAAGACGACGTTTTTTTGCTACCGTGTCGTGTGCCTTACCTTGGTCTATTATCCTGAAATAAATAAAACACACAAAGTGCCAAAGAAAACGCAATAAAAGCAAAAACAACGACGGGGCAAAAAATAAAAAGAAGCGTGTTTAGCTTTGCCTTCACAGTGGCACTTGCGGTCGTTTGCCCCCGCACGCACACGAAAACCAGCGCTTGTTCGCGCTTGGTTGTCAAGCAATACCCAACTTACCGACAAATAAAAGATAAAAATGTTGCTGAAAAGGCGTAAAAGAAAGAGACGTGCTGCGTGCGTGCGACTTTTTTAAAAGCAACAGGACAAAGAGAAATTCGTAAAGAGGGTGGGTGAGTTGGCCGTGCTAAAAGTCAAATGGGCGGTCTTGTTTTTTTTTCGCTCTTTTTGTTTTCATCTCGAATTGCCGGTGCCAAGTGCTGGTTCAGTCTATACAATACGTACCTCTTTTTGTGCGTCGTGGTCAGGACAGTTATAAAATGAACAAGAAACTAAGCGTCGAGCTTCGTGCTGGAAGAAAAAGTGCACTCAAGGCGAGGTGTATCCGCTAAAAACGAGTTGAATAGAAAATGCGTGTAGAAAAACAACTCATTTGCCTTTTCCCCATTTTGTTTCGCCGCACTGGTCCGACCCCCTCCACCGCGCGACAAATGAAAGCCCTACCATTGGGCCAATCGGTGGTCTGCCCTGTTTTTACTTCATCATGAGCCCCGCTTTTCCCTCTTTTATTACAGTTTCCGTGCCTTTTTTTTTTGTGATTCCACCCGATGGAAAGGTGGTCCACTGGACTCCAGCTCATTGGTTGCTCTCATCTTGAGGAATTGGCAGCAAACCAATTTTCGATGATCCTATTTTGTAGTTGCCGCGCCTTTTATTTATCTGACAATTTCAATTCTTCTTCAATGGGTCTTGCCGAGAGCTTTCAGCTCGCTGGATTTGATTTGGACGTGGGCAGCGCGTGTCCGGCGACTTGAGCAGTTTTAAATCAATTTTACCGTGTTTGTTGAAAAAATGATTGCAGAATTCCAGCATATCCTGTTCGTTTTGCTTTGTCAAGCGATGCTTTTTCCTCGAACGTGTCGTGAAAGCCAAGATCTCTTCACGCATTGCTTTTATATCTAAAAAGAAAGCCATCAGCATATTTTTTGAATAATCTTGCAATGCATATTTGCACAATGCAATGCAGGAAAAAAATACACCGTCATTGTAGCCATCAAACTCACCAATGTGCGGGCCGCCAGGGGCGTTGTCGCCATCCAAAAGTTTAGCAGGAGGCCTTGTGGCTGAAAGAGCGTGTGCGGATTTAGCCTTTTGCGAATCTGAAGGCGGTGGCACTCGACCCAAGATGATGTCGCGCGTCCTCTTGTCGATGGCTTCTCGTTGGTGTCGGCGATACACGTCCGGTGTGAGCATTTTCTTTTGGCCATAGCAAACTTCTGCGCAGCCACAAAGACGTTTAGTGCTGGTGTTGCTCTTTGGCATTTTTGATTGTGACAAAAGAAAAAAAAAAAAAGGAGGATAGGAATGAAGAAATAAAATAAACTAATGCTATGATATATCTAGCGTAGATATATCATAAAAATGAGCGACAACGCAAGGAATGTTGGCGGCACGCGCCAAGAATGACAGAACGACGACAGTCTACAGATTGACATACAATTGCTTCTGCATTTCAGAAAAAAATATCATAGAATTCGAGAATGCATGCGGATTGAGCTTCTATCATACACTTTGTGTATTTAAACAGCGTTGCTTTGCTTTTTTTTTTAAAAAAAAAACATGGCCTCAAGAAATTTGAAAACAATCCCCGCAAGCAGCGCAATATTTGCAGCAACCCGATGCGTCGCCTCTCGTCGTCCCGTGAAGACCTGCAGGAGCGCTACGTTCTATGATGATTTATACAGTACAAGACAAGATAGGGATGTCTATTATATGATATCATATTATCGAGTGTCTCGGTCGAAATCTCAATAATTGTCTCGAAACGTTATATGATACTGTATTGTCTTTTTGATTCAATTGAAAAGCCTGCAATCTCGATATCATACTGTAGTCTCGATTGACATCAATTTGCATCTTGCTCTTCTACTCTACGCAAATATTGAAATACAGTATGATACAGTAGTCTACGTACTGTAAAAAAATATCGAGACAATCGAGGAGGAGGAGATCTCGCTCGCTCAATTGATTTCGAAATTATTGTAAGTCTAGTAGTACAGTAGCTTACTGTGTTTACTGTATCATCAATTCATTATCATACTGTTTGTAGATTATTGTACAGTATGATACTGTATGATGGTACGGTACATACAGTAGTCTGGCCCGGCAATCTTTCACTACTGTACTCACCGGCGACAGCCAAGAAGAGCCAACCCTACAGTATTACTGTATTACCGGTACGTACTGTTGTATGATAGCAGCAGCAGCAATGCACCACCATCATCTACACGCAGCAGCATGATGATGATTTCATGATGATGATGATGCAAGCGTACAGTACCGTACTGTACGGTACTACAAGCAAGTATGATATGATACTGTACGTACGCTGCACAAAAAGCCACCACGCATTATTTTCGGATTTGCCAACAATGGAAAATGATTAAAAGGCGTGTACTGTATATTGTACAGTATTTCAAACTTTGCCAGCTCGTTTACAGTATACTGTACGCATTGCGCCTCCAGAAATTTTTTTACAGCTTATGATAGTTGCCTGCTGATGAAAGTCGCGTCACGGCGCGAACTACAGCCCAGTGCGCGCGACGGGGGGTCCGCCCGAATTTTTTTTTGAGTCTTCAAATCCCAAAAACCTTCTATTTGCCCTATTTTGCATACATCTTTCCATCTGCTTGGTCGACCCCTCACAAAAATGGCTGCATCCAATTTAGCGCAAAATTTGCAACAAAAAAGCTTAAAACCCCAAAGCGCTACGACCACTTTTGAAAAATTCAGGGGTCACACATTTCAATCTCAGAAAATGCCAAATTTGGGTAAGCCTTCCTTGTCAAATTTCGCTAGCAACTGCGACAATTTGCTATTGGCACAAAAAATGGCAGGCCACTCCAACGTAAGAAGAAACCGCAAAGAGTGACGCATGAACGGCGATCGCTTGAGAAAAGTGCCTACTTTGGGCAAGATTTTTTTTGCAAAAATTAAGGTTTGACACTTCCAAATCAAATAAGTGGATTGCATGGAATTTTTATTTTTTTTATTTTTTTGTACATACTGTATTTTGTGCCTTGTGCTTGTACAACAGTACCTACTGTACAACAATACTTACAGTACGCTGAGTGGTGGTGGTGGGCTGCAGCCTGGTGAAGAAGAAATGACCGATGCAAAAAGTTAGAACCCAAACTAGCGAGCTGCAAGTCACCCCATTAGGAGGTGCTTTGCTTGCTCTCCTGTTTGTTATTAAAACTGGAATAAAAACTACAGATTTATTAGACCGTTGTCGAGCAAAACGTGATCAAAGATTTTGAAGAAAAAGTGAATTTTCTCTGCGAGTTTTAGCCATCCAATGATGAAACTAGTCTCATTTTCGATAGAGATTCAAAAGATGCATTTGACACGTCAAATGCACCATTGGTCGTTTTTCCAATTGTCAAAAAAATTGAGCTTGAAAATTGACCCAATGTTTGATCATCGACTTTTGCAAGGGACGTGCGTGCAAAGTTCGTTCCTCGCTCGCTCGCTGCTCGTCCTCCATCGGGCGCGCCGCAAACAATCAGAAAATGACACGCGACTGACGAGTGCGTCTCTTTCGATCGAAGATGCCATACTTACAGTATGTATCATACAGCACTATGGTACTGAGTATTACTGTATTCCCGGCGGTGTTGTTCCACAACAAAATAATTCGAGAACCCGTCGTGCGTTGTTCTGGATTTTTTGTTAAAATGTCGAGATTGCGAATTCATCAACTTCACATACTACAACGATCCAGTCAAGAGTCAGCAACAACCTCCGGGGGGCCGCCGGGTTTCAATCAAAACCTTACTGTATTATTGAACAAGGTGTGGTGGCGAAATACCGTAATACAGTTTAGTACTGTACCTACAGTAAGGGGAGAGTGCAAAAAGCAAGGTCGAAAAAAAAACGAGCAACAAGAAGACGCGACGTGACGACGTGATGGTCATTCATCTGTTTTGATTTTTTTATAGTTTCTTCACGACCCTGAAATGACCATGATCAACGTCACGGCGACAAGCGACGGCGTCTCGATATTTTACAATGGCAAGAGCGTGCTGGTCGTCATGGACATCCAAAAAATCTTTGGTCAAGTGTTCAAGTCCCTGCAGGACAAGAAGGACGATGAAAAAAAGGCTACGACAGTAGTGGCTGGACGCGACTTTTACGGCACAAAGTTTTTTTTGCAATACCTAGCTAGTTGTTGGTGAACTACAGTACAAAAAGGATAAGAGTTATTAAAAATCGACAACCACCAACCCATGTCGTATCAGATACTGTAAGCTTATGATACATCGCGTGTCAATGTACAGTATGTCGGCGTAAACAGGTCGCTGAACAAGCAAGAGTACTGTACGAGATGCGTCTTGCTTTCTTGACACACCTCGTGTATGTGTTGTTGGCCCTTGACATGCAGCAACGTACAGTAAACATTTTTTGGAACAATAAGGAAGAACAATGGTATACCGGTACTGTATACTGTATTTTCAGTCAAGAATTCACCATCAAAATTGCGGCAACAAGGACCACAAGCGCGTGTTTTCGCAGACTTTGTTGCCATGGACCAAGAATACCCGCAGTTCACGGAAAACGATCAACAAATGGACACAACATGATGATCATTTGTTGTCAATCGGCCCTTTGTATCCTCTCAAGAACAACAACATGCATGTCCGTCGGGCCGTGAACCCCGTCACCAGCAAGCGCCGCGGACATCATCATTATTATGATATTACTGTATACCGTAATACTGTATCATACCGTGGCTCCCAAAAGTGAGCCAAATTTTGCAATTCCGACATTAATGTGCTTGTTTCTCGCTGGATATTCATCGCATGCAATTTTAATATACAGTATATCATTAAATAGCCCTATTTCCACTCTATTATGTGTCAAAGTTTCATTTGGATACGTTCAATACAGGTGTAGCTAGAGCGCGTATAAAAATCGGAGTCATTTGGCTCACTTTTGGCGCAGCGCGCTATTTTTTTATTTTATTTTTTTAATACTTAGTCCAGCGGCCGTTTGCCTTGATAACCGCTTTGCATCTATCAGGCATGGACTCAATATACCTGCGAACCACTTCCTTGGGGATTTCATTGTACCAGACATGCACGGCGCGTTCCCAAAGTTCGTTCATGCCCTTAGGCACTGTCTCGTAGCGAAACAGCTTTTGCTTGAGCAAGGCCCACATGTTTTCGGGCTTTAAAGTTGTAGTGGGTTCAGCCATATGTGCCTATGCGCGCCAAAAGTGAGCCAAATGATTCCGATTTTTATACGCGCTCTAGCTACACCAATATTGAACGTATCAAAATGAAACTTTGACACATAATAGAGTGGAAATAGGGCTATTTAATGATATATATTAAAATTGCATGCAATGAATATCCAGCGAGAAACAAGCACATTAATGTCGGAATTGCAAAATTTGGCTCACTTTTGGGAGCCACGGTAATACCGAAATCTCGTTCAAACAACCGGATTTCAAAAATTCCATTTGGATGAAATGGACGCTGATTTCATCAATCTGATCAAGAAACGCACAGATTCCTGGCGGACCCTGCCCGAACGGCTCTGAGACATGAGGAACAGGTGTCCCATGCCAAGCAAGGAAATCTTCCGCAAGTGCCTCCTCCGCACTTTGACCCGCGCACGCGCGCGCGCCCGCCACGTCGGCCCGCTGGCACGCTGCTCGTTGTTCGTCGTCTCGCAAGGTTGGCTGACACAACAAGCAGAAGCCGATGCATGTCGCGTCGCGTCCCCGCCCGCCCCCCGCGCCTAAGGCCTCTCAGGATTCTGAGATGGCCGCGCCAGAAGGCTGATTTTCGTTTCTTGCTTTTTTCTCGTTTGCTTTCGTCGTTCTCGTCTCGCTCTCTATGATACTCGTTTTTTGTCTCGTACTCTCTCTTGTTCTCTTCTCGATCTGTTTTGCTCTCGTACCTCTTCTTGTAGGCTTTTTATAATATTGATCTATTATTTCATACAAAAAAGATTCCTCGACCATCCCCCACTGCGATCAATACCGAAAATAATTAGTTGTTGAAGTCCAATAAAACTAATCATTCCTACAAAAAAATAGTTTCTGAATCAGTTTTGGTCGTACGCTGGTGAAACTGGGCTCATCCAACAGAGAATAATCAAATTCTGCGTCTTTGGTCACAGCAGCACGCCGTTCTTCTTTGTCTTATTCATTTTTGCCGAGAAAAATGAAGCTGAAATGTTTGTTTGGGCGTACCTATTGTACAAATTTTGCGCATCGGCATTGTCGGGCAGAGACGAAATGACACCCTTGCGCGTCTCTTGCCACTTGTAGGTTTTTAGTATTGTCGAATAGCAACACGACGCGCTAGAGACAAAATGGTGAATTTATAGGGAAATGTCGATTTTCTCGTCAACGGCCAGATCAACCCCCGATTTTTACTTTTGTTCTGAAAAGAGAATGGGCAAAATGCCGACATGTCAAAGTTTCGTGCAGCTGAGAGCACTCGATGGCGGCGCTCCATCATGTCGAATTGCAAAAAGTACAATTTTCCACCAAATTTCCAAGGGTACATTCATAGATTTTAAAAGGGTAAAAATTCGGTTCGCGGATCGCCACGCCATTCAACCCTACTGTATGGTAGTAGAATGCATCCATTTACTAATGAAAATGCCATAAAATTCTGGGCTTCACTGTCTGGTTCTTGCATAAGGTGCAATTTGCTTTGTATTTTCGCCACAAGGCTATCGCGACGAATACTGGTCGCAGATCATCAAAATGGGGCTCATAAGAAAGAGCGCGATCTGTTGACCATCGATGATCACTTCAAAAAACGAGTTCCAGGCAGATTCGATGCGACCAACCCGTTTGCGGGGCAACGTGGGCGCATGAAAAAGCGCGTCAGACTTTGATTTAAGCGCGCCCGTTTAAGTCAAATCCATGCATCTGGAGCCTCTTTTGCTAGTGGACGCGTTGCGAGGTTCCAAGGACGCGCTCCTTCGTGCCATTCGTCGGCAAAGTTTATTCTGAAATCACGAATTGCAAGCCAACCAGCAGATCAATCTCACTCTTTTTTGTCTTTTCGCGGTTTTATCATTCATGCGCGTCTTCTTGTGGGAAGTTTGGAAGAATTCTAATGACCCAGTTTTCTAATTTTTGGAATGGATGCTTGCCACGACTTTTTTTTTTGAGCTGTGCCGTGCGCGTGACCATGCTAGGCTGCTAATTTGCGTCCTCCTCGATTGTTCTAGTTCGCAGGCTTGCAAAAATTTACCTACGGTATGAGCCCAATTTAACAGAGATTGAAACGCCAGAACGCCAGATATCTCGAATTGGACGCTTTTTTGCATTTTTTTTTATCACGATTTTACTCTTTTTGAAGCGCGCTTTTGCAACTCAGCCGGAGTTTCGCGCCCGTGGTGGGCATTCAGGGACATTTGATCGGCATTAAAATGCAAAAGAAAGAAGAAAAAAAAGGGGAGGGAGGTTGGACACGCTCGCTCGATTCTCTCACATACAATCGACAAAGAATTTCCATGGACAAATACTAAGGCTGGTGTTTTATTTTGTCAGGACCGCGCGACTATCATATTATTACAAAAAGACTGTTACAGAAAAAAAAAGGGAAGAAGAGACGGCGGCAAGGAAGAACGCGCGTGTAGTGATGGGCTTGCGCACGCGTTAATTTGTGTGTCGAGCACGAGATGGAGTATATATTTGTGTGCGTGTATCGTACGAGAGGATGAAAAAAAGAGGATGGAGATGGGAAAAAAAAAGAGCGCATCAATGGATGCTTGCGTGTTCACTTTTTCATGGTGCGGTGCCTGCGGGGTGCTCGCACAGGGGATTGCGACTGGAATCGGCGACGATGCAGCCGATGCGCTTCTCCAGGGCGACGGGCGCCGCGTAGATGCCGGCGACGGCAGCAAGCATCACAAACAACAAGGTGGCTTTCATGCTGGAAATTCGATTTTAATAGTCAATGGGGTCGTCGTTTTTGCGTAACGGAGGGGGGCGATTAGGTTTCGCGTTCGAGTCAGAATCGTGAGAGACCTCGGATGGAAAGGAAATAGAAAAAGAGAGTGGGATGAAAACATGACAAAGCGAGCGTCCATGGCTGGTCTATTTATTTTTCCCAAGGATGCCCGTCAAAAAAGGGAAAAGGCGACTCCTTTTAATTACCATTGGGACGAATTAAGGAGACAACCCTTTATCGATGCATGGGATCTCTATTATTTGCGGCAAGAAAGAGCACAAAAATGAGGGGCGAAACAAAGAAGGGGGGGAGAGGGATGGCCATTAGGGAGAGCGAGGGTGTGAAAGAGAGAGCACGGCACCATATCTTTGCCAAGTTGGGGCCTAGACACAAACCCGACTGCATCATTGATTTGCGGAAAAGGCAAATGATCAAGTGATTTCTGCCTTTTTGCCTTTTTTTTTTAATACGCCCTTTGTTTCTTTTCGTCTAGACCGCCGGCAAAACAAAGATAATGGTGAAGCAAAAAGGGCAATTGTTCATGCCCTTTTGCTCATTTTGTCATGCGCTTGGCACTTTTTGCGCCATGTTTTGCCGAGTGGGGGAGCAGCCGCGCGTCATTTTTTTAAAGAGTGCGCGAGGGAGAGTGGTTTTCTATTTTCGCGAGCGCGTGCTGTTGTATCATGCCATCTTTTTTTTTTTTTTTCCTTAGCGTGGCTCTGAATGATGCAATGGGCAAATGGACCGCGCACCCTTTGCCTTCTCGTCTACATTTCCTCGGCTTGCATGGAAGGAGGGGCCGTGCATGATGCGGTGCTGCCCTAGGGAGAGACAGCGGACCCAGATGCAACTCGGTCGCGTTCCATTTCCAATGGAGAAGGCAACAAGGAAGGGGAAATGAGAGCATGGGTCGCCGTGGCCGGATGATCCTTTTTTTTTTTTTTTTACTCGCTTTTTGCCAAATTGGAGGTTGTTGTGAGCCTTTTTGCTCGTTGGTGTCACCTGCGCGCGCTCCTTATGCCGACCATGGGCCCATTTCATGCACGGGCTTTTTTTCTTTCTTTTTTTGCTTTTATGATGAAAGATGTAGCCATGAGATGCTAATTGCCATGCAAGGCGCATCTTTTTTTTTTCTTTCCCCGGCCGCCGCCGTTGCTCCACGGAAGGCTAATTCCATCGCAATTCCATCTGAAACGTGTGCCGACCCCACCACCGGGAGAAAAAAAAAAAAAAAAAAAAGGCCCGGCACGGATCAGCACGCGCGTAACAAAGAAAAAAAAAAGGAGGCCATGTCAACCTTGTTTCTTATTTTGGTTCTGCCAAGAGCCCGCTGGTTTGCCATGGCCTAGAACGTTGCTTTTCGACGAAAAACAAGGGAGATGCTTCGAGGGGAGAGTATGGAAGAAAAGAACAATGAGATTTCAGGTTTATTTTTAGGCGATGGAGCCATGGATGGGCGAAATAAAAGAACAAGGTATGAAAAAAAATCACAATAGGTATGGAAGATGTAAAAAACGTGGCAAAAGCCCACGTCGAATGGAACAATTAATCGAGCAAATCCACGCAAGCTATAAAAAAATAGAAAAGTGAGTCCAGGGGCATTTTCACGGCAAAATTGCTTACATTGGAGCAACAAGCAGCACATCATGATGGCGAGCATTTTGATGCCTGTGAGTTCGACGCCATTCTCGATAAATGTGGTGCCTGCGAGACAGAAGAAGACGATGGCATTGAGGAAGCGCGAGGCGCAGATGAGGCGGGACCATCGAGCCTTGACGGGCGTGTTGACGAGCTTGATGAGGGCATTGATGCACAAGATGAGGCCACCGCACACCCAGAATGCACGGAACGCGTAGTTGAGGCTGTTTGAGTCCTTGATAATCTCTTCACATATCTCGAGCTTGCTCCTGTCCTCGTCCGACAAAGTAGCAGCCTCGGTCACCGCCTTCATCAGCGACTGCGCCATGGACAATGCAGCGTGCGTCGTGGGCTCTGCGGCCGGCGACGTGCCATTGGCACTGCCACCACCGGCAGCCAAGTGCTCGAGCGACTCGCACACTTCAAAAGCAAGCAAGCTGCTCTCGCTGGCGTGCGAATCCCACTCAAGACGGAACGCCGTGATCACGTCCGTCAGTGCAATACCAAACGCCACCTGGCACAAATGCAGAGGAAAGTGCAAATACATCCAAATTTGGCTGATGTGCACCTCGCTAAGAATCTACAACGAAAAAAAAGGGGTCAGTGGCTCATTCTTTTCCTTTTTGCTGATGAACGCGACTTGTTTTCTTCTTTTTTACCTCCTTGCAGAAGTCGTCAAAGTACATGAAAAAGTACGAAAAGATGATAATCACACCAAACATGTTGGCAACACTATGAAGATCATATAAAAAATTGCGTCAATGGCCTCGCCAATCTTCACCATAATTGTTTCAGACACTTACATGACCTGAATATTGGAGCCAGATTCGGTCACCATGCGAATGAAGCCGATGCAGTTCTCACCTGTATCAAAAAAAAAAAATGCGATTATCAAGTGTTTTTACTAAGAGAGCAGAACTCAAAAGTAACACTAGCGACGCGGTCCAATTCAAACGCCGCCACGCGTCTCGTATATAATATGTATTTTTTTTTTTACCGAGAATGATGATAGTAAAGAGGCCAAATCGCTCGGCCAAGTGGCTGGCAGCGAGGGACACCTGTTTGAAGCGCTGCAGACCCATGTTGGTGAGCACTTCGATACCAATGCTGACGTACCACAGAACCTGGCGCTGGACGACCTGGTCCGGGGCAAAGAGCAGCGACACGCCCCACAAGATGATTGCCAGCGCATTGACGGCCACATACAGCGTCAGAGGCTTTTTGGCAAACGAGCCTGAAAGCACCGCCGCCCACAACACCACGCTGTATTGCACAAGCAAGACAGCCTTCATGACTACGTTGAAAAAAAAGGCAGACTCTTGTCAGCAAGATGATGCTTTTAAAACCAAAGACGTGTTTTCAATAGCCTACCCATGTAACCAATGATGAAGCCCTTGGATTGCGTGAAATTTCCAGACGCGCCGGACGCGCCGGCCATGCCCACAAGACCACATAGATCCACGATCTTGTAAATATGATGCATGACATCTTTTTAAAGAAAAAAAAAAAAGAAGAATTTAGTCTTGATTAGTTCATTGCACGCGCGAAATCGCTTTCTGATCTTACCGCTATTGTCGTAACGAGCCGAGTACCTAGACAAGTGAATAAAAAAAAACATTGTGATGAGTGTCAGCAGTGTCAGCAGTGTCAGCAGGGTCCGAAAGGACGCACACTGGCCCTTTGACGATGAATTGAGCAAGATGCAAGCTTACAATGCACTGGAACACCATGTCCACCACATGATGACGAACCAGCCTGCATATTCGGCCAGATCGCTCGAGCTGACCATATGATGGGTGTGGGTGAACGAGCTAAAAAACAAAGAATTCGCGTTAAAAAAAGGCACGACACGTCCATTGGGCAAGCTTACCTCAGCCAGCCGACGTAAAACACGTCGCTGAAGAGCTCGACCCACGTGGCTGACGTCTCCTGGCCAATTTCGTCCGACAAGTCGGGGTCAGGCAGGCTAAGTCGTCACAAAAAAATTAAAAAAAAGTGAGCCTTTGATGCGTCATGGAAAGGATGTTAAGGTCATACGCGAAGATCGGGCGCGGCTCGTTGAGCTTCTCGTGTTCCTTGGGAGGTTCGGGCGTGGTCAGCTCGAGGTACACGTTGCTGTTTAGGACAATGGCATTTTCTGGCACAGATTCGTCCATGGACGGCTTGCGCTCTTTTTCAATGCTGGGGCGTGGCGAGCTTGAGCTCGTCTCGGATTCGTGATGGTCTAAAAAAGCAGGTCAACAGTGGCGATGGTATGGGGTGAGTGGATGCGTCCTTTTTTTTTTTTTGTTTTATCATTCGTACCAATTTTTTCCTCAATGGCATTGAGCTTGTCTTCCAAGCGTTCCTTGAGCTCGTCACGTCGATTGCCCATGTGCATGGTCTTGTGGATCTTTAGTGCGTAGTCGCGCTTGGACCGATGGAAAAATTCGACGAGGTCATCCGTGTCCTTGATGGTGTACAGGCGCAGGATCTCATCATCGGTGAGCAAGAGCTAGGGTCGAGAATCAAAAAAAAAGGGGGGGCGTCGGAGTGTCAATGGTCGCGGCGAAAGGGGGTCTTTTTTTTTTTTTATCAACGCGATGCGGGGCCTCAACTTACAGGCTGGCGGATCTGATCGACGATGTCCTTGGTGACACGAATTGCCTGCTCGCCCATCAGATGCTTGAAATGGATGACTATTTAAATCAAACCCCGGGTTAACACAGATGCTGGCACCTTTTGCCCACCAATGGGCTTTTCTTTGTTACCTGTCTTGACGACGGGGATACTATAAAAAGGCCAAGAGCCGAAATTGAGTGGTGTAACACAAAAAATTGAGCATGAGCAACGAAGGGATCGTCGTGCATTTTGCCTTGCCCCCCCTCCTTGAGCATTTTTCGTGCTTTTTTTCTTTTTTTTTTTTTTTTTACACGGTGGGTTGCGGGATGGCGGCCTCGGTGTCGGCACCAACGGGTGCGAGTGTGCCATCTTGGGTGGTGGGCTGCTGGTGATGTTTTTCATCCCATTGGCTCTTTTCGTGCTCAAAAATGGAGACACGGCGACGATGCAGCTCGAGTTGGCGGATGGGGTTCATCATAATGTCACCAAAGGTTTCCGGGCCATGAGCGAACATGGGGCGGCCTTCCTTGTCGTGTGCCGGCGCGAGATTTTCAGGTACGGCTTGTGACGAAGGTGCGCGCGCCGATGACACTTTGCTGATGCCGCTGATGACCGATTGGCGAACGCGCACGTCGTCCAGCACAAGACCATCCTCATCGTCGTCCGCGGCGCGCTGGCGGAACGTCATGTTGTCATTGACGGACGCCGCATCGCTTTCTTGCGCGTCGTCTGCCCTGCCAGTGGTAGTGCGCGGCTGCCGCAGCGGATTGCGCATCGTCGGACCCGATCGTTTCATGCTAGGCATTTTTGCGTGTTTTTTTTCCTATCGAAGCAAATAAAAAAAAAAAAAGAAAATAGGGAGGTGTCGTGGGGGAAGAGAAGAAGGAAGGGAAACGCAGGAAGAACGAGCAAAAAGAGCAAAAGAAAGATAAAAAAAAAAAGCACAAACAAAGCAAAAAAAAAGTTTAAATCGCCTGGTACCCAAAGGGCTGTGTGATGGAAACCAGGGAAAAACGACAACAAGCCTCATCGGTCATGGTGGTTTGCTCGCCCGTGCTTCCCGAGAAAAAACGACATTAGCCTACAAATGGACAATTAAATGGAGAGCAAAGCAGCACACAAAAAATATTCGGCTCTAAAATTTCTTGTGTAGCCTCATGAAGCCCAGACTTGACAGTTGGGGCGCGCGCATCGCCTTCCCAAGTGGGGCACGAGGCGCCAGGGGAAACCAAAGCGCGCCTTTAGCCTTTTCTTGTTTCTTTTTTTATTATTGTTCTCGTGCACGTTTAATTTTTTTGGGTGGCGAGTTTATGTGTCCATGCATTGCGTGGCGCCTCATGGTGCAGAGCAGATGATAAAAAGTCAGGCGCGCCAGTTCCAAAAGGCACACGCGTGGCTCATCCTTGCGGGTAATTGGCACCTTTGTTGTTGGTGTGCCTTGGGATTTCAATCGGCGCCCGTGGGCGTGCAGCGCTGGAAGCAGTAAGCACCCTTTGCCTCGGGTGCCGCGGTACAAAAAAAAAAAAAGAAAAAAAAAGTTAGCTCCAGGGTGCGCCGGGTTGCGATCACACAAATGAAATCACGCGTGCGACACAAAAAAAAAAAAAAAAAAAGGAGAGCACATGGCCGGCGACCCGCGGGATCATGCGATGCTCATTCAGCATTTTTGATCAAGCTTGTACAGCTCATTGCATTGACTGGACTGGCAAATCGCGCTTTTCAAAGAATTTTTCAGAAAAAAAAGTAAAAAAGGATGGGCACATGGCCGACGCAACGGGATCATGCGATGCTATCATAGCATTGATCCGTGATCCACTCTGGTCGCGACTGAGGGCCGTTTAATCAAGCTGACCGAGGAATGAGATATCAATGGAGCAAATCACGCGTTTTTCGTTTTTTCAAGCCATGAATCCGATAAAGACTCGCTCTTTTGATGTAAGCATTGGAGACGACAATGAAAAGGTGGGGGATCGAGGGCAAGGGTGAGGGGAATGAGACGGCAGGAATGCGGGGCAAAAAAAAAAAAAAAAAAAAAAAAGGAAAAAAACAGGCTTGCAACGATTTTGAATGGCCGCTTTTTTCATCGCTCTCGAGGTGTGTTCTTGTTTGCTTTGCTCTTTTTTCCACTTTTTTTTTTCTTCTTCTTCTCATGCACACACTATGAAGCGAGTGGCTGCGCTCTTCTTTGTTGCGCTTTGTGTTTTGGCGCTGCACGGGGTGGTGTTGGGCGACAACAGCAAAGACAGTGTCTGTGTGGCACTGCCGGGGTTTGTGGACGGTGTGGCAGTACCCGTTGTTGCCGAGACGCACGACAATAAAGTGTTTCATCAGCAAAGTCTTGACCACGATCTGCTTTTGACGACGCGGTCGCTTGGCGTGGTGTTTCGTGTGCGTCTGTGGCTGGCGCGGCATTGGTTTGCGTGGCGCCCGGCCGGCCGGCTATACAACCAATGGCTCCATCTTTTGCGTACGTGCTACAATGGCGGCATTAGGGCGTGTGTGTCTCTGATCCGCATGGTGCGTGTTTTGCAACACGTCTTTTATGACTGGTACACATCGCCGTCGTTGGAATATGCACTGTGGCAACAGAAACGAGCCGGGAAACGCGAAAACGAGGCCAATTGGACCAACAACAGCAATCATTGCCTTTTGGATGTGCTCAATCAGACGGCACCTTTGTGTCTGGACGCAACGAATACGACCCAGCTGCAGGACCACATGGATGCAGCTTTTGAGGAAATGTCGTTTGAAGATCAGGCGCGCACACTGCGTGCCAAGCAACCGCTTGTGTTTTGGGCGACGCTCGGATCGACGATGACGCGCCAATTCGTGCGCCAATGCCAATTGCAATGGGCGCACAACATGCATGCCATCTACGACGCGCTGGACACGGCGTTGGCACCTGGCCTGGGCCGCACACACTGGCTCGAGCCCATCTGTCATCACCAACAAGAAATCACAAAAAGCGGCAAAACCAGCGCATTGCCGGCGTTTTTCTCGGTTTCGCCATTTCAGGGGGTTTCTTCGGTTTCTTCGGTGACTCCGCCGGCGACCCTGGCGTCGTTGCGCGTGCTATTGCATTCGTACCCTGCGTATGGGCATTGCCACGAGCGTGATGGCGCGGTGCTTGCGCGACACGCCGAATTGATGGATGCCGTGCTGCAACATTTGCGAAAGGGGTTTGACAGAGTGCAGAAACGGTTGTTACAAGCGCACCTTGGGGCGCTTGCGCAGGAGGAACGCGATTTGCCCGAAGCGGCTGTGCAAATGTACCGTCAATTGCAGATTTACATGGCGGCGGCGACGCGTCATATTGTGGACACGCATCTGGAAAGACTTTTGAACGCGACAGCCGACTATGATGCCAAGGCCATGGCTCTCGTGCACGCGTCGCACCGGCATTGGGCATGGGCGCAGCACGAGGCGCAGCAGCGGCCGCCCTCCTTGCAACCTTCACCACCACGTCGCGGGTACGTGCCATTAACGCCTGACGACCGATGGCATCAATGGTGGCACGCGCACCGCAAGTCCTCGTGGACCTCATGGAAAGTGTTTGATTGGCTGCCCTCGTTTTTCTTTGCGCGTCATGCCAACGACAGCAAAGAAATGGATGAAAGCGACGAAACTGAGATGAATTTGGCGAAATGGGCGAAAAAGGCCTCGTTTTCGTGTCGCGACGGCGACCTGGCACATTGCGCGGCACATTGGATCCAGCAGGACGCCGACCAGCAGCTGGCGCCGCACCGCGCGGCTCTCATCGAGCAATACGCGCAAATCAGCAGGTCCATGGACCACGACTTGCACCTCGTATGGCGCGTCGCCATCAATCAGATCCAAGGCCGCCATCGCATCCTCGGCAGATGCGGCACCTTTTGTGCCTATTATTACCATGCATTGCTCTTGCTCTGGGTCCTTCTTGTTGTACTTTTTCTCTAGAACCCCCCTCACCTTTCCAAAGATACCATTTTTTCCTAGAAAAAGGCACACCTGGGACATTTTTTACACCTTTGCTCTAATTTTGCTACATGTTTGCACTTTTTGATGCATCAGTCGCTTAGCAGCATGAATAAAACATTCAATTGGAAGTTTAGCTACTCTGATGGGCAAAAATAATAACAAAGTTGCCTCATTTGACGCGTTTTCTTTGCTGGTGCTGACTTGGAAATTTTGAAACTGGAGGTTGCGCACGATTCCACTCTGTGGTGCACCTTCATGATTAGGTAAGTCGGAGTCAACCATGCCTAATCGTTATTTTAATCAAGTGCCGCTGCGCTGTATTTGCAGCATGCTCACACTCACGTCTCATTCTCGCCAAAGGTCAGCCTTAGATGGTTGCACTCAAAAAGCATTGTTGCAGCTACTGAAGTGTCGCCGTGAAATTCCAGCATGATGCGGCCATTGGAGAGATAGGGGCTATGTTTTTATTTAGAAATTCATGGATCAGGGGGAAAATTCGACCATGGGGTCATTATTTCTTCAGTCAAAGATCGTTCCAATAATTACACTAGTGCGTTGGAATGCCACAACCAAGCTGGAAATCATGCTGCCAATATACATTCAAGTTTCAAATCGAAGTAACAATATGCATGTTTATAAATATTCAATGGTAAATTCGGCTGGTATGTGACATTATCCATTGTGCTACGCTTTTTGTTTCAGGTTCGTAAAGACATGACATGGAGGCAGAGCGCATCAATAAACCTCAAAGTCGCGATCTATGATTTGTTATTACAGTCAAAATTTTATCGTAGTTTATTGACGCGTACTCACTAATTTTTATTAAAGTTTCTCAATTCAACATCAATCTAGTACGGAAAGATACGTTAAGGATTTTTGTTGGATTTATGTCTGAAATGTATAGATTATTCAAAAATCAATGTATTGGATTTACATTTCCTCATTTTATTCAGCGTGACGCGACGCGTCCCAATTCTCCCTTGATATGGATAGATGACATAATTGTTACTTATTAATTAAGTCAAACAAATCTATGGCACTTTTTGGCAAGATCCTAATGGCATTTTGTCGGCAATTGGAAAAAAAACATTTAAACTGTGGGACGGGGGTGGAAAAAAAGCCTCGATAAGGAAAAAAGCCGACAGAGACAGGGTAGGGGTACGTGTTTTGTGTGTATTGTTATGGTCAGTCGTGGAGAAAGGAGGTTTCCGAGGCAAATTCAGCGTCAGTGTGGCTGGCATACAGTAGAGTCGCTTGGAGACCACCAGAAAGGCACCGACAACTCGAAGAACAAGCGGGGCACCACCAGAGGGCAGTTCGGGACATCAAGTAGCAACATGGAAGGTCCAAACACCAAAATGTGGAGAGAGTGGAAATGGTGTGCAAAATTAGAAAGAAGTCAGAGGACCATTTCAAGGAAACGGCAACAAATGTCTCCACACACCAAGGCAAGTGTGGAAATAATGAAGGAAAGTAGGTGAGCACATGGCCCATCCATTTTTAATTTTTTTCACCACATACAGCACAATGACTTTCTTTTTACTCGATGGCTTTCTCTATGATGCACATACAATTGCAAAGTCAAATATCCAGAAAAACAGTAAAGTACAAGGTACATTTTCTTTATTAAATTAATTTAATAAAATACAAGCGCAAAATACATTGGCGAGAGATTAACCTTTGTAAGCAAGTGTGCCTGTAACGGTGCTGCCAGCATATTCACCCGTAGGTAACTTCACGGTCAAGGTGACACCACCGAGCTTCGTACCCGAGCAAGAAACATTGCTTGCAGCAGTCTTAGCACAGCCGACCTTGGCATTATTCAGTGTCACGGTCAGCGATGTCAGCAATTGGGTGGGGTCCGACAAGCTGATGTCGATGGACTTCTTGGAGAAGGTCAGCATGACAATGGATGGATGATTGACGGTAATGGAAAAGTCGTCTACAGAGCCTTGTCCATGACGCTGACTCTTGGACACAGAGTTTGTCGATACTGTGCCAGCTTGCCAAAAGATGGTACCCCATGCATTGTCACCCACACTCAGCACGGACGAAGCGGACTTGTCATTGGCCAGCAACAGGAAGGATCGCGCAAGAGCATCGGCGTTGCTTTGGAAACGACTAAATGGCACATCCACATCAACCACATAGGCGTACGCATCGTTGGGCGCTTTGTGCGTGATCCATGATTTGAATACATTAGTCGTCACGACCGTCGTATCAATGGCAATTCTTGACCAATTTCTATACAAAAATGGTGTGAGTTCAGCGCGTTCTTTTTTTTTCCTTCCATCTTTCTGTCTTTCTTTTTTTTCCTTCTTTCTCTCTTTCTTTCTTACCCGCTTTGTTGGCTGGGCGATACAGACAGAGAGGACACCGATTTGTTCAAGAACACATAACCCAAATTGCCTTGCCACAACCACGCGGGATTTGTATAATTTGTGGTGGTGTTCGTGGGTACGGGAGTACTGCTGTTGGAAATATGCACTTCTGACTCGAGCTTGCGTTGATCCAATGTCGAGTAAATGGGCTTGCCAGTCTTGGTTGAGATGTCGTTGCCCACCACCACATACTGGTTGTTAAAGAAGAAGTAACCCTTGTTCCAGTTGGTAGAATTGCCGCTGACCGATTGAGGATCCATGTATTGCATGGCACCAACACCAATGGTGCCGTCAGTGACGCCACCAACAAATGTCTCGACACCAAAGCTGCTGGCATTGTTGCAGTTCAGGTCGTTGGCGTTGTAAGCAACCGTGGTGCCAGGCAGTAAGTACCAATCCCATGTGGGGAAGATATCGACATATTCATTGCCGGTCATATATGTGTAGAGCAGACCATCGGACAAGTGGTAACCCAGAATATTTTGAGCATTGACGCATTCGGTATTGCGGATGCGAGAAGAGAACATTT
The DNA here is from genome assembly GCA_001650995.1 of Gongronella sp. w5. Classification (NCBI taxonomy): domain Eukaryota; kingdom Fungi; phylum Mucoromycota; class Mucoromycetes; order Mucorales; family Cunninghamellaceae; genus Gongronella; species Gongronella sp. w5. Next base: position 112,260 of record KV441877.1, read on the forward strand.
TCAATGACACGACATAATTGTCCCGGCGCATGATCTAAATAAAATAGGTTGTCGTATTGATAACTGGTAGCAAATGTGCGTTATTACCATGTAATCGGCTTCCCAGAACATACGATTGCCATTGAGTTGTCCAGGATTGGCAGTGGAGCCAGTCGTTTGCAGGCGCTTCGCCGACGCTGAGAGTGCGGGATACTGCAGCCACGTGCTTGTGGCATTGGAATACTGTCCAATATTGACACCAAAACGGGAGTAGCTGCTCATCGACACCATGCGACCCAAGCAAGAATATTCCCAGCGCACAATCTTGCTCACAGCGTCATACATGGTCATCCATTCTGTGCCTTCCAAGGAAGCCGCAAAGATGGACTTTTCATCCGCGGTAGAGTCAAAGGTGGTATTGGCCGAATAGGCAGCAAACAAAAGATAGTCATTTTGCAACACCGCTCCGTAATTGCCATTATACAAGACGCCATCGTGCTGGAAGAAAGAGCCGTCCACCTTGATGCCTATGATAAGCCGTACCAAATCAGTTCTTTGTGTTATGATTTCGTTTTTTTGTGTGTTCATTACCATCATTCGGATCAACCAGCGTTTCAATTTGACCATTCACATGTTGAAACACATCACCCATAATAGTTTGATTGTTTGTAAAGAGAGCAAGACCCAGACCCACAGAGGACACATCCAGTGTGTTTGCACCAGTAATGTAGCCCAGACCATTCAGGAACTGGTCAATCTGCGACCAAGAACGGCTCATTAAACGCTGACAACCGGCCGATTCAGCGTCGGTCAGGTTGGCTTGCACAAATACACATGCTACAGATGACAACTTGGGAATGCCGATCACCTGATCGTACCAATTGGTGTTCCAGAAACCAGGTGTGCCGCAAGGGCATGTCGCGTTGGAAAGGCCACCATTTGCAATACAATCGTCCGACGTATAATCGTTGCTGAACCAATAATCCATGGCCAGTTGGATTTTTGATAACATGTTTGCGTCGTTGTTAGAGTAGAAACTATAGGCCATCGACTCTGATTTTTTTTTTAAAATAAATGAGTACTGTATGATTGTCTCCTTAATTACAGGAAGATATCCATTTCTTACGCAAACGACTCCAATGACCGATGGCTGGCCAACTAGATTATGTTTGGATGAGCCTCACTGTTTACTTTCAAATTTATTTTGGATACTTACCTGGCTCTTCTTCCATCACATCCACTTGTGTAGTCAATGTCAGACCATTGACCATTAGAACCAAGCGACGAAGCCCTGTGCATCCCAAAAAAAAAATCAATTCAGCCGATCACGTTTTGGGCAGCGGGTAAAGTATAAAAATAAAAAATACGCCCTCAAGTCTTTTTCAGGAGATTTGCCCTTGGTGAAATAGAGGGGGGTTCATCTCATATCTCTCTCAAGTACTCTTTCTTACCACTTGGCAACACTAGAAACGGATGTTGAGTTGGCTTGCGCTTGAAGGTAGAGCTGACGAATGCCCGGTAATGGATCACTGGCAACCGGTGCTGCCATGGTTTCCAACACCGACCCTAAAACGCCCATGCAGGCGAGCGTTCCCGTTGTAAAGCGAACCATGGACGATTTTGAAAAAGAAAAAGAAGGGTGAAAAAAGGGACAAAAATGAGCCACATCACGTTGGATCCTTTATATGACATTCCCACACCCTTTCCATTATTGAACAAGATTAAAGCAGTAACTTCCAAGGTTATTTTCTTGGGAGAGTAAGAAGGGTCTCGGAGAATTTGGTCAGCATACAGTTGCCGTGCCTGATTGTACAATAGAAGTGTTTTTATGTGCAATTGGGTCCATATCACACATTGATTACACTGTACTCATTGTTAACAACATCTGCTAACACGCATTGAAATAGTCCACATAATATGTATGATATGCTCTGCATAAAGTCCACCTGCAATGATTTGGGCATTCCCACTCGCAAAGAAAATTTGTGCGACTGTGAAAATTAAGGGTGCCACAAAGTGTTAAGGTTGGATCCGCAGAGACCTTGACAAACGAGAAAGTTTCACAATGCTGTAAATACTTGAGCAGCTTGGCAGTGAGAGACTGGTCAAATATGGGACACTATTTGTTTAGTTGTTCAGTTTTTGTGTTTGAATAGAAAGAAAATAGAAAAGGTACTGGAAACCCATCATGAACATACATTGACTGACAAAAGTGTATCGAAGTTTCCTTATTTTGACTTTGACTCGCTATAGATTAAAATCGAGTGCATAATCGCATGATGCTTGGCTTGCTTGTTTATAGTCCCAGAAAATAGCTTTCGAATGGTATATTTCACAAGGCTATTGGAGTACTGGATAACCCAGAAAGTGGGGTTCAAAGCTGGCCCATGCATCGATACACTTTGTCACTTTCCCCAGTTCACCTAGTCCGCCCGCCTTTTTTTATTTTTTTTTCAATTTTTTAGTATTTGCGTGTGAATATCGGGGTATTACAAGAGAAATCGAAAAATACAATAAACTTTTTTTCCAAAGCGTGCGCGCCAGAAAACCAACTGTGGCGTGGCGCGTGAGTAGGGTGACTTTGTGCATGCCTGTCCTCATTTTGTACGAGCTGGCCCCGCCGTTTCGTCTGCTACGCTAGACGCGTGACGTTTGAAGGCCCGCTCTGACGACCGTGCGCTATCTGAATTCTGATATATTTGGTCTATTCTAATCCTCACCGAATAAAACAACGTCCTTCCCTGTATCTTATTTTCGGCAGAGTGCCTGGTTATTGTGAATAGCCCTTTCTTGATAAGTTTAGTTCCTATATCCCTTTATTAATCTACTACCGTCTCACATTCATCTGTCTCATATAGTACAGCTGAGGTTTTCAAACGGCACTTGTTGGCAAGATCCTATCGGTAATTTGCCGATCATTGGGGAGTGATTTTTACTATAGGAATGAGGGGGGAAAATACCCCTTGAAAAGGAAAAAAGCCGAGAAGGGGCGGGGTAAGGGGGAATTATTAAACACCTCCGGTCATTTTTGTTAGAGACCTCCGGTTACACGCCGCCTGAGGGTCGCCAGAATCGCCTCCAGTGCCACCCACGCCCCCTCGCCTCGCCAGCACTAGCATCATACATCCCTGTCATCATGCTCTCGACGCGCCAGGCCTACCATCCATGCATTTTCTCGCGCAAAAATGCCGTCAATGCCACTCTGTTTGCACAAAACGATGCACAACAAGAAGCAACGCACAAGAAGCAACGAACAACACCAACGACAACCACAACGCGTCCCAAGGTGCTTCGTGGTCCTTTGCGGCGTGTTGGCACACTTTTATCAACTTTCGTTGCGCGCAAATACGCTGAATGACTTGGAAAAAATAAAAACCGGAGGTGTGTAACAAAAATGACCGGAGGTCTCCAACGGCTCCCGGGGTAAGGTGATTTGATTTGCGTGTCTTTTTGGGGGTCAATCCCTAAAAAAGGTGTGTGGTGGTGGTGGTGCGTGCGTGCGTGGTGGATGCATGATGATGCAAGCAATAATAATATAAATATAATAATAACATTGCTTTCAAGCTTTTGGAGTTCATCCTCGTGCCATTAAGATTTCTCAGATAGTATAGTGGTGACTTTTTTTTCCCTCACCCTTTTTTTTTTTTTTTGATCTTTTTATTATATTTTGCAAATGAAAATGAAAATGAAAATGAAAATGAAAATGAAACAAAAAACAATCTAAATGAGCCCTTGGCGCTTGAGGTCGTCGTATGTCTTTTTGTTGAACACGTTGCCCTCGTCGTCCTCGTACTCTTCCACATTGTCCGTCTTGACCTGCGAGCTGACATTGTGCTTTTTGAGCTTCTCTTGCACTAGGATTGTTTTTTAAAAAAAAACATAAAAAGCATGAGTTCTTGCTTTTTTTCGCTTTTTTCTTTTTTCCATGAGGGCACTTACATGCATACGCGTCGTCAATCTTTGTAATTTCGTGGAATTGGCGTGTGTTGGGCAGGCCGAGGCTGCGCATGCCATAGGCGTGGCGCGACTCTTGGAAATGCTTGTCAAACGCCTTGCGGCCCATGTACACGTAATTGCCGCAGATCTCGCATGGGTACTCGACACCCAGACCGTGCAATTTGTACAGCCAGTATGGGATGGGCTTGCCGTCCCAGCCGAGAGGCAGCTTCAATGGGTTGTAAATGCGTTCTTCGTCCGAATCGTCGTCTGAGCCGCCACCAATCTCAATATCGTCGCCCTGCTCAAGCTCAAGCTGGTTGAAATAGAGGGAAAAAAAACGGGGGGGAAGTGGTGAGATGGATGACAACGGCGCGATGGATTCCTCTTTCTCTCTCTCTCTCTTTTTTTTTTTTTTTTTTGCGTTCGCGGTCGGTGAGGGCCTGTTTGCGCTCGACGTTTGCCTTTGTCTGCTGGCGCGTGTCGCTGATCTCGGCTAGGTAGGCGACAATGAGGGCCTCGTGCCATGCAGTTTGCTTGCGGCGGTCGACGCGGTCCTCGGCGCCATCTTGGTCAAGTTTTGCCTGAGCCTTGACGTGTTTCTTGCCCTTGAGATGCGCGTCGTACACAGTCTGCTTGCTGAATGCCTTTTGGCACGCCTTGCAGAACAGCGCGTCTGTGTTTTCAGAGGCATTGGGCGCGTCGGGCTTGTACGACGCGTCAAAGGCGTCGCGCGCCTTTTTCTCAATGGCCGCAAGGTCCACGAGCGGCCGTGCGCGCTCAAAAAAGCCCTGCAGGTACGCGCGGAAGCCGTCCAAGTACTGCCGATACGCGTCACTCGTCTTGATTGACGGCGGATACACGTTTGGCGCATCAAAGCGGTCCATACGGTCTAAAAACGGAATGTACTCGACGCGATTGATCCCCTTGAGGTTCACATAGTCGTTGTGCACCGCAAGCAGATCCAAATACCGCCCATACTGCTCCTCGCCCGAAAACAGCGTCTCCAATTCTGCATTTTTATAAAAAAAAAAGAGTCAATTCCTCATTTTCATCCAAGTTTTTCTTTTTTTCTCCAATTCTCACCTTGATCCGCGGCATCCATGTCGTCGTGGCCGTCATGCTCCGTGTCATCGTGCTTTTGGACGCGCAAAAACTCGAATTCGGGAGCATCAATCTGCTGATTGGGGTATTTGTCGTGGTGGTCGTTGATGGCCTTGAGATCCTCGTAAAAGGCGTCCAGGCTGATGTTTGGCTGCGAAATATGCTCGATTTCCTTGGCTCGCGCGCTTCAATGGATAAAAAAAAAAAAAAAAAAAA
>KV441877.1:120516-158985 GCA_001650995.1 Gongronella sp. w5
TAAAAAAAAAAAAAAAAAAAGGACGGGGGACGGCGGGCAAATTGGTATCACTGGAGTCATGCACGTCCATTGGGGATCGTCGACGCGTCAAAAATTCGGGAAAAAAAGGAAACCCCGCGTCGATTGGTGTCATTGCCGCGTGATGACTGACCGCTGGAGCGTTCACTGGGATCATCGACGCGTGAATGGGCGACCCGAAAAAAATTGGAATCATCGACGCGTTGCATCGTCGCGTTTCGTCAAAATATTCATTTTTCTTTCTCCCCTCCCCGCCATAGGACTTGATGTCGATGATCCGGACATGCGTGGCCAACGAGACCGTCATCTTGCAGCTACTCAAGCAGCAGAAGTTCTCGGACAAGGTCGAGCTCGAGTTCAAGTATCATCCCTGGTGGCCAATCATGCAACTTGTCAAAGGCACACCCGCTTAAACTTGTGTTATTTTTTATTATTGTGTCTCCCCCCCCCTCTTTCTCCACTTGTACCATACTGCTTTTAGATTAAAGGATCACCCATGAAAGAAAGAGATTTTCGAATTTTGCGCCTTTATGCACCCATTTTGCTCATTTCAGTCCGGGGAGCATGTCGCAGTGCTGTAATGTCGAACATAAAAAAAACAGCCTGACAAACGCGGTTTGAAAGAGCTCCAAAGTGAGACTCCATGGCGCGTTGCCGAATTTTTTTACGCGTACAACGCTCAAAACGCACCAATTTGTTTTTTTTTTTGTCTGAAAAAATAGATCCATTTCGCGTCAAAGCTGGACGGTTGCTTCTTCATAACTCTATGAATGCATCGTACAAAAGCGCAAGACTTCAAAGTTTGTTATTGCGGGAGAGATGATAGAAATATCAAATTTTTAAAAACGTACAATAGTACTGTAACTCGCCAAACCGGGTATTGCCAAGTTTCAAAACATGTCCCAGTCTGAAATAGCAGACGAAAAACACCTTGGGACCCAACTTGCATGTATAAAAAGTGATTGGGTGGCGCGCCACACGCACATCAGAATTTTGTCATGTCGAGCTCCCAAACCAAAAGGTTGAAAAATGGGTCTCCAGATTTCTTTCAAACTCATACACAAGATACCTTGCATGGCATAACCAAGGAAAATGGCCAAACTGAGCGCTTTAAATGACTGGTTGACGAGCAATGAGCGATTTTCGATTTTTCTTTACATGCAAACAGCACGCGAAAACGCGTTTATAGAACCGCGCCAACGCGTCCACTTGCATGAGAGATTCCAGGTGCATGGATTTGATTAGGAACAGACGCGTGTCAGGCGACGTTAGACGCGCTTTTTCGCGCGACGAAAATTACATATGGTTTTAAAACCGTGTCAAAAGTGCCAAAGAATCACTTTTTTCGTTGATCACGGATGACCATGTACGCAGTAAGTCCTCTTCTTTCTGCTGGCGTGTATTTTTCCAAAATACGTGTATTTTTCATTGAGTTGACCTTGTATCGAAAATAGAGCCTCAAACGCATTTTACGCGGGAACCAGCCAATGGACCTCCGTTTTTTACTGCATTTTTGCCAGTTCATGCATCGCGTTCACATGATTATGTGAATGGTGTGGCGATCTGGGGACCTAAATTTGCCTCTTTTCAAATTCGTGACTGTACCTCCAGGGAAATCCGTCATTTTCGAAAATCGTGATTGTGCGCGATCCAGTGCTTACAGAACCCTATGAATGGGCTCATTCAAAGGAGAATCGCTAGTATAACTGATTCAAATTCAAGATTTCCATGTATATTTGCATCTCACGGACAAGCAACCAAAATAAGGCAAAAATGTTCCCAATCGTCCTTTTCTCGACAAGCACTTGATCAAGGACCATGTTTTTTAAACAAAACGCGACGTTTTACAAAACCTCAACTCATCTGTAGTACGTTTTGGTGCACATCAGCACTGTAATCGTGGGGCAAAACGTGCAAAGAAGTTTAAATGCCACCAATTCGAATTTGCTAGCAATCCGATCGATCAAACCGCATTCAAACTCTTCCCCGTTCTCGCTCATGGACATTGCAAGCACTGGACATGATAAAAAGAAGCAAAAGAAATCTATGTTTTTTTTTATTTTTACTGTTTGAAGCTACAAATACAGAGCATGAGGCGATTTGGCCAGAAAAAAAAAAAAAGGAGGATGGGGGCATATGATGATTAATATCTACAAAAAATTGGCTCTTTTTCTTTTTTTTTTTAAGCCGTGTCGCGCCATGCGGCGTAGATTTGGAGCAATGAGGCGAATCCGCCGCAGACGCCGACCATGACGTCGGGGAAGCCCGAGTTTTCTATGGACCAGTGGACGGTGAGTGGGAAGTAGCCTGAATTGATGCCGAGGTTGACGAGCATGGCCCAGCGCTCGCGCTTCATGGCGGCCATTTCCTGCTCGGGGTCTTCGTCGTCATTAATATCGCCGGCCTTGATGCGCTTGAGCAGCGACGTCTCGCGCGCGCGCAGCATGCGGTACTGCTCGTACAGACGCACGTACTCGAGCACCACATACGTTGCCCAGAAGCGGCACGACCAGATGCCAATCTTATTTGTCTTTTGCTCCGTCATGGGGATCACCTGGTGCGCACCCAGCCAGTAAATGTGCTCCAGAGGGTAATAAATGACATTGGCCCAGTTTTGCAAGCGCTCGATTGTCTGGTGGAACGCGCTCGGCGACGGGTTGTACTCAATGTAGTTCATGTATTGCACCATGGGCAAAAGGCCATAGTAGCGCAGCAAAATGCGGAAATCGCTCACAGGGCCCGCCAGATTCTGCACGCGCTGCACACCACGGCCGCCTGCGCGCCGCTGGAGCAAGAAAACAAGGATCTTGGACCAGTATTGGATGAACTAGGACAATAAAATGGACATGAACATTCCCAATTCCAGCCAGTGTTCCGTGTTTTTCCCTCTTTTGATTTTTGACAGGTTTCCTTTTTCCTCCTAGGCTTACCATCAGCACCTTGTCGGTGCCGCGGACCGTGTTGAGAAAGCGCAGCAAGTGGTCCAAGCGCGGGTTAGACGGACCAAGGTGTTTGGCAATAGCAAGTGGGTTGAACGACTCGGACATAACTGGTTGCAGTAAAAAAAAAAAGAAACAAAGAAAGAAAGAAAGAGAGAGAGGGGGGGGACTGCAAAAAAAGAGAAAGGAACAAAAGAAACGGAAAAAAATAAGGGCTGGAGTTGCGGGGGGAGGGGGCCTTTTTGATCATTTCACATGGATCGCCAATTTTCATTGGATGCAGGCTTACAAATGCCAATTCAGGCGGGCCCCGCCCAGGAACTCCCCTCTCCCCGCACTTGTCCAAAGACTGCTGATTCATGCAAAACGCTACGCGCTAGCAAGAGGAAAAAAAAAAATGGCGACCCCACCCTGTCGCACAATCAAAATTGCAACCAAATGCGTCCTCCCGCCGTTTTACGCGTAAATTTTTAATATGGGATACCGTCCCCTCGGTCTGTTTGCCCTTAGTTGCCTTCTTGGCGTTGACCTTTTTGCATGATTAAAAAATAGAAAAAAAAAACCCCCTTTTGCATTATTCCCACAAAAGAAAAATGATCTGGCCACAGCTATCCGCAGTCATTCGGCCTCTTTGTGATCACCTGCTCCATGCGTGTGGCCCATTGGTTCTTACCAATGGCTCGTACGACCGAGAAGTGGATAAAAATGGACAAACAAAGAATCAAGAAACAAGACGCGCGACGACTCCTTTTTCTCTGTCTTTTGTTTTCTCGTTCTCCTTTATTATTTCATTGTTTATCCATACGTGTATATACAGCCATGAGTAAGTGTCCATCGGTCACGCTCGGTGCGCCAATTGCACACATTTGTGCACAATTGGCAACCAAGTGTCTCAATTTTTTTTCTTTCTTTTAAATTTGGTTGTCATGTACAGTCGTAAGTGTGCAGTTTTAAAAATCTCGATACGTACCACAATCTAAGTGTCTTTGTTTTCCATGTCTGATGTAGGAACTCATGGCTTCCGAGCTGAATGTCATGATGGTAATGCCAGTTTTATTATTCTCTGTCTCTTTATGTTGCCAATTCACGAATTGACACGCCCCATTGACACAGGACCGGCCCTCGTACATCCGCAACGTGAGTGTGCTTGGCCATCTTGGGTGCGGCAAGACGACGCTGGTGGATTTGCTTGCGACCAAGGCCGGGATTGTAATGCTTGGGCGCGATGGCGGCCCTCGAGCGGTGCATTCAGAGCTGGACGAGCCTTGCATGTCGACCGTGTCGACGCCAAGCCCACTGTGCCACACGTTGCCGGCGGAATCTGGTCGAGACAAGCCATTTTTAATCCATTTGATAGACACGCCGGGCCACGTAGAATTTGCAGCGCAAGCGCGCGCTGGCATACACGCGACCGACGCGGCACTGCTCGTTGTCGATTGCTTGGACGGCGTGTCATCATTGCACACCGCAGCCATCATGCAAGAGGCCCTCCGTGAACGCCTGAAACCCGCTCTCTTCATCAACAAGCTCGATCGCGTCATTCTCGACCATCAATTCAAGGCCGAGGACATTTACCAGGTAAATGAAAACAACAACAACAACAACAACAAAAAACGAATTTTGCCCATTTGCTCATCGCGGGTCATTGTGGGTCATTTTTTTTCTTAAAAAGGCCCTGGTGCGCACGGTGGCGTCGGTGAATGAAATGATTGCTGCGCACGCGGCGTCGCATCTGGGCAAGGTGCAAATGCGGATGGAAGCGGGCACGGTGGCGCTTGGTTCTGGCAGCGACGGGTGGGCGTTCACGTTGAAGGATTTGGCTCGTCATTACGCGTCAATTTACAATGTCAACGAGGCGATCATGCTAGAGCGGCTGTGGGGCGACCATTTCTATGATCCGATGAACAAAACGTGGGACACGCGCGCTGTTGACAAACAAAATGGGCGTGCACTCATCCGCGGGTTCAATTTGCTCGTGCTCGGGCCGATTTACAAGGCGTACAAGGACGACGGACTATGCAACATGGAACGCAACCTGGAGGAGATGATGGCGCAAATGAAAATGGACGACTCATCGCGAAACAACGAAGACCGGACGGGTGCGGAGCTGATGAGCACATTGTGGCCATGCGCGGCGCCGATTTTGGACATGTTGTGCACACAATTGCCCTCGCCCGTCGAAGCGCAGGCGTATCGTGTGGGCACGCTGTACACGGGGCCCAAAAAGGGCTATTGCTACGAGTCAATGCAGCGGTGCGATGCCAATGGGCCATTGATGGCGCATATTGTCAAGTTTGTGCCTCGTCCCTCAGAGGGATTGAACATTTGTGCGTTTGCGCGCGTGTATTCGGGGCGTGTGCGTCCTGGGCAGCCAATTCGACTCTTGCGGCCCAGGCCTACGGCGGACAATCTCGACGCAGAGGCCACGGAGCTCCGTCGCACAATAATTGGCACGGTATTGCTTGCGCGCAACAGGGAGGACGGCCGCGACAACGAAAACGACAATGACGGCGACGACGCGCACGCCATGGTGGCAGTGACCGACTTGGAAGATGGCTGTCCTGCTGGCAACATTGTGGCTTTGACGTGCCGGGTGGAAGAGAAACAAATGATTACTTTGTGGACCACGGTCACGTCGTCGGCAATGGCCACACCTTTTCGGAAACTCACTTCTCCCGAAAATCGGCTCACGGTGCGCGCGTTTGTGCGCGCGCCCCCGGTGTATGTACGGAGCAGTTTCGATTACGCGTTTGCCACCACCAGACTTCGCTATCCGGGTGTCGAAACGCTTGAGGACAAGACAAATCACACGCACACAATCCTGGCGCCAGGCGAGAATCTGTTGAAACGCGCCATAACTTACCTGCAGGCCTCGATGGCATTCATCCCGCTCACAAAGCACGCACCCGTTGCCATGTTCCGCGAAATTGTCACCGGCACAGCCACAGAAAAGAGCGCCAACAAGCAAGGCAGCCACCAGATCACCGTCAAACCGCTCGACAAAGAGGTGTGCAACACCATCGAGCGCCGCCAGGTTCCAATTTCGTCGCTGCATTCATTGAAGCACGAATTGCAGCGAGCCCATGGGTCCAAGCAACACGGCATGCAGATCCTAAGCTACAACGACTTTGAAATGTCACGCGTGAACCTCGTAAGTCTACAGAAATGGAAGAAAACGTGCCCATTTCCGCTCCTTTTGTTATCATAAAAAAAAAAAACGAATTGTTGTCCTTAGTTGGAATGCAAGCGGCCGCAGCAGGCGAATCTCGAGCATGACCAATGTCAATTGGGCTTTAAAAAGACCTGTTGCCATGGCCCACTTGCAAACGAGCCAGTGTATGGGTGCTTGTTCAAAGTGGCTGATGTACGCGTGCCGGGCTCCTCTGCTGGTCGCGGTGGCAGCAAGGGTAAGAAGGCTGCCAGCATTGCCGACGTGGCCGCGGAACTCGCAATGCTCAAAAATGCAGCCACGGCCTCAGAATTCCACTTGGCCATGCATTTCGCCATGATGAACGCGTCTCCAATGCTACAAGAAGCCGTTTATGTGGTTGAAATGCAGTGCCCCGCGCGCCACGTTGCTGTCGTCAAGGACATCCTGGCCCAACGCGAGGCTGTCATCGTCACGGGCAGCGGCGGCACCACGACACGCGCCATTGATGGCCACACCACCCTTGTTGCGCACATCCGCGCCAGCAAATCGCTCAGTCTCGCCCCCTCCATCTCTGCACAGACGGATGGCTACGTCGTCCCGCAGCTCGTCATTGACCATTGGCACACCATGAAAGGGGACATCTTCCAAGAAGGCTCAGAAGGTATAAACATCACAAAATGACTCAAAAAGTATTGGTGCTTAATACTTTTTTTTTTGAATTTGCACATCATTACGCTACTGTAGTCAATCACCAAATCAACGAGCTCCGTCGCGTAAAAATGATGAACTTGCTGTCTCTTCCTTCCAAGATCCACAATCAATAACTTGCGAATTCTACTGCAAAATACGCATTGCCATGCACACTGTAGCAGTAAAAACACAACTATGATACACCTTCAATACGCATGACGATAACTTAATAAAACACCAGTTAACGAAGAGGCCAAACACTTTGAACAAATTGTTTTAATTCTGCTGCCGCCTGGAACAAGGCACGATACGGCCATAATCCTGTGTTAAACCAATCTGAAGATGTCAAACGACGACACGAGTGCGTCTCCTTTGATTGATGCCATTTTCACCGCGATTCACAACAAACACGATACGTAGTATTTCGAGATCCTGCGCCAAATTTGTGAAAATACAGTAACGGCATTCTTATTTTGGATTCATCTGCACAAGGACCAATACTGTATGACCTCTAGTTTTAATTAAGACTTGCTTGTAGGAAATGGACGGCCAAAAATAACCAAACAACGCGTAAATTATTATTTGGTTCTGGATGGATGATATTCACTAGCAAACTAGCAAACACAAAACTCGAGATTTCTCGGGACTGAACGATCCGATCCGCAAAAAAAAATTAATGCTGCTGAAGAAGTGGATCCACCATTAACTGGTCCAAATTTGGGGCCAGATGAACAAGTTTCTGACGAAGCGCTAGTTTCATAGGCGTAAAGGAGGTAAGATCAACAACATTTTATCTCGTACTGCGACAACGGCTGAGCGCCCCGACGTAAGAGTCACCTCATATGAATCAGTAACCAAACGCGGTAAAGCGCTTGTGGTTTGGGGATATCGCTTCAAGTTTTCGTTGAGATAGCCTTCTTGGGTTGTTTTGACTCTGTTTTAGCCCTGAATGTATGCAAAATGCATTTTCTCAGGACTGAGTGGTCCGATATCTGGAAAAACTTGAAATCATCCAAGATTTGAGTCGAGTATCCACTGGTATAAATTTGGCGCTAGATGGTCAAGCTCATCGGGAGAAACGCGTAAAATATTATTTAGCGCTGGGTATTCACTAGTAAACACGAATCTCGAGGTTTCTCGGGACTGAGCGATCCGAATCGCGAAAAAAATTAACACCGCTGGAGAATAGAGTCTACCATCAACTGGTCCAAATTTAGGACCAGATGACCAAGTTTCTGAAGAAACGACTGTTTCATAGGCGTAAAGGGGTAAAATCGTCACTATTTGGTCTCGTACTGAGGCAACGACTGAGCGCCCCAACACATGAGATACATCAAACCATTCAGCGGGCAAACGCGGTAAAAGCGCTTGTGGTTTGGGGACATCGCGTCCAGTTCTCAGCGAGTTAGCCTTCAGGAATCGTTTTGATCCTGATTTGGCCCTGAATTTATGAGAAGTGCATTTTCTCAGGACTGAGTGATCCGATTTGTGAAAAAACTTGGAATCATCGAAGTTTTGAGTCGAGTGACTACTGGTCTAAATTCGAAGCCAGATGGTCAGGTACATTGGGAGAAACGCGTAAAATATTATTTGGCACTGGGTTTTCACTAGTAAACACGAATCTCGAGTTTTCTCGGGATTGAGTGATCCGATTTGCGAAAAAAAGTTAACGCCGTTGGAGAATTGGGTTTACCACCAACTGGTCCAAATTTGGGACCAGATGAATAAGTTTCTGATGAAGCGCCAGTTACATAGGCGTAAAGAGGGTAAATCACCACCATTTGGTCTCGTACCGCGCCAACGGCTCATCGCCCCGACACAGAAATCACTTGAAATGAAACAGCGGCCGAAAGCGGTAAAAGCGCTTGCGGTTTAGGAACATCGCGTCGAGTTCTCGGCGAGTTAGCCTTCACGAAGTTGATTTTGCCCTGAATTTATGCAAAACGCATATCCTTGGGACTGAGCGATTCGATCACTGAAAAAATTTGACATCATTGGAGTTTTGTGTTCATCATCCTCTAGTTCAAATATAGGACCGGATGAACAGGATTTGGAGAGCGTGCCCAGCAAAAGCGGAGTAAGGTCTTTTCCATTTTGGTAGCATACGCGACAAGGGCGCAACGTATCGACACGCGAGTCATTTCAAAGAATCAGTAGCCAAACGCGGTAAAAGCGCATGCGTCTTGGAGAGATCGCATTGAAATCTCGGCGAGTTGATGTACAATGGCTCTGAAAACTCGTATTTTCGATTTTCTTTTGGAAGTTCGATTGGAAGTGGCCTAAAAAAGAACTGACGTTTATATTTATCGAAATCAAAAACTATCATAAATATTTCAATGGAACACTGAAGCAACTTGATGATCCGCTATGTCGATTTTCAAAAGTGATGAATTTGCAAGGGGAATGTTACGGTCGACGATTAGAAAGTACATCAAGTACGATGTTTTTTTTTTAATTCCACGCCCAAAGTGTAAGCACACCGAGACTCAAATTTCGGTTCAAGAGCAACTAACGAAGGATATAATACTGTAACCAAAATTGTAGCGATCTCGACAATTGGCGGTCGATCTTTTACACTTTATTGATAGTACTTTTTTTTTGGTTTGTGAAAGTCACAAATTCGACGTATATGGTACAATAAAAGGGGAGGGGGTAAGCAATAACTATGTACAAACAGCTTGTAGGTGAAAAAAAACAAGGAAAAACAGAGGTGACGCGTAAAAAAAAAAAAAAGGTGAGGGGGGATTGGGAGATATCCATGGCGTGTCGTCGTCAGAGCGCGGCGGACCAAAAGAGTCCGTCGTCAAAAGTGAATTGGGTGAGATCCTGGGAACAGATGGCGGAGGGCGGCTCGGTGGTCGGAAGCCACGACGATGCACTCTGTGAGCGGGAAGAGGGCAAGCATGGGTCTGTCAAGAACACATTGGACGCCTGTGACGATGCGACGAGCATGGGGTCGTTTTTCTGGTGGTGGTGCTGAGGGTAAATTTGATGGTGGTGGTGGTTTTGATGTTGCTGTTGCTGCTGTTGCTGCTGTTGCTGGTGGTGCATGGTTTGCGGGGGTAGATGGTGGTGCAGCGACTCCAGGTAGGCCAAATGAGAGATCCAAAGCAGGCTGTTGTTGTCTAGCGACTGTGCCGGCGCTGTTGTCCACAAATTCGGCAGCTTTTGATCGACCAATGGCTCGTCCATGGTGTCTGTTGGCGTGCTCACCTCGCTTGGACTGTCCGTGTCGCTGCAGCTCGTCGCGCTTGCGCTGCTCTCGCTGCCACGTCTCATCGATATGTCCATTGCCGCCACAACTGTCAAAACCGGTGCTTCGAAGCTGTCCATTGTGCCTTGTTGCTGCTGTTGCGGCATGACCATGGGCATAAACATTGGCGGTGCCAGAGCAATGACTGCGGCGGGCTGCTCAATTTCGCAAATAGGTCGAATCACTCGATTTTCGCGGATTTGGCGATTTTCATCTCCCTTGTCTCGCCAGTCGGTGTCAATGGTGGTGTCCGAGTCATGGTCGTCGTCACCAATGTCGATTTCGTTGCCATTGTCCACGTGGGCGTCCGTGTCAACGTCCATGGGTGTTGTTGATGACAGTGGCAGGACGAGAACACGGTGAGTGGATGACGGCAGCATGGTGGACGCGAGCGACGCGTCAATGGTCATGGTCGGGATCGACCATGAGCGTTCCGGCGCATCAGTGGGCGCGTCGTCATCGTCATCTTCAAATTCAAGTTCATTTTCGTCCATTTCTTCATCGTCATCGGCCTCGTCCGAGGACGAGGAAGAAAACGACGCTGTCTCTGCTCGATTCCATTGACGCCGAGCGCGGTGGCGACGTGTTGTACGCATGGCAAGTTTTTGGGACTTCCAGTGGGCAGCGTAGCGCCAATGGATGACGCTGGCGAGGTGTGCGTCCTTTGGTGGTCCAAGAGCAATGTAACAGGCGGGGCATCGGAACCGGCTGGTGTGCAGACTGTGTGCGTCCAATGCCAGGCAGGACGTGTGAAGCCAATGGAAACAATCGTCGCATTGCACCATCAAGCCCTCGCCATGGCCACCGCCACGATAATATTGGTCGTGAGAGCAAATGCACCGAATCGTCTTTTTTTTGCTGCTGTTGTTGTTGTTGCTACGTGGACGCGGGCGAATTGGTTGCTGTTGCTGCTGCGGAGTCTCCTGTGGAGGCTGGGCCAAAGATGCCTGCGATTTGCGTCGTCGAGAGCGCGAATTGGCATTGCCACGTACATGATGTCCCGTCGGTCGAGACATGGCGATGCTGTCATCCGTCGATGAAGGTGCAGGCGACGAGGCAGGGGGTGTCGGCAAGAGCGAGATCGACGAAATCAATGAATTGGACTCTTTTGACGATAGGGGCGTTTCATCTGCGGGTGGAGCGAGCGATTTCTTGCATTTTTGATTGTCCGGCGTTGGCATTGAATCGAATGAGGTCAATAGCACTGGCAAGGGCGGCGTTTCCTGACGAGATTCGGTGCGAGTATCGACGATTTCGTCGATTTCATCGTGTTTGCCGTCCTCTTCATGCACAAGGGCTTCAATCATGCGCGCACCTGCAGCGGCGAGGGTGCGAGCCTTTCTGGACGCGGAGCGGCGCACGAGATCTGGTTGCTGGTTGCTTCCACAAGCCACGGTGATTGTCGCGCAATGCGGATCGACGATTTCATGGTCGAGGGGTGCCAACTCGACTGTTGGAAGCTCGGCATCGACAAAGGCCAGGTACCGTTTGAGCAATGCGAGCTGTTTCAGGGTCCGCGGTCGCACAGCGGCGCCACCTGCTCGCAATGTGGCCCTGTCGGGTGAAGTTTGCTTGGTGACACGCGACGGAGGCGACCAAGCCGAAAAAAGACGCGGCTCATGCGTCTGCTGTCGTTGCGCCATCAGATGCGCGGCAGCCTTCATGCGGAGTTTCATCGTGTTGGCCAGCGCTGTCATGTTGACCTCCTTGTCACCCTGTTTGTCGTCATCCAAAGCGTCATGGCGACGTTGTTGCTGAAGATACAGTCGTGATGCATTCCTAGGTAGGCGGACGGGCACTTTCACAAGAGACATGAACGCAAAAAAAAAGGGGGGGAGGAAAAGAGAGTGTGCTGGAAAAAGGGAGCTCTGTCGGATAAAAAAAGAGAAATTAGTCGCACGATAAGAACGCGCGTGTTTGAACCTGCAGAAACCGAGGCCCTGTGGCTTACCAAAAAGTCAAATCAACCAATGCGAAACAAAAAAAAAATTGGCACGATGCGAAATGAATGAAAAAATGGGAAAGGAGAGCAAACGCAAGAAAAGAAAAGAAAAGGAAAAGCAAGAAGCAAATGATGGAAGAAAGAATGACAAGGATGATCTGGAAGCCGTGTTTAGCAAAGAAAAAAAAAACAGAGAGAACCAAAAAAAAAAAAAAAGTCTTTTTTGCCAAGGGCTGAAGAGAGAGTGACAACCCAAAAAGCCTTGCACGCTTTTTTTTTTTTCACACAAAGGTGATAAACAATAAGGGGTGGATATTTCACTTTTGCAGACTGCACCATTACACAAACAACACATTGTTCACACACATTTTCCAACCACGGAGTTTGGGTTCCAAAGGGCATGGAGGGCAAAATCGCGCTTCCAACAAGGGAATTCAGCGCATCATGTAAAGACATGACGACCGCCATTGTTTTCGCAGTGACGTCAAGTAAACAAACATCATTGACAGCCATCCACCGCTTTTTTTTTATCATAATGCTTAAGTCATTGGCATGCTGTTGACCCTGGATGGAACGCGGCAGAAAAAAAAAAAAAAAGGCATTGTTTTCCTTCGTCATGATCGTGCTGCAGACATAAAGCTTGGCGCGTGTGAGTGTGTGTGTGTGAGTGTGTGTGTGTGTGTGTGTGTGTGCGTGCGTGTTTTGGCCTGCAAGGATGCGGATGGGTTATTTGGTTTAAACATTTAATGTTGTGCATTGCTCGGGAATGATGAAAAATGTTGAAATGGGGTTCCAAAAAAAGGCGGCGATGAACGCCCCCTTGATTTTTTTTTCTTCCCCCTTTCCTTTCCCCCATCCCCCTGCTCATCGACACAGATCGCTAACCACACAAAGCGTGTGCGGTCCCCCCTTTTGCTCCTCGTCATTGCTCCTTGACCTCCTTGCCCCCCTTTTTCTGACCCAAATTTCTTTTTTTTTTTTTGAACTTGGCCAGGCCTGTGTCACCCTTGGGCTGGCAACACCTGGCATGGCAGAAGTGTGCATAATCGACTCGTCGACGCCTGGCCTTGCGTTTTACTTTGCTTCTCCACAAGGGTGGCGACGCAATCCTCCTTACGGCGCTCTCCTATTTTTTTTGACGCTCGTATAAATACCCCATGCTGGAAAAAAAAGTGACCAGATCATCCTTTTTTTTATTTAATTTCGATGTGGGGACTTTCGGTCATTGGATTATACCTGCTCACGGCTGCCGCGCAAGCCAATGACATTGATAAATGCCCTAAACTTGACGCGTCCGCGCTCCCCGCAGCAAAAAACGTGCGTGATTTGCACCCGGGCCACATCAAAGTCATGGCCAGCATTGGCGACAGGTAAAAAAAGAAAGAGTGGACGCGAGAAACCCGCATTTTGACTCGCATTTTCGCCTTTTAGCATCACCTCGGGCGTGGGGGCCATCAATATCGTCAAACCCTATGCATCATTGACCGACTTTAAACAGTATCGAGGTCTGAGTTGGCTCAGTGGAGGGGTAAGTGAAGATGCGGATGCACGTCCACGGGGTGCGGTCCCCCTTTTGTCTCGAATATAAACGACGCCACTGACACGCGGTAATACCCCTTTTTTTTTTAGGATGAAGACGCGACTTCCATTGCCAAATACATCACGCACTACTCGCCAGATCTCTATGGCAGCTCCAAGGGAGTGCGTGACTTGCCCATGTGCCCAGGTACAAATGTCAAATGGTGCATTTTTGAGTTTTTGCATGAATTCTTACGCTTTTCTCCGCCACAACTCCGCCCCGCCCCTAGAGACCTTCTTTTGCCTGAATTACACCCATTCGTAAGCGGGGCGCGTAAAAAAAAAAAAAAAGAAAGGGCGGCCGCTAAAAGCGAGTGATGCCACGAAAACGCGCAATTTGACTCTTTTTTTCCTTTTAATAGCTTTGAGACAGACCAATTGAACGCTGCGCTGCCGTCGGCGACGAGCAACGGGGTAGTGGAGCAAGTGCAATACCTTATGAAGCACATTGGGCGTGGGTCGCAGTACGACAATGACTGGAAGGTGATCAACATCTTTATGGGCAGCAACGACATTGGCGTGTCGTGCCTGCCCAACTATCGCGTAGACAATTTCGACAAAAACATCCGCGCGGGGCTCGACCTTATCAAGAAAGAGATCCCCAACGTGCTCGTCAACCTGATTGCGCTCTTCCACACGGAAAAGATCATCTCCAAGGCGCAGCCAAACTATCGCAAAAAGTTTGAGCACGAGCCCAGCCTAGACCCGCGCAAATTCGAGTGCTTGTGCATCCGCGAGCCCATCTTTGGCAAACTGACGCTTGGGTCGCATGTCGATCAATTCAATCGTGCACTAAAGGACATTGCGGAAGATTACAGCAGCAACGGCGCAGGCACCTTTGCCACCGTGTTCAGAAATATCAATTTAGACGTCGATACGCTGCCATCAACGGCACTGAGGTAACCCCCCAAGCGAAACAAAGCGTGTGGTTTGCTCAATTGCCTTTTTTTATTCTTTTTTCATTTTTACCCCTGGTTTGCAGCAACCTAGATGAGTATCATCCGAATGTACTTGCATACAAATATTTTTCCACGGTGAGTGACGTTTCCATTTTGTCAATTGAGGCCTTCTTGACTGCGGCTGATTGGATTTTTTATTTTTTTTTCATTCTAGGCCCTGTGGAACCTGATGCTAGACCCGCATCAGGACCCCAATGCGCCACTGACATACCAAGCTGACCTGCCATTGTATTGTGTTTCACCTAATGACAGATTCAAAACAGAGGGATTCAAAACAAAGGGGCATGAAGAAGAAGAAGAAGAAAAAGAATAAAAACGGCGCCATTGCGACGTGTGCTACATTGACTTGCATCACCGATAATGGGGCCTCCCCCAGGGGCTACCCATGCGTGTCACAATGCCACGATTTTTGCATGGGACGGGCCATGGAACGGCATGACGACGCGCAGCGGTGTGGTGCAGATTGCAACTGTGCATAAATCGATTTTTGTCAAGCCCAGCGTGGCTGTCCATGCGCCTCTTTTTCTTTTGAACCAAGGCCAAAACGGGAGAAGGCGGCGGCGCGCGCGCCGCGATCCCCTTTATTTAGGATGGCCCAAGCAAATGAGGGCACCATGATCTTATGCAGGATCAGTGAGCTTAGGTTTCATTTACGATGATCTCATGGCTCTCTATTTTTTTTTAAAAAAAAAAAAGGAGAAATGGACGATGAATTCGGGCTGCTGATGGCTGAGCGCGCGAATAAAAATGATGAACCCTACACGAATTGTTATCATGAGCACAGTCGAGATTAGCATTATGCACTTGAAATTCCCATGTTTTCCCCTTGCTTTTTTAGCCAAACGACCCTAATGGCCGCTGGGCAGGCAAGCAAGCAAAGAACAAGACAACGGAAGACGTGGCCGCCGTGCCCTGTTTTTTTGTTGAAGTTGGCCAATTCGCGCTTTTCTTTTGGTGGCACAAAAAGGCCCATCCCAGCTAGTTGCATAATTTACGCGACCAAAAATAGCGATGGTGGGGTGCTACACAGACCGCGTGAGATCATCCTCGCCTTTTCGGCGCTGAATCGCGCATGAAACAAAAGGAGGCAGGGCGCAAAAAAGTGTTTGAGCTGCAGTGTATGTGTACACAATTCATGATTGTGTGCTTCGCGCTCTTTCCCGAGGCTCCCTGGATCCCCGATAGGGCTCTATGCTGACAAGCAGGGCAACAAAAGAGAAGGAAAAACAAGCATAAAAGCACTCCTCAAATTTAAGGAGTAAACAACACTTTGCAATTTTAGCAAGTGGGACGAGAAAAAGCGATAAAAACAACAACAATAAGGAGTCGAAAAAAAGTGAGATGGCGCCAACGTGAACTCTCTTTTTTCTTTATTCTTTATATTTTGCTGATCATCGCGCTCTCAGTTCTTTTTTTTTCTCTTTTTTTTTTTTTTTTTTTATTTTTTTTTTTTTTTTTTTTTTTTTTTTTTTTTTTTACAATGATGGACATTCTTTCGCCCTCTTTCCACAGCAGCCACAAGTTCATGACCACCAAGTCCTACGCGACGACAACGACATCGCCTGCCCAAGGGATTGCGCGTAAGTTTTGCCCCCTTATTAGCCGGAGATTCAGCGCGTCGAGTGGCCATTTCGGGTGAAAGCGTGTTTTTCCCTCCACCTTTTCCTTTTTAGCGTGCGTGCGAGTTGCGGTCCGCGTGGCTCCACACAGATGGGAAATTGGGCATTGGACAGCCAACCCATGGCATGGATTCACCTCATTTGGCCATGATTTTGGCTTAATTGGATGTTCACTCACACGCGGCCCTTTTTTTTTTTCTTCAGCCCCGTCGCCCCGCCACTCGATGGATGAGGCCATGCTTCAAAAGGAGCTGCAAAAGGAGAAAGAACAGCAACAAGAGCACAAAGAAAAGGGCATCGTGTCCAAAGAGATCATTGTGGAGACCATTGTGGAGCACCAGCATGCAAAAGACGACGCGGCCGTCATTGTCGAGGCGCTCCCCATTCAGACACCGCCGTCGCCACTCCGACAGGAACAAGAACCAGAAAAAAAGTTGTCTTCCAAGCCCGTGATGACTATCGATACCCAAGTGACAAAGCGCGTCGTGTCGTTTCCCTTCAAATCGCCTGCCGTGCTCTTTGACCATGGTAAGACAAGACGACAAATGAGAAAAAAAAGGGGGGCGTGGATTTCGTAAACAAACAATCAATTGGTCTGGAGCACAAGCAAACCTTCTTTTTTTTTCCATGGTTTAGACCCGTCCGGCTATCTGGTGACAAAGCTGCAGTCGCTCATGTACTGGGAACACCCAGCTCAAAGCTTTGGTGTGCTGTTTGGCTTGCTAGGCAGCGTGTATCTCTCACAATCCTACTCGTTATTGTATCTGGCCTCTGCCGCGTTCACGCTGATCACGGCCTTTAACTGGGTCTATGTCAACTTGCACTACCACAGCCATCGTGTCCTTAGCGGCAAGCCGGCCGAGGTGATTGTCCATCCACACAGGTAATCGGCACAAAAAAATACCAAAAAAAAAAAAAAGATAAAAGCAACGATTGACGCGCTTTTTTTTTTCTTTTGTCTTTTTTTAGTGACGCGCTGTCGATGCGCGATGCACGCCGCACATGGTTCACGGAGGAGCAAGTGAACCACAGCTGCCAGGTGGCACTGAATGTGCTTGAGGGTGTCGTGGAACAGGTGATGGAGCTGGTTCTGATTGAAGATAGCTGGCGATCCGGGTGTGCGGTGGCCATCTCATTTATTTTGTGGACATTGGCGAGCCTGATCAGCACAAAATCGCTTGTCGTGCTGTTGACGGTGTTGTTCTTCACGGTGCCACGCCTGTACTTGGAGCACCAGGTCGATGTTGACGCGTATGCGCTGCATCAGCAAAATCGCGTGAAATCATGGCTCAAGGAGCACCAGCAGCAGCAGGTCATGCTGTACAAATTGTCTGAACGCGCTCAGACTCTTGCGCTGCAGGTCGCATCAAAAGGTATGCAATTGACGCATACTTTGTATTCGCAATGGGCAAACAGAAAGAGCGCGGTTAGCATTGTCACCGAGCAGCCAATGGATCATGCAAAGTAGGGACGAAGCCATGCAAACAAAAAAAAAAAAAAAAAAAAAAAATTCTCTGTTTTGACTTTTTAAAAAAATAAATCAGTGCCTATTTGAATGAAAAAAAAAATGCACGTTTGGCCTTGGAATGGATTGATTTTTGCGCCCTGGTGGAGGTTTTTGCTGGGGCAACTTTTGCGCAGCTTTTTGTTAAGATGCTTGAGTCCCTCTTTGGCTATTGGTGGTGCTTGAAGAGTGAGAAGGAGATCTGCACGTTTTTGTTGTGTGTGTGGGTCAGGACCGGGCGAAATGTCGACTTTTTTTTTCTCTCTCTCTCTCTCTCTCTCTCTCTTTTTTTACGTGTGCCAAGTCCATTTTCTAATCTCGGATATATTCTCTCGATCTCAAGCTTCATCGGGCCCGACCTTGTACGTAAAATTTCATTGAGAGTCAGCGCGCAATGCTGGGTGTGAAAAGGGAAATATAATGGCGCGTAGGGAATCTGGCTGACGGGGGGCACGGGCTCACTTGCTCTGTTGCTCGCTATTTTTTTTGACATAACAAGAGGCACTTTTTCTTTCTTTTTTTCTCCTTTCTTTTTCGTTTATCGCAAAATCCCCATTTCATCATGCACACCAAAACGATCTGCGCTGCTGTTGTCTTTTCCATGGCCGTCATGCAAGGTGAGGATGACAGTTTCGGCTGCGGCAAGCGCGTAATGCGCATGATTCGCAATGCACGCCTCACCCGCTATTTGAATTTGCATGAATGGCGTGATGTCGCGTTTGGGCGACCGGGTTTTTTGTACGACATTGACCATTTTTGCTGATTTTTTTTCTTTTTTTTTTTCTAATAGTTCATGCCGGTGAAGCCGGTGCTGAGCACGGCGTCGAGGCCCAGGCTGCCCAGGCTGGTGGTGACTTGGTGCTGAACCAATTCCTTGCTGAGGAGGCCGGCAATGACGAGGTCAAGGCCGCCAAGAATGAGGAGGAGGCTGATGAGGACAAGGAGATGGAAGAGGAGGACGATGATGACAAGAAGAAGAAGGACAAGGTCAAGGAAGCGAAGAAGTACAAGGAAGAAGAGGAGGAAGACGAAAAAGAAGATGAAAAAGAAGAATTGGACGACGAGGAGATGGAAGAGGAGGACAAGAAGGACCGCGAGCGAGATGTCAAGGACAAGGATGGCAAGAAGGACAAGGAAGGCAAGAAGGACAAGGAAAAGGACAAGGCTAAGAGCAGCAAGACGACCAGCTCCTCGATGTCGGGCTGGAGCTCCAGCATGACCAACTCGACTGGATGGCCGTCCTCGGGCTCCATGGCCGCCACCTCCACGTCCATGTCCTCTGGCTACCCCGCAGGCAACAACAAGGCCGTCCCCACTGGCGCCAAGAAGAATGCCGCGCAAATGGTCCAAATCAGCGCTGGTGTCTCCGTCGCCGCCCTCGTCGTCGCCGCCGTCGCCCTCTTCTAAGCATCGTCTCTACATCCCCCTTCCCCAATTCGTCTTTTTCCCTCTTTTTTTTTTCTTAATTCCTGCATGGAAATTTTTTTTATCCCGCCCACTTTTTTTTTTTCTGTTTCCATTCCTTCGCATCATTCCCATATGAGAACAATGAAAAAAAAAAATAAAATAAAACGAGCTTATGCTTCCATCCATTTCTCCCCGATGGCGTTCGCTCAAATCCTCCCCCCCCCAAAAAAAAAAAAAAAAAAATTGGACGCGCTAATTGGCGAAATCCGATGTTTCGATAGCGACTAGGCATCTAGAATAACTAATGTCGTCTATTTAGTCAAGAATGCGAATACAAGGCAGAGAGACAAACTCAGAGCCATTTGGGTATGGGGGAATATTCAGAGCGCTGTACGCAAAAAAAAAAAAAAAAAAAAAAAAAAAAAAAAAAAAAAAAATTTTAAAAAAAAAAAAAAAAAAAAAGGGCGGAAAAAATTTTTTTGGTCTTTTAGGAGTTCAAACACGGTCATGGAGATTGCCGTCGTAGGCATGGCCCAAACAACGCGTGCGACAAGGCCTTTTGTAAACCCGCGCCATTGTCCCTCGTGGCGCCACATGTGTTTTGCGATTTCCACGGGCCCCACGCGGAACGCGGCTCCTTGCTCGGACGAGCTGACCTGCCACCGTGTCTTGATGATGTCGAGCGGCGCAGACAGCGCGCTGCTAACAAGGCTGGCCACGCTGGAACAGACCAAATACCGCGTCCATGGCAATTGCGACCCGTATACGGCCTGATCTTGGGTCAATTGGCCCGCTCGACGCGTCATGCGCTTTTTCATTTGCTCGTACGTCGTGAAATAAATCATCGTATGCGGCAAAAACACGACCAGGCCCATCCAATAGCCTCGGAAAAAGCCAACAATGCCTTCCTGCCTGTAAATCGTGCGCGCAAGCGTCAATGTCGACGACGACGACGGTGATGCTGGATCCTTGATAGTCGATGTGGCTGTCGTTGTCGCAGTTTGCAATTGGTTCTTGAGCACCTCCATGGGTGTGAAGCAAAAGCCCGCAATGGTCTCTGCGGCGGCACCGGCTGCCATGTGATTTACAAAGTGATCGCTCGCTGCGTACCCGTGGCGCGATAGGTACGCTTTGGTCGACTCGTAGCACGATAGATAGACGGACAGTGCCGGCACCGAGAAGAGTAATGTCACGGGCAAGCCGCGGTACAGCCGACGCACGATGTCCGACGTCTTTGGCGGCGACGACAGCGATGACGACGCAAGGATCGTGTGCGAGAACCACTGTCGGTATGACTGTGACGTAGAACGACCACCGGCGTCAGCTTGCAGCCGAGTCTTGATCGTGTCGACTGCGCCAAAACAAAAATAAAATGAGAAAAAAAAGTCGCCAACCTCCTTCTAGAGAGTCCCTTTTTCTTACTAGGATGGGTGCAGACGCGTGCCGTGAGGGCCGCTACGCTTGATGCAAACACTGTGTAGCCGTCAGCCATGGAAAGAGCATTTGCAGAAAAAAAAAATTAAGACTCGCGCCAGGCGTCCCAAATTTGGAGAGCCCCTGGACCCATGGCATCGGGGTTGCACAAACTCCATTGCCGCGTCCTTTTGCCTCCCAAGCTCCATTTGCCCATAAAGCAGGATCTGCCAAGTTTACGCGATTTGTTCGCTTGAGTTGATAGATCGAGCTTTTCGATCCAATACGGTTAATAAAGAAGCGAGGTCGTTCACATGGGTCCCACCGTCCAACCGTCCAAGCGGCAGTGCATTTTGATGCCTGCTTGATTTTTTTTTAAGTCTTTGCGTCTTTCTTTGATTTTGCTTCATCTTCTCGCCCATTTTTGCTTCCACCATCCGTAATACTGTATGATATTACAGTAGCACATCATCTAAAGATACAGTACCTGTACAGTACAGTAAACAAAATGCGTTTTAGATGAGCCCAGTGAGCAGTGTTATTGCATCTTGTGTCCTAAAAAATCGCCTGATCTGCATTGGAGCATGGCGATTTTTCGTTAATTTTGCTGTTCGTGATTTTCTTTCCCGATTTGCTTGCATCTCGAGTGCTCTTTTTGCACGTGCGTGCGTGTGTTTACAGTTCATACAGTTCTAATAGACAGAGACTAGCGCGCGTGTCTTTTAATGCCTGATTGACCCTTGAGCAGCGGGCTGCATTGCACAAAAAAGTACACGATTGCTTTTGGAATACGACAATGGAGCAACAATACCGGTATGTGTTTTCGAATGTTGGCAGCTTGCACCTTGCAGTGCCTCCAGAATTTTTTTTACAGCCCAGCTGCCCGCCAATGAAAGACGCGTCAAGGGATGAACTACCCCGGTATCGCCTAGTACTCGGCTGCTCGCGATGGGTCTGCGTGATTTTTTTGAGCCCGCAAATTCCAAAAACGCAACATTTGACATTTTGACTTACTGTAGAACCGTACAGTATTTTGATATTTTCTCGCCATCAGCTTATTTAATACCCGTCAAAAATGATTGCATCGGATTCAGCACAGAATTTGCAACAAAAAAGCTTAAAACATTAATGCGCTACGACCACTTTTTAAAAATTCAGGGGTCACTCATGAAAATCCCAAATTTGGGAAAATTGGAACTCCGAGTGATCAATGATGCATCCCAAACAGGTAACTCCGGCAATTTGTTATTGGCTGACAAAGTGGCAGGTCGCCCCAGCTTTACTGTACTGTAAGAAAAGTGCCCAAAGAATGACGCATGAACGGCGATCGACTGAGAAAATTGCTTACTTTGGTCAAGATTTTTTGCAAAAAATTAAGATTTGACACTTCCAATTTTGAATTTTAGGGTACGATTTATCCTTTTTTGGAGTCCTCCCCTTTTTTTGCGTGCTCGGTCCTTATTAGATTGACCAACAGCAATAGTTTTTACGTATCTTTTTTTGATATTACGGTTTGTGTCTCTTGCTCTACAGTAATTTGTTCAGTAGAACGGCTTCTCACAAGCACAGTCGCTCGTCGTCACTCATTCAATACTGTAGTTGCGACTTTTTTCCAGCCCTCTCTCTCGCACGTCTCTTTTCTCTCTTGTGACATGTCGTTTTTTGGTGCGATGCGTTCTAAGTGGACTGTATGGTCAAACAACGTCAGACGCTTTCACAGAAACATACAGTAAAGAAGTGCACCTTTGCAAGTAAAACACGACGACTGCTCACTTTCACTTCTGTCTCCATCCATGAGGAGGAAGATCTGTGCATGCAAACTTGCAAAAAAAAACAAAAGAAAAAAAGAGAATAAAATACATGGTGGGGAACGACGGCATAAAAAAAGGGGGAAGACTCCAAAAAAGGATAAATCGTACCCCAAAATTCAAAGTCGGCCGACCTTCCAAATTAAGGTGGTGGTGGATTGCTTGGAGGAGGAATTTGTTTGCACATTTTCGTGCTGCAGTGACAGTAGTACAGTACAGTACTGTACGGTACTGTAGTACCTAGTACGTGTTGGCTGTTGGGCCGCCCGCATGCAGAAATGACCGATGCAAAAAGGTCAAACCCAAGCAAGCTACTAGCGCGCTGCTGCAAGTCATTCCATTAGATGCTCTGCGCCTCTGCCCCTTGTTTGTTAATAAATCTGAAATAAAAATCGCAGATCGATCTGACCGTTGCCGAGCAAATCGCCGTAAAGATTTTGTTGAAAAAGTGGATTTTCTCCGTGAGTTTTGGTCGTCCATCGGTGAAATTGATCTCATCCTAAAGAGATTCAGCAGTTGCATTCGACACGTCAAAAGCATCATCATTGGTTGTTTTCCAGTTGTCGAGAAAATTGAGCTTGAAAGTTGATCCAATGTTTGATCGGCTTTTGCAAGCGTGCAAAGTTCGTCGATCGGGCGTGCAAACAATCAGGAAATGACACCACCCCGCGATTGCGTCTCTTTCAGTTGCTCGGTGCCATTTTCACCGCGATCCACAAAATATTTTGAGAACCCGTTCTGAATTTGAGTGGAAATATCATATCAAGATTTTGGATTCATCTGCACAACGACTCAATCGACTCCTGGTTTTTAAACGTCTTGTCGTCAAAAGGAGACGCGTCGATTTAACCTACGTAATGTTGTGAAGCTTAGGGGTGACTCAACCATGAATTGAGTAGTGTTTTTTACGTAATTCTGTACAGTATTTGTAAAAATGTCGAGATTCGCGCGCGTTTATTACTGTATTTGCTCATCAAGCAACGATTCAATCAGCCCCTGGTTTTCATCAACGCCATGTTGAAACAAGGCACAGAGAAATGGTCAGAGGGTAAATTTTGAGAGGCAATCTATAACCATCATGAGTTGTGTTGGTCATCAATGAATAATTTCATGTGACATTTCTTGAAAAAACAATGCATGCCTCGAAAACATCCCGATCAGCCTCTGTTTTTTTAATTTTATCTTCAAAGAGAGACGTTGAAATGTAGTTCAGTCTGGCAAAGTTTGGCGAAGATCGAATCATGATTTTGCCGCAAAATGATATTTACAAAAACGCGCTGCGCTACTACTGTACTACAGCCAAATTTTCAGCAATGTCGTTATCCCCAACAAACCACACGATTGACCTTTGAGTTTTTATTTTTTGAGAAGAGAGCGAGGGGCAACATCCACTACTGTATATAAAAGTTTCGTGTCCCTGCGATGAGTTCTTGGTGACGAAATACTGTATGATATTTATTTCAATTTAGAAAAAAAATCATACAGTATCATACAGCAAAGGTGGGTCAGGTCAAAATGTATCTGGAAGGTCCCCGCTTTGAGAGGTAAGTAGAATGCATCCATTTACCGATGAAAATGCAATAAAACCCAGGGCTCCATTGACTGGTTTTCGCACAAAGTGCAAACTGCTTCGAATTTTCACCACAAGGCCATATCGACGAAAACTGGTCGCAGATTCTCGAAACGCAGCTCATTACAGTAGAAAGAGCACGATCTGTTACGTACGTGACCATGGATGATCACTTTAAAAAACGAGTTCCAAGCAGAATTGATGCGACCAATCCGTTTGCGGTGCAACTTGGACGCGTAAAGAACCACGGCAGACTTTGATTTAAGGGCGTCTGTATCAATTCAAATCCATGCACTTGGAACCTACAGTATTTTGCTAGTGGACGCGTTGGCGTGGCTCCAACGACGCGCTCCCTTGTGCCAGTCGTCGGCGGAGTTTATTCTGAAATCACGAATTGCTTGCCGTCCAGTAGGCCAACCTCACGCTTTTTTGGCATGGTTCGTGGTTTTACCCTGCGCTGCCTCTTGTGTGCAAATTTGGAGGAATCCTGGAGACCTTTTTTTCAATTTTGATTTTGGAGCTCTGAGATGGTCATGTTTTGATTTGCGCTTGGCGCGCTTCCAGAGCGCTGCAAGTCATCCCACTAGATGCTTTGTCCCTCGTTTGTTAGTAAATCTGGAAAAAATCACAGGTCGACTACATCGCTGTCCAGCAAAATAGCACTGAAGATTTTGTTGAAAAAGTGGATTTTCTCCGTCAATTTTGGTCATCCACTGGTGAAACTGGACTCATTTGATAGAGATTCAACAGATGCTTTCAACGTGTTAAAAAGCATCAAAGGTCATCCTGTCCGTTGCCGAGTAAATCCTGTTTGAACATTTATGCAATGTTTGGTCGAGTTTTTCAACCTTGCCAATATCGTCCATCGGGCGAACAAACAGCTGGAAAATGACGCCCAATCGCGTCTCTTACGAACGGTGCCATTTTCACTGCGATCCATGCAATATTTCGGAACCAGTGCTGAATTCGTGAAAATAACGAAATTTGGAATTCATCTTGGCAGTGGTCGCATAAACTTTTAGATTTTACAGATGATTCATGGAAAAGAGACGCTGGGAAATGGTCAAGCGACAAAGTTTGGAGGCAACCCAATGCTCAAGCAGTCCGTGTACGGCGCGATCTAACCAGAAAACGCGTGAATCATAGTTCATTGCGTCACTGAGCAAGCAATACGGTTGATCTGAAGCACTGAATGCCGCGCGAGGAAAAAGGCACGCCCATGTAGCGGACTTACAAAACCTTGCGGGCAGCGGCTGGCTTGTTTCCCCCGCTCTTTTTCGTTGTTTTTGCTGTACGTTGCTTGATTCAAGGTTTTTGGTGATGGATTTATCCGTGTCCGATGTAAGTGACGCGTGTATATGCTGGAAAGAGACTGATGGCGCGCGTGTTTTATAGCTACGAAAGGCGTTTTCGCAAGAACCGGCCAAACCCAAGGTAAATAAGCACGAAAGAGGGACTTTTTTTTTTTTGGTTGTCTGACACGCTGTTTTCGTGGTTGTCTGACACGCTGTTTTCGAGTTGTTTGACACGCTGTTTTCGACCTTCCTAGTACAAGACACTATGTGAGAATATCTTTGACGTGTCTCGTGCGGATCTGTTGACGGTGGTGGCGAGCTTGCGCGATGCGTTTTGGAGCGACAATGCGGAATTTGGACTTGTGCCGTCGACACTTGGGGCAGACGCGGCTGCGGAACAGGCAAAAATGGTTCGCGCACCCGCGCCATTGTCCACGCACGCGCCGTCGTCGCCCACGGGGCCCGTATACGTGGACGATTATCAAGGCCCGAGCTCGCCGTCGCCGCCGCCGGCGTCCCCATCACCGCCACACTATACAACGGCAGCCTCGTACTTCCCGCCGCCGACCACGACGGCATTGACAGCCACCACCCATGGTGCTGCTATACCCGCGCCAATGTCGCCCACGGCCGCCCCCATGGCGGCTCAGATACCCACGGCAGCCGCGTCCGCACCATTGGCTGACAATCGTCGCGCCTTGATGGAAATGCACGCTCCAGGCATCGCCTCAGCCTCAGCACCACAGGCCATGACGGTCCAAATGTGGAAATGGCGCCTGTACCACCAACTCAGGGCCCACATCCATGGTAAACAGACACGTGGGCGACGCGCTTTTTTTGTTTGCGCTCTGGATTTTATTTCCTTTTTCATGGGAAATCGAGGACGAGATTTCATGAGAAGGCAGGGGAGGGGGCCGAGACTCATGTTTCTCTTTTTTTTTTTTTTTGTTTTGGGCAGAGTACAAAGAGCAAGAACTATTGCAACTATGGCATGAGCACCAAACGACGCGTACAAAGGCGGAAATCGATCATGTGGCCCGTTACCTTTTGCCCGTAGCTGTGGCCATGAGGCGCTGGCGTGTCGTGGAGACGCTCCACAAAGCAATTTATTAGGGCGCACCCACGTTTTTGTTGCTTTTTAATAATGGATGGCGTGCACAATGGCATTTTTGATTAGATTTGGTTCTCAAAAAACAAAGTTTAAACTTGATTTTTTTTTCTTTTATTTGACATTGAAGTGCTGGTAATGTGGATACACAAGCGACGATTAAAAACGAAAAAAAAAAGCGCGCGGCTCTGGGAGTGGGGGAGTGGGAGTGGGAGGAAGTGGGGGGGGGGGGAAAGAGGGCAGTTTTTTTTTTTCAAGAGAGCAAAAAAAAATCCATTATTTATTTTGGCTCGATGCGGAAGCGCGTCGAAACATCTTTTTGACGACGGTGGAGGAACGTCGCCATGATTTTGACGAAGGTGTACGGGACGGTGGTCGTTGATCTTGAGTCATGGTGGAGGCCTCGCTCTGATCTGCGATTTCCTGCAGAGCCTGCTCTAGTCGCTGGGATGGCGTGATGTTTGCAGGGGTGTCGTCGGTGGGTTGTCGATCCGTGTGGTCGATAAAGTCCTCGTGATCATTTCCAATGTCAGGGGCTGTCCGTGATGCGGCGTCATGCGCGTGATGTGGCGTCTGTTGGTGCGAATCTGCGCCTAGCGGCTGATTTGGCTGATTTGGTAAAGGTGGCGGCAGCATGGCCATTGTGGGGGACGTGGGGGACGTGGGTGCGGGCGTCACAGCAGGCGACTGCAGGCCAATGGGGCGTGAGTCGATAGGCAGGCTGGAAATGGACGAAAGATGCTCCTCCGAGTGTCGCGACGGGGACAGGGCCGAATACGTGTCGTCCAGATCGTCGTGCTGGTGAAGATGTTGATGGTGATGGTGTGCGGCGGCAGCAGCGGCCGCGACATTGACGGGATCGCGCACGGCAGGCATCGCTTGGTGGTGATGCGCGAGAATTTGCGCGTTCCACTCGCGTTGCTTGCGGCGCGCTTCCTCAAACAGGACAAACCAGTTGACCGGGACATCTGCCCGCAGATATTTGTGCCAGAGATGCACTGTCGGATTGCCTGCAAAGTCAAACGCAGGATAGGCGTCGAAATCCCCAGGCAAATACCGTGCCAACGACCAGCGCAAGGGGTGGCTCTCCGAGCCTGTCAATGAAAACAAATAAACAATCGCATAAAATGAAATAGAAAAAGAGGACAATCAATGCAGGAGGGCGCGCCAGCGTGCAGCAACAAAAGAAAAATAAAAAATAAAAATAAAAAAAAGATTTCATGAGGCTGGTTTTTTTTTTTTTTTATGGACCTCTCCCTCCCTCACACGCTCACTCATTGAGCAAACTTACGAAGTACAGAGAAGCAACACATGTCATCATTCCAGCCTAGAAAAAGAAAAAAATGATTATGCCGCTCGTGTTTTTTTTTTTCGTCGTTTTCAGTGCCGCGTCACGCGTTCGTTTTTGCATTTACCTTGGAAGAGTCCAATGGAGACAATGTGGATTTTGATGATGTAGAGGTCGCCCTGTTTCAATTCCTCGTGTTCAATGGGGTGTAACACGCCATCCCAAATATTTGTGGCACGCTTTCGATCATTCATGGATGTTTGCGACGGATGCCAGCGCGCCAGTTTTTGAAGGGTGATTTTGCTCTTGTCGACCATGATGCATAGATACGAAATACAAAGCGTGAAGTGAGAGCGGAGGGCAAGGTATAAGTGAAAACGTGAGGAATGGGCGCGTTTGGTAAAATATAAAAAAAAGAAATCGAGGGGGCAAACAGGACCGGAAGGTGCTTATTTTTTAAGGATGAAAGAGCGAAGGAGAGGAGAGGTCCCAAAAAAATAAAGACGATCAACAGTAATGAACCAAATAAAAAGGTAAAGGAATGGAGAATGACAAGAGTCCAAAAGAAGGATGCAGGTCAGGACAATAAAAAATAAATCGCTATGCAAGAATAAAGGGGAAAGAGAGAGAGAGATGAAAAAAAAAGCAAAAGGGGGGAGGCGGGGGGAATAAAGGTACGCCCATGGGCGACCCAATTTTTTTTATTTTCCAAAACCCAAAAGCCTGGGATGTGACACAAGCCAGTGGCAAAAAAAAAAAGAGTGTGATCTAAAAATAATACAAGTTGGGGGAGGGGGAGGGGCAAAAGGTATTTGGGTTGAAGCAACAGAGAGAGAGAGGCATTGGGCGGAGTGCTGGGCGCTGCGCGCGCTTTTTTTTTTTTTTTTTTTTTTTTTTTAGAATCTTCGTTTGCTTTGATGACCATGTACTTTAAAAAGCGCTGGATGAGCAAGCGGACGCGGTGTGGTGGCAGTGGGGAGTGGTAATAGCGCTGGTAGCGTTGCTGGATGCATTTTGACACGAGTTCAAAGGTGATAAAAAGTGAATGCGCGTCACGCTGGTCTTGATCTAGCTCGTCAATGATAGCTGGCTTTTTTGTTGGTAGCACGACGGAGGTTGCAGGTCGGCTATAATAAAACGAGGGCGACATCCAATTGGCTTGCGACGTGTTTTGCGTGGATGCCGCATACCAAGAGGGTGACATGGTGGTCACACTTGGCATCACCGTGTTAGGCATCGCCGGCGGCTCGTAAATGGGCGGTGGCGGTGGTGGCGGCTTGAAAGACGATGGTCGCAGCGGGTGTTCTTGTGGATGATCCGGCATGGGCGCCAAACGCGGCGACGACGATGGCGACGCCGTCGATGACGTGAGTTCGCGTCGATGGCCGCTTTTTAAAAGATACTCGGGCGCAATGAGGTCCATGGTCACTTGCTTGGATTCATGCAATTCAAGGAGCGTCTTGAGCATGTCAGGCACTAAAGTGAAAAAAAAATTAATATAAAACAACGCCTTTCTCCCCCCATCTTTTTTTTTTTGTTTTTGTTTTTTTTTTTGGTGTGACATTTGGCATGGGCGGCGGCTTACCAAATATGTATTCGAGAATGTGCCTATTCTTGAAGGCGCGGCGCTCCTTCATCTGGCGGATGATCTTGTCCCAAAAGTCCGTCCTTGTATTCCAGTACGGCCACCCGTATTGCATCAGTACGATCATGTTGCCTGCCTTTTCATCCCATCGCATGGCGGCATCAATGGATGCCATGCCGCCGCGCTGCCGAATTTCGCTGTCCAGGCTGACAATCAAGTGTTTGATGCATCGCACCATCAGGCCCTTTTGCGTGACGTGCATCAGCCCGAATTCGTGATCGCGGAACACCGTCGCCGCCGTGTGACAATCCAGCTGGTCCGCAATAAAGTCCTTGTCATCCAGATCCTGCGGAATCGGGAACACAGACAAGATGATGGCGATTTCAAGCGTCGATTGCTACAAAAAAAAGACCAAAAAAGAGTCCATCACATGTCCTTTTTTTTTTTTTTCCTTTCCTCGGGTTCCATGTCAAGTCAATTGTCAATTTTTCTTCTTTACCTGTAGGCTGCCGACAAGCAAGTAAATGACACCAATGGTATATAGCACGCGAAATGCAAACATAAAGGGGATATTGTACTCGACGAGGTGTGACACGTCCTTGCCTTGCCTTCGCTGCGTCTCAATGCGGTCACAAATGGATTGAGACAACTTTAGAGCCTTGGGCAGATTGCCAGAAACCGAGGGCTACGTGAAAAAAAAGAGAATAAAAATTTAAAAAAAAACGAAAAATGGCAAAATGGAGTCAATTTTGGGAGGTGGGAAGGTGCGCCACGTGAGACTAAGCGTTCGTGTGTATGTGTGTGACTTGGTTCAGTCTCTTACCGTGGACAGCGCGAGATCGCTGCGTGCGAGGAGGACAGCATTGTACATGTCAAAGGGCAGCTGGTACGACTCGATGACGCGCTTGAATTCCTCCTCCCAATCGCCAAAGATGGCTGCCCAATCGACTTCTGGGGCGGTTTGCGTGGCCCAGTCCCACAGGTCGACGAGATGGCGCATGCAATCGGCCGCCTTGCTCAAGACTTGCAAGGTCTGATCGACGCCAGCAAGACAAGGCGCATGTAACAGATTTTCGTCATGCGACGCGAGCTTGATCTTTTTACTGGGTCGCGTTGTGCCGTCATCGGCTGCAGAAGGAGGCGCTGGCGCATCATCGGTCGCATTTGACGCGTTGTTGCCATGTGTGCCAGGCACCAGCTTTTGCTGCGGCGTCGTGATGGTGCAAATGGGGATCAAGCACGCTTTTTCGTCGATT
The DNA here is from genome assembly GCA_001650995.1 of Gongronella sp. w5. NCBI lineage: Eukaryota > Fungi > Mucoromycota > Mucoromycetes > Mucorales > Cunninghamellaceae > Gongronella > Gongronella sp. w5. Next base: position 150,900 of record KV441877.1, read on the forward strand.
TTCGTCGGATCGGCACTCACGGCGCAGATGGCGCGATAGTATTCAAAGGCAAATTGCGTGAATTGCGACGAAACAGCAATGAATTCGCACATGAACGCGACGAGTGTCGTGGCCGCACGCTTGTCCGTCGATCCCACAAGCACAGACGTTGCCGATACGATCGGCTTGGTGATCCGCGGCACCCCCGATACTGACGATGCTGTGTCATTTGCCGTTTCCAATGTCGAGGACGACGCATTGCTGCTGGATGAAGCCTCAGCATCGACAATCGACAGATTCACACGCTGCTCCTTGAGATATTGAAAGCGATTGGTGTGCGAGAGAAAATCCAGGCGCGCAAGGCCGTCATAACCGCAGCAGTCAAGCATCGCACAGGTGAATTTCACAAGATCGTCCCATTGGCGATGATCCAAGTAGTACCGCTGGCCAAGACGCAAGAATTCCTCAAACAGGTTGCACGGGATGATGATGTAATGCTTGCCGTCCGACGATCGGATGCTGGGCGGCGTCCCGCTAAATGTCAATTGCAATCGCTGCTTGCCCAGCCGAGGCAACAGGTTCGTCACAAGAATACTGATGCACTTGTCCTTGTCGTCGCCTCGCGCGCCCAGAATCAGCAATTTCATCGCACGAATCTAACGAAAAAAAAAAAAGCGAAAAATGAGATTCAACGCGCTTTTTGCCCTTTTTTTTTTAGCCCATTTCCGCCTTTTTTTACCAGATACTTGTACGCGTGTCGCGGATACGCCTGAATGTACGCATATAGCACCTTGTAGGCTTGTAAAAGATCTGTCCGCTCCAATTTGGCTAAAATATAGGAAAAAAAAAAGAAAAAAAAGGTATGAGCGACAGGCGCGCTGTGACGCGTTGTTGTGTCTTGACTAACCTGCAACAGTGTCAATGATTGTGGATTGGATGAGCGCGGGCAATGCTTGGAAGAAACCTGTGAAAAAAGCAAAATAAAAGGCAAAACATGAACATTGCCCCTTTCAGGTTAGCCACGATGCGCACGTACGGCTCATATCGGTCTCGACGCCAGGATCAATGTGTGAAGCTAATTCCAAGAGGTAGTCGATGAACGCCTCGCGGTCGCCGCTATTGCTTTGCCTTGAAAAAACAAAAAAAAAGTGAACATCGCGCGTTTTTGCCCATTTTTTCGCGTCTTACAGCAAGATAAACGATTGGATAGCCTTATCCGTGTTGCCTTGGCTGACGGCAAGCCTGTGTGCGGCAAACTAGGGCGCGTGGAAGAGCGTGGCAACAAGCAAAGAAGAAGAAGAAGAAGAAGAAAAGAAAGCACACTGCATGAGCACCCAAGACACAAACCTAGCAGCAAACGCAGAAGAGACTCTTACCTCGGCATCAAAGTCAAAGCCGTCCATAGGCTCCTCCTTGACATCCACATTGTTGCTTGCTGAATTGTCGCCGGATTCGTCTTTTGGTGGGATATGGGACATGGACAATGGGAAAAGAGCAAAAAGAGAACGAGGCGTCAAAAGAGAAAAAAAGTGCACCGCTTTTGTGTGTGTGAGTTTTGAAGTTCCAACTCCGCTCCAGGGCAAAAGCGGGAACGTCCCCGCACCCACAAGGATCACAGTGCCCGTTTTGCCTTGCAATTTTGAGGGGTGGATTGTGTGTTCTGTGCACGACGCACGCGATGAAACCCGCGGGTGATGTCTCTCTATTAGTTGCTGAAAACGTCATTTTTTTGGTGAAACGTGCCTTTGGTCACGAAATTCGTGATTCAAGTAATGCGGTCTGTGCTTTTTCTTGGGTACATGTGAAAAGTGGCCCCCCAAGCGCGTCGACAATGGATTTTGGGTGACGTGATGCGACGCATAAACGTACAATTGCCAAATTGGCTGAATTTTCACAAAACGGACATAAACAAGGAAAAGGGAAAGGTGCTCACAGCACGCGCAATGGCTCATCAGAATGAGGGAGGTGCCGCACATCTAAAGATCTGCTTCGCAAGTCTCTGGTGTGCTTTTATCAGCTGCAATGGCCTTTTTTCCTTTCATTTTTTTCTGAACATTGGCTTGAAATACGCGCCTGCAATATTTTTGCAACCTCCAAAGTTTGCACAAAGCTGCGTGCTGTCCTCCGTTTCTGTGTGGGCAATCGTTCATACTGTCACTTTTGAGTTTGTCAGTCCAGCAATTCCGCAGCTTCGAGTGTTTTGTCATTTCATGATCCAATTGTCCAATGCCGCTTGAATCCATGTATCCCCATATTATTTTATATGCTTTCTGCTTTAAAGAATTACATGATATGCAAAAAATAAAGATGTTTCATTTACGGGGATATCGAGAAATCCCCAATATGGACGTTTTGTTGTATTTTGGTCGTTTTTATGATAAATCTATGACTTTGAAAGACTGTTGCTCTTATACACTATGCTTCCAACATTTCTCCTTCAAATGAGCTCATCCTTGAGGCGCTGCGACTAGTAGATGGCGAGCCATGGTAATTTTTAAAATCCGGATTTTTCCAAGGGGTCCAGTCAAGGATTTGAAAACAGCGAAAAAAAGAACCTCGGATAGCCACGCCTTTCATACACGTGGAGAACACCTCTCTTTCACAGATGGAAATGCAATAAAAACGAAGGGTTTATAGAGTGGTTTCGGTGTAAAATGTAATTTGCTTCTTTTTTTCGCCTCAAGTAAAAGTTGACGAAAAACGGCCGCAGGTCACGGGCCATCAGAAAGAGCATGGTCTGTCGCGTACGTAACTATCGATGATCACTGCAAAATCGAGCTCCAAGCAGAACGGTCGCGCACAGACCGTTTGATGGGCAACTTGGACGCGTGTTAAACCGCGTCAAGGTTCAAGTTACACGCGCCTGGCCCTTTTCAAATTCCTGTACCTGGAGCGTCTCTTTCTGATGGACGCGTCGGCGGCTCTCTAATGACGCGTTTTTCCGGTGCAATTCGCGTACAAGGTTTCATCTAAAATCGCTCATTGTTTATCACCGAGCAGATGGACCTTACTCTTTTTTGGCATTTTCGTGGGTTTCGCTGTGCGATGCATGTTAAGTGAGAGGTTGGCCGAATTCTGGAGACCTATTTTTCAATTTTTAATTTAGAGCCTCGCCACGACGAAATTTGCATTTACGTGTGACGCGCTCCAGAGCATTGTTGACAGCGTCGTATTTGAGTCGCGCTTGCCTGTTACAAGCCTGCTAGCTCACGCTGGCACGGGTTTTGGAGAGCTGCCATTCCTGGATCATCCGTTGCGCTTGGCATTACGCAAAAACTGAGTGTTTACAGTATTCATTTTTTCTTGGAAAACCCAGCCGCGTGGTACCAAACTCGACCCAGACGATATTTGAGAAAATGGGATGACCATATGATACAACGCGCAGGTCGACTGGTTCGTGTATTGCCGAGTAATTCTACCAGAAAAAATTGTGCTGCTCCTTTTTTCTACGCGTGCCCATGAATCAAGTTGTCCCAAATACACTCCTATTTATACCTGGTAATGATGGGCATTAGGTCCTTAACCATCCAAGCTTTCAGTGTGATCGAACCAGTACGGTACAATCTTGAAAATCCTGCCGCATATCTGGACCAAGATCGTCTTTTATGCATTTCTTCCGATGAACTTGCTCAATGGCTATAACTTTGATTGCAATACTCTTTCTGGCGGCGAACATTAATCAGTCCAAATTTGAAAGAGGTAGGACCACTGGAATGCGAACAAATCGCGATCCATTTAGATACCTTGTGTGGCCAGTGGCGCTTGAGCTGACAGCACTTCCACTTTGCTGTGTGCGCAATACGCTTCTTCCACTTCCTTGCTGCGGTCACAAAATTGGACCCACATAGTCGACGAGTATCAAAAAAAAAAAATTACAAACGCACAGAAATGGACGCAAAAGGACGATGGGAAAGGAGTGTTTAATGAGCTATACTACCATAACAAACAAAAGCGAGGTGGAGTTTAAGCAGAGGCAGACTTTTGCATGGACGAGGTGCGGCGACGCTCGGCCTTCTTCTCCTTGGACTCCTTGACGCGCTTGGCGAGCAATTGCTTGTACTCGGCCTCGGCTTCCTTGGAGGCTTCGGCGCGGCGGCGCTTGATGGCGACGCGGTGACGCTTGCGCTGGAGGGTAGCGGGGGTGACGAGGCGCTGGATCTTGGGAGCCTTGGTGTAGGGCTTCTTCTCGGGGTTCTTGGGCTGGATCTCGCGGCGGATGACGTACTGGCGGACGTCGTCGTCGTGGGACAAGTTGAAGAACTTGCGGATCTTGGAGGCACGCTTGGGGCCGAGACGCTTGGGCACGGCGGTGTCGGTCAAGCCCGGGATGTCCTGCTCACCCTTCTTGACAACGACCAACGAGAGGACGGCCAAGTCGGATTGCACAATGCAGCCACGGACGGACTTGCGCTTGCGCTCGCCAGTGCGGCGGGGGCGGTAGCACGAGTGGCCCTTGGACAACAAGAGGCGCACACGGTGGGGCAACAAGACACCCTGCTTCATGGGGAAACCTTGCTTGTCGTTGCCACACCACCGGAGATGCGGAACACGTAGCCCTTGAACTCATCGCCGAGAGCGTCGCCAGAGACCTCCTGGGACATGCGCTTGTCGTAGAAACCACGACTAAAAAAAAAAAAAAAACGAGAAAAAAAAACGAAAAACACGTTAGCCATGCAAAAAGGCATTATAAAGAGAGATGCCCAGTGGCCATCATTGGATTTGCCCCTCCCTCCCGTTTGTCTCATGCGAATTGAACGGGACAATGCAAGGTTCCTGACGGCGATAAAAATGGACTTACAGGCGGCGTTCATCGTCAATTTCGATCAACTTTTGGCAGCCGGTGGCTGGGTTAGCAATGTTCAACTATGAAAAAGAGAGAGAAAAGTCGGTCAGCACGTTGGCAAGGTCATGGGGAGAAGAGCGGAAGTAGGAAGAGGAAGAAAAAGAAAAAAGGGGGACCCATCGAGTGAAGAAGATCCCATCCATCCATCGATCATAGAGCAATTCATCCATAGAATGCATCCATCCTCGTGCATAGGCGATGCCATTGACTAAGTCGATGGCATTGGATCGATGGTGTAGCCCTTGTTCATGGTGTGTACAGATGCGAAGCGTACCTTCATGTCGTTTACAGCTGCTAAAAGAAAAGGAAGGAAAAAAAAAAAAAGAAGAGGCAAGCAAGCGGGCATCCTTTTTTTATTTTTCTGGCTTGGGTTCAATGTCCGGCCCGGACAAAAAGGTCCGACGCTCACGCCTCTTGCCTACAAAAATTTGAGGTGGCTGCAAACATTTTGCCTCTCTCTTTTTTTTCCCCTCTCCACTTTTTTTTTATTTTCGACCATGGCTCATATGGAAGACAACGAATGGCACAACATTGGTGGCCAAGACAACAGCAAGTCGTCGATTCCCATTCCTGAGGGTTTGGATCTCTCTGTTAGCCACCCTTTGGAGCACGAGTGGACCTTGTGGTACGACAACCCGCTGCAGAACAACGCCAACAACAGCTCGTGGGCTGAGAACTTGAAAGAGCTTGCCAACATCACCACCGTCGAGGAATTCTGGCTGTAAGACGCGTCGAAAATCACACACAAAAAAACGCGAAAAAATGAGGCGCATCGCGTCGTTTCACGCATTCTTATTCCCTCTATTTTGATTGATTTTTATCAGCGCGTACAACAACCTGACCAAGGTCGACCAATTGGACCCCAATGCTAACTACTACTTGTTCAAAAAGGGCATTCGCCCCGAATGGGAGGACCCTGCCAATGCCAATGGCGGCAAGTTCAGCATCCAATTCCCTCGTGCGCGTAGCGGCAACACCATCAACTTGTTCTGGCTCAACATGGTACAAAAAAAAAAAAATAGAATTGGCGGGCAAAAAGAAAGGATTTTATGCAAAAATTGAAAATTGACTAACCCCCTTTTTTTTTTACAAAGTTGTTGGCTGTCATTGGTGAACAATTCACCGAGGGTGAGGTGTGTGGCACTGTGATTGCCATCCGTCGCAACTACTTCCGCATCGCCTTGTGGACCAAGACTGCTCAGCGCACCGAGAAGCTCGAATCCATTGGGTAAGATCACGCTTTCTGCCATTTGTTGCGCTTTTTTTGGCTCATGGGTCACGCTTTTTGGCCAAGTTGACGCGTCGTCTTGTCGAATTGTCGCGTCACTTTTTGCCCAAATTGCCGCGTCCTTGGACATTGCCTCACGTGATTATAATGCTTACCTTGCTTTTGGATTTTGTCATAGCCACTCTATCCGCGAATTGCTCAACTTGCCTATGCAGCTGAACATGGACTTCATACCCCACGAATCCTCTGGAATCCAAGAGAAATTCTCCATCACGGCCCCCGAGGCTGAAGAGTAGACGCCTTTTTTTTATATAATTTCATCATGGCGCGTCGGGTGAAGCTTTTTTTTTGTTTTTCTCCTGTTCTCTCTTTTTCTCCCCTCCCTCTCCCTTCCCCTCATTCTTAGCCTATTGTTTCCTATCCTGATTGCATTGGACGTGGCCCTTGCCTTCTTCCGTGTAGCTTTGAAGGGACGCTCAATCAATGTTCATAATAAATCTTCGCAATTCATAAGGACTGGCGCTATGACCGTCTCGTTGGATGGATGCACGTCTTGATGTGCACGCTCCACGGGCTCATTTGCCTGAAAAGACGAGAAATGAGAGCCATTGTATCGCCAAAAGCGAAAATGGAGTCAAAAAGATTTAAAAAAAAAGGGGGGGGAGGCAGCAGGCGCTCTAATGGGATGCAACTTGTTTTTTTGGGCGCAAGTGGTGCTCTGTGTGCGGGGTTCTTGACTTGCCGGGCGGCGGGCCCAATTTTTTTTTTTTTCAAAAGGCAGGTCCGCCCAAGCAACCTCTTTTTTGTTCCTTCTCTTCCCTTGTGGTAATCGATGTACGTAGCACGTAGGCCCCTTTTCTTTTAAAAATCACGCGATGGCACCAACGACACCGACAATGGATGCACATGCGGAAGATGGATGCTCATGGATGGAGCATCCATAAAAGAGATGCACGATTTTGCAATGGATGGATGCAAACAAGTGTCTTGGATGGATGGAGAAAATGGATCGAGATACAGATGCCCTGACTCTTTCTTTTTTCTTTTTTGCTTTTTGTTTTTCTTTTTTTTTTTTTTTCTCTCTAGTCAACGACTATGTCTGCAAAGATCACCAAAATGGCTGGCGCCAAGCCCGTGGATGCCTTTGAACTCACTATCGGCCAAGCTCTCTTGGACCTCGAGAACGCCGTCCCCGAATTGAAGAAGGATCTCCGTCCTCTCACCATCACCGGCGCTAAGGAGGTAATTTTTCAATTGACCCTCCCCATTGCGTTGCCATGATGACCAACACGTCCCTTTAATTTGATGATTTAGGTTGAGCTCGGTGCTGGCAAGATGGCCATTGTCATCTTTGTGCCCGTTCCCCAGCAAAAGGCCTTCAACAAGATCCAGCAGCGGTAAGCTTTCACTCTTTGAGCCCTCGATTTTAGGGGGAAAGGCACACTTGCCCTTTTTTTCCCTTTTTGCACACGTTGCGGATCCAATGGCTCATTTTTTTTTCGTTTTTTTATTTCATTTTTTAGCTTGACCCGTGAGTTGGAGAAGAAGTTCTCTGACCGCCACGTCGTGTTTGTTTCGCAGCGCCGCATCTTGAAGAAGCCCAGCCGCCGCGAGAACCCCAAGCAGCCCCGTCCCCGCACGCGCACCTTGACGGCCGTCCACGACGCCATCTTGGAGGACCTCGTCTACCCCACCGAGATTGTCGGCAAGCGCACCCGCGTCAAGGTCGATGGCTCCAAGACCATCAAGTGCTTCTTGGACACCAAGGACCAGACCTCGCTCGAGTACAAGCTCTCCACCTTCTCGGCCGTCTACCGCAAGTTGACCGGCAAGGACGTCGTCTTTGAATTCCCTGCCAACGCTGAGTTGTTCTAAAAAGTGTATAGCCCCCACCATTGAATAAAAATATTGAGGGGAATTGCCCTTGCTCTTCTGTCTATCTGCCTGCCCTTATTTTTTTTTTTTCAAATGATGATTGTGATTTGATTGCAATGCCCCCCGCCCTTTTCTTTTTTTTTTTTTTTTTTTTTTTTTTT
>KV441877.1:159018-203261 GCA_001650995.1 Gongronella sp. w5
TTCTGCTCTTTTAAAAAGGGTGGATCGTCTTGTGAAACACTTGCGTGGGGTCCCAATGTACCCAATGCGCGCATATTCGTGTGTGTTGTGGTCTTTTTGTGTGTGTGTGTGCAGGTGTTGCACCAAACCTTTTTTTTTTCTTTTCTCTCTTTCCCCCTCACCACTTTTTTTTTTTTCTCTTTTCTTCTTCCTCTTTTTCCTTGTCGTTGACACGCTCTATTCCCCCACCCTTTGCCCCCTTTTTTCGTTTTTTACTCTTTTTTTTTTCTTTCTTTTGCCTTTCCCTTGCTATGCAGGGCAACTCACTCCAGCTTGTGCCTCCGCCTCCTCTGGGGTACTCGTCGCTGCCGCTGATTCAGTCGCTTGCAAAAAGTATCCAGGAAAAGCTAAACAAGATAGAGAGCCGGCTTCGACAGAGCAACAAGGTGATTTTTAAGCAAGTTTATCCTCACACGCCTGCCAAAAGGAGCAAAAAGCAGCATCCGGCACCGGCGCGTGAGGCGGATGGGGCGACAACGACGCCCGCGACTGTCGCGCTCGACCCTCACGCCTGTTTTTACGGCGAAACCGCGTTTTTCCGTGGCAAGCACCTCGATTTCTACCCCGACAAGGCGCCGCTGCCATCATCGTCGTTGTTGTCGTCCTTGTCGTCGTCTCTGACAACGCCATCGGTGCTGCCGCACCAGCTGACGCGCGACCAATGCTGCCATTTGATCGATGTTTACTATCAACACGTGCATCCACGCTTTCCGCTCATCAACAAGGCGGATTTGCTCCGTCAAATGGATCAATGCTTTCAGGGCACCCCGATGTTCCTGTCACCCCTGTTTTTTTATTCATTGCTGACGCTCGCGTTGCCATTTAGCTCGGAACTCGATCGTTTCAGCGTCGATCCTGCGACACGGCCACATTTGCTGCATCATTGGCTCGTGTACTGCCAGCGGCTCAAGGACGACTATTTGGACAAGCCGGCGGTCAGCACGGTGATCAGCCTGCTGTTCCAGGCAATGGCCATGCAGCATCTTCCACACTCGTCGCAATATCGATCGCGCATTTGGCTCGTGACGGGCGAGGCGTTCCGCATGCTGATTGACCTTGGGCTCCATCGATACCAGGCGCTGTTCTGCTCGCCACACGCGGCAACCCTGCAAAACACGACCCTCATGGAGCCGTCGCCCACAGAAGACAATGAAAACGACTCTGTCCACCGACAATTTGCAATTCGCGTGTTTTGGACAGCCTTTATTCTTGACCGCACCATGAGCCTGACCCGTGGTCGCCCTTTCACCATTGAAGAACGTGACATGTAAAGCTAGGAGAGCCTCGGTCCGCGCAATTGTGCAACAATTTGCTTTTTTTTTTTCTCTCTCTTTTTTTTTTTTTTTTTTGTACCTGACCGCTGATCTCGGGATGTAACCCTTTTTTTTATTCTTATTTTTAGTGAAGTGCCCTATCCCAAACACCTAAAAGACCACGACGACGAGGCCACCAGCTTGTGGCTTTCAATTTTCAATGCTTCCATTGATTCGGGCAAATGGACTGGCCGCATCGCCAAGTTTAATTACGCACCGCGCTCGCTCTGGGAATCCGGCCCTGTAAAAAAAAAAAAAAAAAAAAAAAAAAAAAAAAAAAAAAAAAAAAAAAAAAAAACGGAAACTGCCGAGAAACAACCGAGAAAAAAAAAGAAAGGGGTCACTCACTCGATTTTTTCGGCTTTTTCTCAATTTTTTTTCTTGTGTAGCATCACGATGCCATGATTTCAACGCTCGACTCGTCGATCACGTCGTTGCTCCAAGACCACCCATCGCCGCTGCCGGCCATGTCCACTAGCCATGCTGCCTTGTACCGATATTTATGCATCATCAAGACGATTGAGCTCCATTCGCTCTTAATTTTGCTCCACCAGCCATATGTTTACGAGCGCATCCAGCAGCAACAGCAGCTACAACAACAGCAACAGCAACAACAACAGCAGCAGCAACAACAACTGCAGCAACAACAGCCGTGCGACCCGCGTGCGTCGCCGCAAACGCCATCTTCATCGCAAATGGCCGGTCCGCCGGGCCCTCCTACGCCACACTCTGCACACCAGGGGTCCAGTGCAACGGCAGCGGCGGCGCCAGGCAGCGTGCCGCGTCTGTCGATCGATATTTGCACGAATGCATCCATGATTATCACGTATGTGCTTGCAAGTCTGTCCGAGGCGGATTTGCACTATTTGGCGCGGTCGTCTGACCTTGTTTCGTACGGCCTGATGCTTGCTGTGCAGAACCACTTTGCCTTGACCACGACGGATATTGATGCCAAGTTGTCTGCGACGTGCGAAATCAGTCTTGTCAAGACATTGGCGCTTTTACAGCCATTGCTTGTGCAATCGGACAATACGCACCTCAAGGAGACGGTGAATGTGATCGAGGCCGAGTACAAGGCACGGTCGTTGGCTGTTAGTGACGCCCGCCAAGCGAATAGTTTGTATGACGAGCTTTGCACCGACAATCTCGACGCGTCGTACCTGTACCACGGCTCGTACGCCCAATGGACTTCAGCCAACGCCCCGTCCTCGGCTTCGGTCGCGTCGCTTTCCTCACAGCAATCCGATACTTCCATGGAATGGCACCCACCACCTGGGATACCGCCCAATGCGACTGCGTCACGCCATTCACCGCCATCAGCGGCATCTACCGCATCTCCTCCGATGGCAGCAGGCAGTCCAAGCAACAGCAACAGCATTGTCATCATCCCCGTCGATTTCAATCGCCCGAAATCCAAACGCCAGCGCGTCGCCAATGTGCCAGCCATCAACACCTCCTCCGGATCAGCCAGTCGACGCCCCGTTGCACCTCCTGTCGCGTCCTCGGTCGCACCCGCTGCTGCACCTGCTGCTGCACCAACCACTGCACAGACCCACGTGCCCGCCAACGTGCAGCAACAAGATGACCCAATCGTCCAATCCATGTCCATGGCTATGCCATGTCATACCCTCCCGCCAAATTCCCATCCTTTTGCGTCCCCCATGGCCCATCAACAGCCAGGTCTCCCCCCTGTTTCATTTGCCACCGATCTCTTCGGCGTCCACACCCCGCCAAACTCGTCAGGCACCTCGGCGGTCGGACCAATGGGCTCAAACACCACCAGCAATAGCGATAATAGCGACATTTACGCGCTCACCACCCACCCTGTCTACGCCAATGTCCATCATCCTCATCATCATCAGCATGCCATCCACCCGCATCACGCACACGGCAATGAACTCGTCCAGTCGCTGCTGGTCAACGAATCCATGGCTTACATGTACACAGTTCCCTTTTACGGCACAACAGACAGCCAATATGGCCCTCTTTTCACTCATGGCGACGGATTGAACTTTGACGCGGCAGGCTCCGCGCCTCATGCCGCTCAACAGCCAATGCCCCCACTACCCACCACCACATCCACCTCGTCCTCGTCCTCAGACAACACTTCAAATTACCTGTCCTCCTTTTGATCCCCTTTTTCTTTTACTCTTTTTTTTTATCATTGTAGAATTTTCCCCCATGCATTAACCCCCTTTCCTCTTGATTCTCTCAAAAAAAACTGAAACACGCGCTCTCTTTTTGCATTAAATCCGTCACATCGATCTAAAAAAAATGAGGCACATTGCTCTCTTTTTTCATTCAATTCGATCGCGTCTATCTCTTGTTGATCTTTTATCAAAAATTTTGTTATTCATTTAGTCTGGAAATATTTGATATCATATCATACACGAGGAGCGGGGGGAAACAAGCAATAAACACGCCTACACCGACTCTTTGGTCTCAATCTTCTCTTGAGACATGTCTTTATCAAGCTCAGATGATGAACCTGGAATGGCGGCCTTTTCCGGATGCGCAGCCTGCAGGTCCTCGTCCACGTAGCGGATCATCTTGTGGCCAAAGGTCGAGTAAAAGAACACATACGCAAAGCAGCCGAGCGTGATGATGAACGCATTGTTCACGGTGCTGTGGTCAATGACTAGACCCTGCATGGGGGGAATGAGCATGCCACCGCCCACACCCATGATTACTTTTCAAAAAAAAAAAAAAAACGCCAGTTAGCACGCGTCATGAAAAAAAAGCTGATTTTTCATTTCAATTTTTTTTTTTTTTTTTTTACCCAGAGCAGAACCACGCTTGTGGTGTCTGCCAAGGTCCTTGGTGGCGAGCGCAAAGATGGTGGGGAACATGATGCTTTCGAAAAACATGACGACGAGCAGGCAGTAAGTGGCGTTTGGCACGTGCAGTGCAATGACGAGGATGGTCGCGAGCATCGCGCACGCAGCGTAGACGGCCATCAGATGCTCGCCCTTGATATAGCGCAGCAGGAACGCGCCAACGAAGCGACCAATGGTGAAGCACCCCTGCGACACCGACAACAGGATCGAGCCAAAGTGATCTGGCATCTGGCCCACGCGGCTCGAGTAATACAGAAACATGGACGCGACGCCCACCTGCGCGCCCGTGTACAAAAATTGCGCAAGGAAGCCCAACCACAAGTGCGGCGACCAGAACGACGCGCGGCGTGCCATGGTGCCTTGCTCCGCGGCCTCCGCAGCGAGAATCGCCTCTTCATCCACCTCGGGAATGCGTGCAAAGCAAAACAGGCACGCGATCACAAACACACCTGTTTGAAAAAAAAAAGTCAGTTCCAAGCCGTGACACATTGGTCCAACCCCCAATTGGAAGAAAACAAAAAGGAAAAACTCTCACGTGAACCTTAAAAAATCTGTCTCCCTCTTTTGTGAATCTGTCTTACAGCAGCCGACGCCGACGTATGTCCACTTTACAGAATCCAGGTTGCTCGTTTGGGAATCATTGCCGCCAAAGAACGCATACGAAGCGACAACAGGCGCAATAGCCGACGCAAGGCCATTGAAGCTTTGCGCAAAATTGATGCGGAACGAGCGTTGTGCAGAGGGGCCATTGATGGTCAGGTACGTATTGGCGCCTAAAAAAGGAAGTTAGCGGACATCATGCAACCTTTTCATCAAAACTCCTTTTTTATCCCTCCTCGAGATTTCCCATCGACAGATCCAGCGTTATCCCGCCGATTTTTTCTTGTTTTTTTTTTTCGTGGCACCACACTTACAGGTCTCCAGAGTCGCCAGGCCGCACGCAATGACAAACAGACAGCCAACAAACGAGCCAAACTTGTACGACATGGCCGCCGGATAGAAGCAAATGGCACCAATTACATAGAGCGACAGGCCAAAGATGATGGTCCGCTTGTAGCCAAACTTTTTAGCAATGATACCGGCCCTGTCGCAGTAAAATGAAAAAAAGGTGTCGCGTCAGTGATTCAATCGTGCAAAAAGGCTCTCTAATGCGTTGCGTACGGCGTGGCCCAAATAAAATAGGCGCCAAAATAGGCGACCTGCATCAACGTCGTTTGTGTTGTTGCTATGGGATTGAAGTAAAGAAAAATGGCACATGAGTCATCAGGTTAGGCGACTTGCGCGTCTCGTGAGGCAAACCAGGCTTGCCAATGGCGCCCCCTTTGGTCTTTGATCATAATATGTGGCCTTACTGAGATTGAGCACCGATTGGAAATGCTTGTTCAAGGTATCGAGCAGGCCGTAACTGAAACCCCACAAGAAAAAGAGCACGGTCACAAGCGCATTGGGCACAAAGTAGTCTGGCATGCCATTTTCCCAGATTTTGAACGCCATTGTTTTGAAAGAGAGAAAAAAAAAAAAGAGTAAGGAATACAGGCACGGCAAAAATGCGAAATGGGATCAGCAAAGTGCATTTTTATAAATGGCGGGTCGTGAAATCCAAACCAAATCCGGATGGGTGCGTAACAAAAAGACACAAGAAAATAGAGTTTGACTGTGGGGAACTCGATGGGGTAAAATGGCGCTTTGCAGAAACAAGAAGGAAGCGCCCTTCGGAGAAAATCATTGGAGCCATTTTTTCCCACACAAAAACTCATGTTTGGCTCCTCACGCCCTCCAATGGACAAAATCAAATGACAAGCCAGCTGCTGCATCATCACCCTGATGCCCTTCAATGCACATTGAGAAAGAGAGAATCGCCATCCCCACATTCCGCTGCAGAAGAGATGATCATGTCTCGATCATCCAGCGTGATATTTGTCAAAAAGTGCCTAATCCGCGGGTTGCTACGTACAGTAGCCTGGCGCTCCAGCGTGGGGACACAACCTTGGAAAGAAAGATGTAGGGGAGATCAAACTCATTAGTGCACCGGCCCCCAAGCCAACAGGCTCAGCAAAACAGTGAGAATCATGTCGCACCACCTTTTTGGCTTTTGAGAAAAAACAAAATCAGGGTACATTCTGACCCTGAATTCAGCTCCTCCGATTGAGTCTATTCGCACTGACGCTTGCTAAAACAGCGCGCGATCGACGTCAGCCGAAAAAAAGGAGGTGCCACACGGCAATGACCGTGTACTTGCCGCCATCCACGCCCTTCTCATTAGACAACCTGCTTCGCAGCAGTGCACAGCACTGCATAGCGCACCTTTTCATCTTCATTATTGATGATGCTTATTTCGAGGCCGCATGGCACCTAAAAAGTCAAGAGGTCATTAAGAAATCCGCATTTTTCGAGCTTTTTTTTTTTTTTTTTTGCTTCTTATGGTCGTTTTTTCTCAATCGAATCATTGACGAACGACCCTCTCAGTTTTGAACCAGTTGATTCCTGCTTCAATTCTGCTGCGTTCAGTAAACCACTACAGTACGAGTCTGCCATGCGTTGAAAATAATCCCTTCTAATATGTGCAAAATCCTCCATTTCTGACAACTACAGTACTATGATACATTTTTTTAAATGCAGGTTGCAGAGTACAGTATACTGTACTGTAATACAGTAGGTGCTACTGTAATGACGATTGGGAGCTTGCGCAGGAACGCGTACAGTACTGTACAGTACAGTACTGTATCTGACACCTGAGTCACAAGTTGTGTTACACGAGTCACAACGAGTGACAAAATCACCGCCAAATTTTAGCCCAGTGACAGCGGCCTTTAGTCGGAATCACAAAAATAAGGTACAATACATAATGTATTGTACCATGTCTCGCCTCATTGTTGTCATGTACACAATGTATGTGACATTTTCCGAGTGACAAGGCCCTGAGGCTCCGGATTAAGGTTCAATAGAGTAGCAATTCAGCAGCGGTGTATGCATGCGATGCTTGCCATTGGCATGGATGGATGGATAGAAGAATGAATGCATGAACGGGTGGGTTGATGTGTGGATGAGCAACACTTGGCAAAATGTGCAAAAACAGGGCAAGGGCCAGCAATGTATGCTGCGAGTCCTCAGCATCCTTCATAATCAATTCTTTATGACTGTTGCGGTGGAATCTTTTGGGCCTCGCTGTTCTGTGCTCAATGGGCCAAGCCAAAGGATGTGCGCCAGCCCCACGACGTCACCGCCACCGACGTCGTCGACATCGACATTGATGACATTGGCGAATTCGACGAAAAGGCCGAGGAGGGCTCCATGCGCCATTATGCTGTCGTCTAAATCAAAAGGACAGCCATCTTGCGTTCCCTTTCTCTTTCTCTTCTCTCTCTCTCTCTTTTCGACCGTTTACCCCCATCCCCGCGTCTCATCATATCCCCCACTTTCTTGCCGATTCTTCCCAATTTTGCCATTTACTTGCTTACATCCATTACTATTTATTTTTCACGCTTGCAAATAAACCAATTGGTGCGTGGTCTCTCTGTACTCTAATGCTTGGGGTCTCGGTGTGCTCTTTTACTGCAGCATGTCAATGTCAACCAGGTTTGCCTTGTCTTTTTGCCGAAATGAAGCGCTTTCCGTCCGCCGCCACTGCCCGTTAAAAATCGGCCCATTTAGTGCGTTTGATTTTCAATCATTTTCTGTGCGTAACCATGTGCCTTGTGCACCCTGTGCAAAAGCAGTTTGATTTTTTCATTTAAAACAGCAGCACACTCTAATTAATTTTTTTTTTCTTGGCTGTCAGGCCATCCTTTCCATTGGACAAGTGGGGACCGTGTGCCTTCATTGTGTCTTTTTTTTTTCGCTATTCGTGTTCAGGGCAGTGCCGTTGGAGGACAGACACGAGTGAAAAGCATGCTGTCATTCGGCCTTCAAGTTGTCTGTTTTGCATTTTCATAGCGCATCGCTTTGTTCTTTTGCATGGTCAGCGCGTCAGGTTACTCAAAAAAAATTTTTTTTAAGGATCTGAATCAGAGGGATGCCTTGCACTGTTTGCATTCGGTGCTTCTTGGGATCGAAATGGAGCCAAGAGTGAGCAAATTGCCTCTTTTTTTCGTGAATTGCCAGCCAACGGCTGCCCATGGCGCGAACACCAACGGTCATTTATAATCATGTTCAATGAAAATGTTTTCTTTGCATTGTCAGAGAGAGTAAGATTTCGTTGGGGAAGAGAAAAGAGTCAAAAAAAAACACGGCTCTATGCGGTTTTGGTGCGGTGACGCGTGATTTTGCCACAAATGGACCCCGAATTGGCACACCGTCTAATCTGACAGGCGGCGCTCATGTTATCTAGTCGTCAAACTCCGGGGTAACTCGTGCACGGGCCTGCGTCCGGTGACATTCAGTGACAGACAGGCCGGTGACACATTTGTCACTGAGCTTAAACTTTTGGCACATACCTTCACTGTACTGTACTGTAGATGAACATGCCACCAGCAGCAGTGTGAATCGTATCGCAAAAAGCTCCACATCATGCCGCCATCATCATCATACTGTAAAATGCAAAAAACATTTACAGTACCTTTGAAAAACGACAAGCAATGCGTGTTTTTCAAGCTTTGGCGGCTTGTTGTGCCTCCAGAAATTTTTTTACAGCTTACCTGCCCGCAGATGAAAGTCGCGTCACGACACGAGCTATAGCCCATTGTGCGCGACGGGTCCGTCCGATTTTTTTTGAGCGTGCAAATTCCAAAAATTTTCCATTTGCCCTATTTTGCATTCATCTCGCCATCTGCATGGGAGGACGGTCAGAATTCCATGTTTGTGGCATTTTCAGGTAGACTTTTGATAAACTCTTGATAGTATTAGGTCGATTGGATGAGTGGGGCCACAGAAATCATAGCTCTCCACCACAGGGGGTGGCGAACTATTAGGGGGATTGCCCCACTTCGTCACCCCCCATTTTTATCAGAAAATCATAGACACTTGGACAAGCAATGGACAAAAAAATTTGGGATTTACAAATGTTTTTGGCCGATCGCCATGGTCGACCCCGTTTAAAAACAGTTGCATCGCGTTCAGCGCGAAATTTGCAACAAAAAGCTTAAAACCCCAAAGCGCTACGACCACTTTTGAAAAATTCAGGGGTCACTCAGGGGTCACACTTTTCAATCTCAGAAACCCCCAAATTTGGGAAATTTGGAACTCCGAGTGATCAATGCATCCCAAACAGGTAACTCCGACGATTTGCCATTGACTGACAAAATGGCAGGTCGCCCCAACTTTAAGAAAAATGCCCAACGAGTGACGCATGAACGGCGATCGATTGAGAAAATTGCTTACTTTGGTCAAGATTTTTTGCAAAAAATTAAGGTTTGACACTTCCAAATAATTAAGGTGGTGGTGGATTGCATGGAGGAATTTTTTTGTACTGTATTTTTTATTTTGTACTTTTTTTTCTTTGTGCTGCCGCACTGAGTGATGTTGGGCTGCAGGCCGCTGATGAGGCCTGCAGAAATGACCGACGATGCAAAAAGTTCAAACCCAAGCTACAGTAGCGCGCTGCAAGTCATCCCATTAGATGCTCTGCCCGCCCTCTTTGTTAGAAATCTGAAATAAAAAACGCAGGTCGGTCAGACCGTTGCCGAGCAAATCGCCATTAAAGATTTTGTTGAAAAAGTGGATTTTCTCCGTGAGTTTTGGCCATCCATCGGTGAAATTGATCGCATCTGAAAGAGACTCAGTAGCTGCATTCGACACGTCAAAAGCATCACTGATTGTTTTTCCAGTTGTCGAGAATATTGAGCTGCTTGAAAATTGATCCAATGTTTGATCGACTTTTGCAAGCGTGCAAAGTTCTTCGATGGAACGCGCAAATGATCAGGAAATGACACCCGAGTGCGTCTCTTTCAATCGGTGCCATTTTCACCGCGATCCACAAAATATTTTGAGAACCCGTTCTGAATTTGTGGAAATACAGTATAAAGATTTCGGATTCATCCGCACAACGATTCAATCGACTCCTGGTTTGAACGTCTTGTCAAAAGGAGACGCGTCGAGCGATTTATCATAACCATTGTGAAGAAGCTTTTGGGTGGCCCAACCATGAATTGAGTGGTGTTTCATTCTGTATTATTGTAAAAATGTACAGTATGTCGAGATTTCGAGTTTATTATTTGCTCAACGATCCAATCAACCCCTAGTTTTCAACGCCATGTTGAAACAAGGCGCAGCAAAATGGTCAGAGGGTGAATTTTGACAGAGGCAATCAATCATGAGTTGTGTTGGTCATCAATGAATTTGTGACATTTCTTTAAAACAGTGCATGCCTCGAAAATGTCCCGATCAACCTCTGTTTTTTTAATTTTATCTTCAAAGAGAAACGTTGAAATAGTTCAGGGGCAGAGTTTGGCGACGATCAAATAATCATGATTTTGCCGTAAAAAGATCTTTACAAAAACGCGCTACTACAGCCAAATTTTCAGCAATGTCGTGCTCCCCGACAAACCACACGATCGACCTTTGAGTTTTATTTTTTTCTGAGGAGAGGAGCAATATCCACTACATGTAAAAGTTTCGTGGCGCTGCGATGAGTCCTTGGTGACGAAATGTTTTTTTTTCAAGTTTAGAAAAAAAAAGATGGGTCAGGTCAAAATGCATCTGGAGGATCCCCCGCTTTGAGAGGTTCAGGTCCATTCAGAAATTCAAATCCGTTTGGCAACCTACGCACTGGGGACCTGAGAGTCATATCATTAGATTCCATGGATCCCTCTTTCTAAGCAAATCTACAATAAAAACCGGAGGTCGATTGAGCCGTTTTCGAGGAACGAGAGATCAAAGCCAAATTTTAAAAAATGGTTTTTCTAAATCAGTTTTGGTAGTATGCTGGTGAAACCGGGTTCATCCGACAGTGAATCGAATTCTGCATATTTAGTCACAGCAGCACGCTGTCCTTTGTCTTGTCCATTGCCGAAAAAAATAAAGCCGACATGTTTGATTGGGCGTTGCAAGTGTGCAAATGTTGCGCATCGGTGTTGCCGGGCGGGGACGAAATGACACCCTCGCGCGTCTCTTTCCACCTGCAAGTTTTGAGCGTCGTCGAAGAGCAACTTGGCGCGCCATAGACAAAATGGTGAATTTATAGGGAAATGTCGATTTTCTCGTCAACAGCCAGATTGACCCCCAGTTTTTACTTTTGTTCTGAAAAGAGAGTGGCCAAAAAGCCTGTATGTCAAAGTTTCGGGCAACTGAGAGCACTCGATGGTGCTCTATGTCAAATTGAAAAAAGCAGGATTTTTCACCGATTTTTCAAGGGGTACAATCACGAATTTTGAACCGGTGAAAACGAGGTCCTTGGATCGCCGCGACATTAAACCACAAGGTAGAATGCATCCATTTACAGATGGAAATGCAATAAAACCCAGGGCTCCATTGACTGATACTTGCGTAAAGTGCAATTTGCTTTGTATTTTCGCCTCAAGACTATCTCGACGAAGACTCGCCACGAATCCTCGAAACGCGTCTCAAAAGAAAGAGCACGATCTGTTGCGTACGTGGCCATCGATGATCACTTCAAAAAGCGAATTACAGATGGAATTGACGCGAACAGTTCGTTTGCGGGACAACTTGGAAGCGTGAAAAACGGCGTCAGGCTCTAATTTAAGCGCGCCGGTTTCAAGTTAAATCCATGCACCTGGAGTCCCTTTTGCTAGTGGACGCATTGACGCGGCTCCAAGGACGCGCTCCTTTGTGCCAGCCGTCGGCAAAGTATATTCTAAAATCACGAATTGCTCGCCAACCAGCAGGTCAATCTCGCGCTTTTTTGGCATGGTTCGTAGTTTCTCCCTGCGCTGCCTCTTGTGTGCAAGTTTGGAGGAATTCTGGAGACCCATTTTTTCGATTTTGGTTTGGAGCTCTGAGATGGCCATTTTTTGATTTGCGCTTGGCCCGCCTCCAGAGCGCTGCAAGTCATCCCATTAGATGCTTTGCCCCCTGTTGGTTGGTAAATCTGGAATAAAAATCGCAGGTCGATCAGATCGTTGCCGAGCAAATCGCCATTAAAGATTTTGTCGATAAAGTGGATTTTCTCTGTCAGTTTTAGTTATCTGCCGGTGAAAATGAACTCATTTGATAGAGATTCAACTAGTGCTTTCGACATGTTAAAAGTCAAAGGTCATCTTGTTCGTTACCGAGTAAATACAGTTTGAAAACTAATGAAATGTTCGAGCGAGCTTTTCAAGCTTGCCAATGTCGTCCATCGGGCGAAAAAACAGTTGGAAAATGATGCCCGATCGCGTTTCTTTCGGCCTGTGCCAGTTTCACCGCGGTCTGCTAAATATTTCAAGAGCCTGTCCTGAATATGTAAAAATAACGGGATGTTGAGTACATCTATGCAACAACTTAATGAACCACTGAATTTTAATGGTTCCTTGAAAAGAGACGCTCGGGAATAGCTAACGACAACAATGGAAACAAGCCATCGATGGTGGCGTGCCATATCGATTTTCAAAATCGCCCATTTGCATGTGGATCAAAAAGAGGCGCATGGCAAATCACGCTGACCTGCGCAGTCAAATGTGCAGAGTGTCCCTGGGCGCTGTGTCACCTTGATCACCTGTGTGGCCGAGCCATTTTTTCGCGCCTTTGCCGCACGCATGCCATTTTCTCTCTCTTCTTTCACTTGTACCTTTCCGTCTCCCCACCCCACACACATACACACCTTTTTTTTCAACATACCCTTGCTTTACGATGCCTCTGTCAACCAGCAGCCCCGAGTACAAAGGAATATCGGAATTGAATATCATTTTTGAAGCTGGTAAGCCGGCGCGCCTTGGCCCTGTGTGCCTCATGGAGCCGTCCTGCTCACTTTTTATTTTTTTTCCAGGCCTTGATGAAGATAGCCGACCTATTCTTGTCCTCTGTGCTCACCGGTTGCCGGACCCTGCTGTTATTGACTATGATCTGATTCTCGCGTAAGCATGGAAACGCGTCGACGTTCGAAGCGAAACGAAGCTACGTGCGGCGGAGAGACTGACTTTTTTTTTCGCTGTAGATACATTTTGTCGCGCCTGTATGCCTCGATTTCGCCCCAATTGCACGCATTCGATAGTCTAATATCCTTTTTTTTTCATTCTAGAGACGAATTTGTCGAGAGCGACTACGTGCTGGTGTTCTTTTCGGCGCCGGCGCGGTATCGACCGTCGTGGTGGTGGCTCTTGAAAGCGTATCGCGCGCTCGATCGCCGCTACAAAAAGAATCTCAAGGCATTGTACGTGCTGCATCTGACGCGCAGCTATCGCATCATCTTTGACCTGGCCAATCGCATCACAAGGTACGCAAAATGATGAAAAAAGAAATGAAAAAAAAAAAAACGCGGGCGCGTGCGTGATCTTGATCTGATCGCCCTCTTTTTTGCGCTCAATTTTTTTTTTTTAGTCCCAAGTTTGCCAAGAAGCTGCACTATGTGTCGTCGCTGGACGACCTGAAGCTGCTTGTGCGTCTGCCTGCGACGATGATCCCCGAGGCTGTGGCCGACTATGACAAGGCGCAGCCGGTACCAGCCTCAACTTTCAAATTGAACCAGGTCACGCCCACGCCAGCCGTGTCGCTCGCATTTGGCCGCTCGCTGGCCGACCTCGCTGCCTTGGAGGGCTGGACAGCGTCATCGCAGCCGGCCGTCCCTGCGGTCGTGCGCCAGTTGATCGAGCATCTCACAGAACACGGTAAAAATGCGCATTTCATTATTATTATCGATGGGGCCAATGACGGCGGGCTCACGTGTTTTGATGATGCATTTAGGGCTGGAAAAGGAAGGTCTGTTTCGCAAGTCGCCGTCCAGCGAGGAATTGCACACAGTCAAAAAGCAATTCAACTATGGCCAAGCCGTCGATCTCAATGAGCACGATGTCGATGTGTCGGCGGCGCTGCTCAAGGTCTTTCTCCGTGATTTGCCCACACCGGTCATCACGGTGGATCAATCCTTGGCACTTGCCAGCACCCTATCAGGTAAAAAAAAAAAAAAAAAAAGCGCCGTGAAAAGAAAAAAAAATGCCATCAAACGAAGAAATCCACACGCGCACGCGCCAATGTGCGCCGCCACATGGGGGGAGGGGATTGTCAGACCCCGCCACGATGGATGAGACGCAATGGAACACGAAATGACTGATTTTTCGTTTTGTTCTTGGCACATGGACAATAGCAAAGCCCGATGAAAGCCAGCTGCAGCAGCTGCGCGAGCACCTGGCAAGCACGTTCAAGGACCAGGTGTACGAATGGTCATTGCTGCGCTACCTGGTGCCGTTCCTTGGCATTGTGGCTGCGCATGCCGACGCGAATCGGATGACACCACACAATCTTGCCGTCGTGTTCACACCGAATCTGATCCGCGCCCAGCAGAGCACTATCAATCTCGAAACTGCGATGGCCAGCCAGGAAATTGCCATGCAGACAGCCACACTGTACCTCAAACAGATGGATCAAGGCATCCGGTTGCTCGAGGTTCTCATCACATACCATGCGAGTTTGTTTTGATGGGCCAATTGGCCTATCTGATCGTTCCCATTGGCCCCCACTTGGTTGCCGCGCTTTTTATTTCTCTGATGTTTTTCTTTCTTCCAAGAGCGCTGTCAACTATGTAAAAGTAAAAATGTTTCACTTTTCTCAGCTTCAATCGAATAAGTGGGGTTTCAGACAAGGGTCGCGTACAATCGCATGGCCTCGCAAAAAGGCAAAAGTCGGCGGACTTTGAAGCAATGCGATCATTTTTTTTTTTTACTGCTTCTTCCTTTTTTTTTTTTTTTTTTTTTTTTTTTTATTTGCTTTTTATATTTTTTCTCTCCTTTCTCGCTTAATTCATATCGATGATGGCCCAACCGTCGCCACCGATGACGCCCACCGAGTCGGAGAAACTCAAAGACAGCATGACGAAAGTTGTCCAAGACGCGTCGGCTGTGGACACGACCCCCCTTGCTGCGACACAGCAACCATCGCAACCCAGCGCGACTCAACAGCAACAAAAACCACAACAGCCTGCCATCAATGGCAATCAAGGCCATGTCACGGCGGTTGCCGGCCCTGAAAAGCTGGCGGGCACCAAGCCGGCCAATTTGACGGTGCCCTCGACGACGACAAAAACCGCGGATAAGCGCTTGTCTGCACAGAGCACGCAATCGACAGCGAGCAAAGTCAGCACCAGCAGCAGTAAAAAGGCTACTGAGAGCCCAGGGTCGTTTGCGCCGCCGGCCACGACACGTGCCAAGTTGGGATGGACGGCGTTTTCGAATTTGCCCAATCCTGGACAAGACATGCTGATTGACGCGCTGCGCAAGGCGTCGCTGACGGAGGAGCAACTTGCTCAGATTTACAGCGGCACGCGATACGACGACTATGTGCCGGACCACAGCTTTTTGGCCGCTAAGCTCAGCGACAAGTATTATGGCAAATGGTTCCACAATGGCGCCGCCATGCTGCTCGGCGTGTTTTTCACCTACGTCTTGACACGCCTCGGCGCGGGCCTGTTTGGTTGCATCATCATTGGTGCCTTTTTGGGTAAGGACAAACAATTGGGACCATGGCAATGCAGAAAAAAAAAAGTTTTTTGCATGGTAACACGATGCACTTTTTGTCTCACCTTCCTCCCCCCCTTTTTTTTTTCTTGTTTAGCCACCTACTATCAGACGTCAACTAGACGTCTGCGCCAATCGGTGCGCGATGACATGCAACGCGAACTCTCCTTGCGACAATTGGAGACGGACAATGAGACGGTCAATTGGATGAACCACTTTGTCGGCCGCTTTTGGCTGATCATTGAGCCCTTTGTGTGCGAGCAAGTGGTCGCCAATGCTGATAAAGTACTGAGCGAGAATTGCCCGTCGTTCCTCGACTCGTTGCGCCTTTCCACATTCACACTAGGCACAAAGTCCCCGCGCTTTGAGTTTGTAAAGTCCTATCCCAACACGGACCCAAATATTGTGGTAAAACAAGAAAAAAAAAACCAACAACAAAAGCATTGCAAGGGGCATGGTCTCACGATTTTCCCATCAAAAAAAAAAAAAAAAAAAAAAAGGACTGGAAAGTGTCGTTTACGCCAAGTGACCTCGAGGATTTGAGCGGCCGTGACATCCAATCGCACGTGGACCCCAAGATTGTGCTCACGATCCGCGTTGGCAAAGGCATGGTCGGCACGGGCATGCCCGTTCTCTTGGAGAAAATGGCCTTTGTTGGCCATTTGCGCTTCCGTATCAAGCTTTTCAACGAGTATCCATTCGTCAAGACACTTGATATGTGCTTTTTGGAGGAGCCCTACTTTGACTATGTGCTCAAGCCCGTCGGCGGCGACACTTTTGGGTTTGACATCAACAATGTGCGTTTCCAAAAAAAAAAAAGGGCGCGTCATCCACACATGAACTCATCCAACTCCCCCCCTTGCAATCTAGATCCCTGGCCTTCAGACGTTTGTGCGTGACCAAGTGCATGCCAACCTTGGTCCCATGATGTACGCCCCCAATGTGTTCTCACTCGATATTGCAAGCCTTGTGACTGCCGCCGATTCATGTAAAAAAAAAAAAAGAAATAAGAAAAAAAAAGGCCGAAATGACGCGTATGACGCGCTTGTCTCACGTTCTTTTTCTCTCAGCGACGGCCAATGGCGTGCTTGCGTTGACCATCCACTCGGCACAGGGTCTCAAGACGTCTGATTTGCTCGGATCGCTTGATCCGTACATCACGGCGCATCTGGGCAATGAAAACAACGAGGTGCTCGCACGCACAAAGTGTTTTGAGAACAACAAGAACCCCGTCTTCAATGAGACGCTGCTGATCCTGATCAACAAGGTCACAGATACGTTGTACCTCAATGTCAAGGACCGCAATACCGGACGCAAGGATGGTGAAATTGGTGTTGCGAAATTCGACCTGTCCGAGCTTGCCGAAAATGAAAATGTGATTGATGGCGCGTAAGTTTTTTTTTTTTTTTTTCCATTGTGCGCGGGAACGTGTCGAAAAAGCGCGGGCTCAAACCCATTTTTCTTCCCTTTGTCTTTTCTCTTTCTCTCTCTGTTAGGACGCTTCCTGTCATGCATGCTGGCAAGACCCATGGGCAAATTAAGTGCGAGATGCATTATTTCCCAGTGTCCATGCCGTCCGAGGTCGATGGTCAGACCATTCCCGCGGCGGAGTCTGGTAAAAATGCAAAAAAAATCAAAAAACGACGCGTTTATGAGGCTCATCCATCTCTCCCCCCTTTTTTTTTTGATAGACACGGGAATTTTGCGGTTCACGGTGTACGAGTGCAGCAACCTGTGTGGCGGCCGCAAAGTGGATGCGTATGCCGAGATTGAGATGACGGGCGAGCCGATGCAAAAGACAACGACGTACAAGCGCAACACGAATCCTCGATGGGACAAGTCGTGCGAATGCTTTGTTGGCGACATGCAAAAGACGAGCATCAAGGTGACGATCAAGGATGATGGGATGCTGACGGGGTCGACTGTACTTGGCACGTGGCGCATGACGGTGGCCGATTTGGAGGCGGCGCTTGCCAAGCAGATCGAGTGGTTCCCCTTGGATGGTCAAGGTGGCAAGATCCACGTGGACATGAAGTGGAAGCCCGTGGTCATGACGGGCTTTGCCGGTAGCTTGTCGCGTGGCGTGTATGCTGAGCCCATTGGCGTGGTGCGCGTGCACATGATTGACGCCAAGGGCCTGAAAAACAGCGATGCGCTCACCGGCGGCAAATCTGATCCGTACGTGCGCGTGGTCAGCGGCGTGCAGACACGCGCACAGACCGATTTCGAGCTGGACAACCTGGACCCCGCGTGGGACACGATCCTTTACGTGCCTGTGCACTCAGTTCGTGAAGATTTGGTGTTTGAAGTCATGGATTACAACGAAAGCAGCAATGACAAGACGTTGGGCATTACCGATTTCAAGCTAAAGGACATTGTCGAGGAATCCACCGTTGAAGACACCAAGCAAAAGGTGTACAAGGCGCGCGACCCGCTCGATCGTACCGTGGACCTGTGCAACAACCAGCGCAAGCCCGGCAAGGGCAAGATGCACTACAAGGTCACGTTCCACCCAACACTCGCGCTCGCAAAGGCCCACGTCGAAGAAGTGACCGATGAAAACGAGGAAAAAGGGGACGCCAAGAAGAAAAAGGAGGCCGACGCCGCCAATGCGGGCGACGCGGCCGCGAATGCCGCCGTGAAGGACCTTGCGTCGCGCCCCGACACGGACATTCACGGCGAGCCGCTCAAGTACATCGATGACGAGAGCCCCGTGCTCGATTTGCCCAGTTATGGTGCAGGCATTCTTTCCGTGACCATCCACGAGGCGACCATCCCCGGTTATACCGGTCGCGGTGTTGCCGAGCTCTTTGTCGACAGCAACGACCCACAGTACAGAACCATTCCCCAGGATGGGCCCAATTTCGTCTTCAACGAGACCGCAGACGCCTTTATCAAGGAACTCGACTTTTCCAATGTCGTTGTCCGCCTGTCCAAGGCCAACCAGAAAAAGCCAGAGGACGTCAGCCGCCATTGGACCCTGCCGGCCTCCAAGATTTTGCAAATCATCATGGAACAGCAGCAGAAAAAGGCCAAAGAGGCCAATTCCGACAAGAATGTCGAACAAGACGCGGAAAAGGACGCAGAAAAGGACGCAGAAAAAGACACGGAAACGGCCGCCCCAGCCAAGGAAGATGAAGCTCCCGCCATCAATGCGCCGTCCACGCGCAAGGACAAAAAGGAAGGCGACAATGGCAAAGACGACGACAACTCGATGGAATTCAAGATTTTGGATACCAATGGCGGCACCATCCGCCTGAGCTTTGCATTCACGCCCGTCGTCGACTACACGCTGCGCCCTGAGGAAAGCATGGAAAACCAGGGCAACCTTACCGTCACGCCCATCAGTGCCACCCATCTCCGCAGCGCAGACCGTAATGGCAAGAGCGATCCTTATGTCGTCTTTATGCTCGATGGCAAAAAGATGTTCAAGACAGAGACCTACAAAAAGACCCTCAATCCCAAGTTCAATGCCAAAAAGGAGACATTTGTCATGCCAGTGGTACGTTTTTAAAGAAAAAAAATGAAAAAGAAAAAAAAAAGACACAATGAGCTTATCCAATTACTTTTTTGATTAGCGACGCCGCATTGGAGCCAAGCTGGAGGCGATCATCTTTGACTGGGACCAAGTCGGATCTGATGAGGAGCTTGCGCGTGTGACGGTGCCATTCACGGCTGATACGCTCGAGAGCTTTACCGCGCGCGAGGTTGAATTGCCTCTGTCGGAAGATGGCAAATCGCTTTTGAAGCTGCGCCTTTTGTGGCAACCCCAATTGCTTGCACGTGCCAAGCAAGGTACGTCGCTTTTGGGCACTGCGACACGCACGTTCACGGCTGTCCCTGGTCAAGCACTCGGTGCAGGCGTGTCACTCGCTGGCGACGCGGTCGGGCTTGGCGGCAAGGTGCTCGGAACCGGTGGCAAGGCCATTGGCTCTGGCGGCAAAGCCATTGTCGGCGGCGTCGGCCGCGTTGGCGGCGGCATTGTCGGCCTCGGCTCGCGACTGGGCCGCTCAGGCACCACACGCTCCAGTGCCACCAACCAAAACACCCTGGCTGTTCCCGATAATGCATCTGCACGCCCGGAATCCGTCTATTCCACTGTCTCCACCGTCCGCCCCGGCGAGGCTGCACGCGTCACCATTGTCGGCGCTCGTGCACTCAAAGACGATCAACACGATGTCTACCTGAGAGCCACAAAGAAAAATCGCTCCGTTTACAAGACAAAACTCGCAAAAAAGACGGACGCACCCGAATGGTAAACATCAAAAATTAGAAAAAGGACAAATGGTCGCTCATTGCTCGTTTTTTATTTTTTCCCCTTAGGAACGAGAACTTCCAGACCAATGTGGATCCTGCCGCCAACCTCCCGCTGGAATTCAAAATGTACTCGTCGCGTCACGTGCTGAGCGACATTGAGATTGGGTCTGTGAGCGTCGATTTGTCAAAGACGTTCCAAGGCTGGCTGGCACTGGAGCCCCCAGGCTCCGGCGAGATTTGCATCCAGGTCGAGGCTCCCGAAACACTACAACAATAGCCTCAAATGATCCATGTACTCCCCATTTTCCTTTTGTATAGTCAATTTTAGTCAAGTAAAATAAAAAAAATCAAGGAATTATCTACAAAAAGAGGCATGGGTATCATCGGGGCGCCAAGGCCGCGCCTCGTGGACAAAAGGGAGGCCATGGAAAAAATATCATGGCAATTTGCGCTTGTGCGTCAAGACGGCAATGACAATCGTGTAAACGACAATGATGACAATGCAAATGCTGGGCACTGCCACACGCAACAATTGAACCGGTGAGCATGACAGCCTACAGAGAAAGAGAAAGAGAAAGCGTGAGCATGCTCGTGTGTGCCAAGGCTGACTTTTTTTTTTTTTTTTTTTTGCCCTTTTTACCGCTGAAATGACAAGGTGCTCGACTTTTTCTGATGTGTGGCGCGATAAAAGGGATCCTCGTCGTCGTCGTCGCTGTCCACGTAGATAGCGAACTCCAAGGCTTCATCTTCATTCTCAGAATCCATGGTGACGTCGAAAAAAGTGGGTGAAAGAGGAAAAACAGCTGACGAAAACAGCCAGTGCGGACTTTTTATGCAAAATCCCCATGGCTGCATCATGTGACCACCACTTTTTTTTACGCGCGCGGCGGCCAATGTATTGTCGCCAAGCCTAATTTTTCCTTTGAGTCTTGGGATGGTGGTTTTTAATCGAACCTTTGAGTAAAATTAGACGATGTTTCGATTTTTCTATCAAATCTTCTTCAGGCATTGAATATCCAGACATTGTGAAATGGGGTTGCCACCCGTGACGTCCTTCTAGTCTTGATTTGACCGCGTTGAACCACTGTAACGCCAGTAATCGCGAATTTGTGTCCGCGGCCCATTGGCCTCTTTCGCGATTGGAGGAAATAAGCAGGGAAAATATCCCTTCCGCTATCTCACATATGCAGAACAAGCCGGTAGATCGACCTTTGTGCTTCAGCTAAATCGTATGGCTCACCTGTTTATTTTTTTTCCAAAAAAAAATCAATAAAGCATTTGGCTGGCAAGACGTTTTAATCTTTTGCTAGGTGCTCAGAAAGTGCACTTAGAGGGCCTGACGCGTCGCCTCTGGACGTAAAATTTAATTTAGAATCGAATAGTGTTACTTTCGTGCCGCGTTCTCTTTGTAAAAACGCGGAGAAATCGCATGTGTCGCCAAAATGTCGTAAATTGAGACTTTCTCGAAATTTTATCAAGTGAACGGACACCAGGTGAGAACTTTATTTGGTTCTAAATTAAATTTTCATTGACTACGCATAACAAAATGACGATTCACGCAGGTTTTGTGGCACTTTTATTAGAGGCGCGGCGCGCTCCGAGACGACCAACCAAGATCTTTTGCTCCGTCAGGGACGCATCCAAGTATATCTATTGCCCACTGATTCGGATCGACAGGTCGAGAACCTTGCATTAAATGGCGACCTCCGAGATACTTTCGAGCCACCCTCATTTACCGCCCGGTAGTAAAAACACTTGATAATCGCAACTTTTGCTGCCAGCATAGGTAAAAATCACGTAAAACTGCGATTATCTCGAAATTTTTTTAAGTTAACGCACACCCTGCGAGGACTTTATTTGTTTCTAAATTAAATTTTACATCTGGTTACGTAAACAGAATTACGAATTGAGCGATTTTGAGGCACTTGTATTAGAACAAACCGCAAAGATGGGCCAAAATCGCATTCCAATCGCTAATTGCTCAAAATTCAACAATTTGACATGCATTTCAGACTTTGCCATGCGATTTATAATTGTCAATTATCCCCAGAACGCCTGTCAAGGCGTCAGAAAATCAAAGTTAAGTGCACTCAAAAAACAAATTGGATTGCCCAATTCTAGACCAAAGTCCACAAAATTATAGGTAGGCATCAAAAACAAACGACTTATCGTTCTCTACTATCCGGGTCTCTCCACGGACGTAGACAACGTCCGAAAATTTGTGCAACGATACAAGGCACTGAAAGAGATTGTATGATAGTACAAGATGGAGACGCATTTGTCGTCCTTTTCTCGAAGGATTTGTTCGCCACCCCATCTGCCACAGCCCGATTTTCGTGCCGTGAGGCGTACCCTCGACGCTCAATGAAGCTCATGTAGCAGCGACCTTCCCCTCCCCCGTTTTTCCTTCCCTTTTTTTTCTTCTCGTGTTTCACTTTTCTTTTACTTTCTCACCCACAGCCCATCAATTCCCTTCTTTGGCTTGCTCAGTACTCTTTTTCGTCCTTGCGCTTCGCTTCCCCCACTTGCTTCCCCTAGTTTCAACTTCGCCCTCTGAAGCTTTTGATTGACGGCCGATTGCACAAAACAAAATATCTCTTCTTGCTGCTTTTTGGCTCTCAATCGATTAAATATGATATCATGTGCACTTGTTTGGCCCGCATTCAGTACAAGCTATGGATATTGCACACAAGGCGCGGCAAAAGCGATCATCAAAACGAAAGAAACGGAAAAAGCATGAAATCAATAAAATGCGATTAAAGGCAGCATACAGCGACAGAAATAATCAACAGAAATTTATTTTACACATGAAGGTGAAGAGGAGGGATGCAAGGATGGATGGAAAAAGTGAAAAGATGTCTAAAAGATGCCCAATTTGGTGGAACCGTCTTGCAATCGCGCGGCAGTATACGTGTTGATGAATTGGAAGAGTGGCTCGCGGCACGACAGGCTTTCCATGAGGTTGTAATTACCTTTGGTGGTGTCCGTGTCCATGACAATGAGCTCCAGCTTGTCCAATTTCAAATGTCCGGATTCTGCAAGCGCGAGGACGCGGTGTGGCGTGCCCACCACGACGTGCATCGGTGTCGCCTCGAGAAACGCGATCTGTTCGCTCATTTTGATGTGCTTTGCAAACAGCTTGCCAATCGTCGCCGTCTTTCCAAAGGGCTCGCGCAATCCTCTGCAATATGCAAAAAAAAGAGGTCAAATTACGGCTCCAATGCCTCTTTTCGCTCCCTTTCTCCCTTTCATTACCTGCAGAGGTCCGTTGCGCGGATGGCAGAATGGGTAAGGACGATGGCCGTGGGCGCGCCATTTTCTGTTGGGGCCTTGTCGAGTTTTTTGTGACGGAGGACGCCGAATTTGACGTAGCTGGGCAGCGCGTCCATGGTATGTTCTTGAGTGAATTTGGTATTGTTGACAAGGGCGCTGGCCGGTACGGCGTGTGTTTCCAAGGCCGTCAGCTTGGGCAATGCCTGCGCAAGGCGATCCGCGACGTAAGCGGCTTGGACGTCGGGCTCCGCCTCCCAGATCTTGACCGACGCGAACGGATCAGCCTTGGCCTTTTTCTTTTTGTTCTTTTTGGCCTTCTTGGGTGCCGCGGGCGCCGCAGGAGCGTCACTCACAGCAGCCGCAGGCCGCTTGCGCTTGCGATCGGCGCCGTCGTCCTCCAGTGCGTCGTCCTCGGCGTCCACAGAATGGCTGTCCGAGAAGATTTCTTCGTCATCCACAAAGTCGTCTTCAAAGGCGTCGGCAGACACGGGCTGCTTTTTATCTGTCGCTGAGTGAGGCATACTTTGAAGGAAAAAAAAAAGAAAAAAAAAAAGCAAAAAAGTGAAAATGATCTGTGCCCGCCCCAAGCCTTTTTTTTTCTTCTTCTCCCATTTCAAGTCCCGCTTTCCAGCGCCGACGCATTTGCACACAAAAACACGACAAAGACCCTTTTTCAAGCCATTTTTGCCATGACGTTGTACCCGTCCATGTCAAGTGTGCGGAACGCGAGATGAGTGAGTATGCAATTGGGTGAACATGTGTTTTATTTTCAATGATTATCTATATGAATGGAAGCAAAAATAAAAAAAAGGCATAAAAAGGGAGCCTATTGGCGCAATGCGCGACGGGCCTTGACGGCATTGGCGAGGTTATGGAGCATGTCCACGGTGGTATCAAAGTCGACACAAGCATCGGTGATGGAGACACCATACTTGAGTGCGGCGGGACCCTCTGCGGGGACCTTTTGATTGCCCTCGTTGATGTTGCTCTCGATCATCATGCCGATGATGGCATCTTCGCCCTTTGCGATCTGTTGGCACAAGTTGTCGGCGACCTTTGGCTGGTTGCGGTGGTCCTTGTTGGAATTGCCGTGCGAGCAGTCGATCATGATGTTGGGACGGACACCGGCCTTTTGCATTTGGGCCTTGGCGCTCTTGATGTGGTCCTCCTCGTAGTTGGGTCCGCTGTTGCTGCCGCGCAGGATCACGTGGCAGTCGGGATTGCCCGTGGTGTGCGTGATGCTGACGGTGCCCTGCTTGGTCACGCCCAAAAAGTGGTGAGGCGCAGATGCAGAGCCAATGCCATCAATGGCCACCTTGACGTTGCCGTCCGTGCCATTCTTGAAGCCCACAGGGAACGACACTCCCGACGCAAGCTCGCGGTGCAACTGCGACTCGGTCGTGCGCGCACCAATGGCACCCCACGACATCAGATCCGCAAGGTATTGCGGGGAAATCGTGTCAAGAAGCTCCACAGCAACAGGCATGCCCGAATCCGTCAATTCGCACAGCAACTTGCGGCCCACGCGCAGACCCTTGTTGATGTTGTAGCTGTTGTCGATATCAGGATCGTTGATCAAACCCTTCCAGCCAACCGTCGTGCGAGGCTTCTCAAAGTACGAGCGCATGATGATCAAAAGCTCGCCTTGCACCTCGTCGCGCACCTTGGACAAACGCTGGCCTAAAAAAAAATTCATAAAAAAAAAAGAGGAATATCAGCAAATGGAGAAAAAAAGAGCACAATGGCACCAAAGACGTCAAAGACGCACAAAAACGCACAAAAATGCCAAAAATGCACCTCGCGTGGATCTCCGTCCGTCCCGCCCCAACTGCGCGCTTCCCGCCTGGTCCCATTTTCTCATTGTTGCTTACAGTATTCCTTGGCGGCCTGCGTGTCGTGAATGGAGCAGGGGCCGACAATGATGATCAAACGGTCATCCTTGCCCGTCAAGATATTGGACGCATCCTCACGCGCCTTGGACACGGCCTGCTGCGATTTTTCCGACTATGAAAATGCAAAAAAAAAGCATTAAAAAAAGAGTGAGCAAGATCCCTTGGGTCTTTTGTAACACCAAAAAAAAATAAAAAATAAAAAAAAGGTGTGCTGGAAATGCTTACAATGGGCAATTCCTCCTGCAAAAAGGCAGGCGTCAACAGAGCATTGTAACCAGTAATACGAAGATCTTCCATAGTTGTTCTGTGGAGAGTGAGTGCAAGTTTAAAAGAGAAAGAAGAAGGAAAAAGAGAGAGCCCGAAAAAAAAAAAAGATTGCTGATTTGGGAAAAGCAGTCAATTGGCGACGACGCCAAATCTGGCTCTGACTCATTTTTTGCATGTCAGTCATCGAAAGTCACCTTCTCCTTTGGGATTGGCGTACAAATACCCTTTTTACATAAGACATCTTTGTCTTTTGTCATGCTCTCTGGCCTCTTGATGCCATTGGCCCTGGCCTGGATTGCATTCTTGAATCTTGATGGCCATACAACAACCCCTCTTTTTGTCTCTCCATGGCCCGTGTCGCCTGCTCAATGGCCTGGAAGACACGCGCGTCTGTTGTGTTTTGATTTAAAACGCCATTGGCGGCGAGAAACTGGCTATGCGCGACGAGACAATGAGCCCACTGGCAAAGAGAGATGCCATCATAGAAAAAAGCCCAATGAATTGGCAACGCGCATGTGCTTTCGCTTGCTCATCGTCATCCGCGTCCTTTTGATTTGGCGGCTCCCATTAAGGTTTACCGTCGTTTTTTTTTTTTTTTACCTTCCCGGCCGTCCCCCCTTCCCCTGGAACCGCTTTATGCACAACGACGTAAACAAGGCTGCACGGGGGCTCATTTGGCAGTATAGCAAAAGGCAAGGCAAATGCAAATGATCATGACTCTGCAAAAAATAATCAGGCCATAGCTGCGTGGACGGACGCGCGCGCTTTCGCGCGTTTCGGCGCGAGTCCATACATTATGGACGCGAAGCAAGCACACGCTGCCCGGTGGAGGAGAGGAGCGAGCACTCCGAGGAAGCACACGCGATGCATGTGATCCTCGCTTGCTTTTTGGGTGGATGTGCATGAAAGACGCTCCCTTTTTAAAAAAATTGCGCGCCGACTCATTTCCATTGGGCGACCGTCACAATTATAGTTTACACAAACTCAATTGCCATGGTCAGGGCCATGTGAGCAAAGAGTGTGGGGGAAAAACAGGAACAAGAACAAAAAAAAAGTGTGGCTTTCATACGCTTGTTGCCGCCGCGTCACGCAAACGCAATGCGCGTGCTCGTGCGTAAATGCAAGGTCAATGTACCCAGTAGCCATGGAGAGAAGGGGGGGAGGTGACGACCATCCTTGCTTTTATCTTGTTTTTAAGAACAATTTTCTGTTCTGCACACCACTGGGCCCCCCGTCGCATCAATTGGGGCCCGCAAGGGCGCAGAATCCATCTTTTGACCTTCAATGAGGACCCGACCAGCAATTGGAGAGGATCTGGGTCATGGATCGACCGTGATGGGTTCATGCGCCGCCTTGAAGGAGTCCAAATTAAGCTAGACCGGGTGCGTCCATTATTATGGGTGCACCTTTTTTTTTTATTGGGTACGTAACGAGCATAGTGGAGGCATTAAAAAGTACAACATATAAATAAATCAATGGGAAGCAAAAAGGGGTATAAGATAGAACCATGGGAAGCGGAAGAGTGGGGGGGGGGATGAGTGGATCAGGCGGGCACGACGCGTGAGCGTGGTCA
Organism: Gongronella sp. w5; assembly: GCA_001650995.1. NCBI lineage: Eukaryota > Fungi > Mucoromycota > Mucoromycetes > Mucorales > Cunninghamellaceae > Gongronella > Gongronella sp. w5. The sequence continues at coordinate 186,007 of KV441877.1, forward strand.
TTGGGGGAGCTGGTATGTTGAATCCTTGTGTGTAGGACAAAATCAAGCGAAAAAAAAAACGAAGACGATCATCCAAAGGTCGTGTTGCTAGTAAAACAGGAACGGACAGATGGGCGCCTGGTCTCACACCTTTTTACTGCTGATGCGAAAGAAGCGTTTCAGCTTGTCAAACGACGTGGAACGGCGGCGCTCCTCGTTATGCGAGTCCACGGACGAGATCTCCAAGGACGAGAAGGATGATTTGGTGGGCGACGCGGCGGACCAGAGCGAGCAATGGCTTGTGTTGGGATTCATGTCGAAATGTTCAGTGAAACGTGAGCTACAGGAGGCCATTTTTATGATTGAGATGTGTTGAGAGTCGCGTGCACAGAGAGTGGAGCAAGAGAAAATGCAAAAAAAAAAAAGAGAAAAGAAGTGTTCTCGGATGTAGAGAAGGAGAGGTTGACCCCTCTTTATATTGAGTGTCGATGATTTTTTTTTAATCGGAACCTCACCAATCATGCAGCAGCTGAAATGAAGGATTGGCGGGGGGAAGGGGGGTCACTGACCAATGCATTCAAGTCCGCGTCGTGGGTGCCTGGGGGTGGCATGACTTGCCATCCAAAAACGTCCTAGTTTCAAATTCATTTCGCCAGTGTAACCAAAAATAATGCCTGGCAAGGTCATTGGACAGCTCTTGCGCGTTTGCAAAATATGGTGCCTTGTTTTTTCATTCCCAAAAGGCCAAAAAAGCTTGGAGCAAGCGCGCGCCTCCTTTTTTTTTTTTCTTATTTTGCGCAGAAAAAAAAATAGGGACACCCGTTTTGCTATGACCAGGATGTAAAGCATGATGATGTGCGGCGTGCTTGCTCATCTAAAATACCACGTCATCGAAGCTTAGAAATTATGCAAACTTTGTCACTTTGGTGACATTGCCATGCCATTGGTCTGAAGGATCAGCGCCAGCAGCTGCGATTCTTTTTTTCTATTCTCATCCAAGGCTGCTCACTGGCCACGGACCTCAATTGAGAACGTGCAGGGCCCAATTCCTTCCATTCTTCGATTTTTTTTAAAAAAAGCGTAAGGTGATGTCACCAAGAACGGGAAAAACCCCGCGACGGAGACATGCGACCAGCCTAAACGAGCAAACAATGACTGGCATGTCGATCCAAACACCTACACACACATACGCACACCAAATTGCGCCACCTTGGCCAAGCTTTTTTTTTTGTCCGGCACCACCGGGCTGGCGCTTTTGTTGCCAATCGGCGAATGAAATGGTGCCTTTTGACTGGCTAGTCCATAAAAGGCAATCCGGTGGCCAAGTTTTTTTGAATTTGAAAGGTCGATCCCTTTTTCTTTCTCCTTTTTTTTTTCTCTCTCTCTTTTTCGATACCACTCTCTCCGGATGCAGACCGTCAATAAGATCTTTGTGCTCTCGGGTCCCTCTGGCTCCGGCAAGTCCACCTTGCTGAAGCGCCTGTTTGCCGAGTTCCCCGACACGTTTGGTTTCAGCGTCTCTCGTAAGATGAAGCGGAAACACCGAGGCAAAACAGCGCGAGCTCACGTTTTTTAATTTTTTCATAGACACGACGCGCGCACCTCGCCCCGGAGAAGTCAATGGCAAGGATTACCACTTTGTCACCAAGGAAAACATGATTGCCGAGGTCGAGGCTGGCAAGTTTATTGAGAGCGCCACTTTCTCGGGCAACATGTATGGTAAAGTGCCTTTTTTTTGCCCTCTCATGAATCAATGGCTCATGTTGTCCCCCTTTTTTTTCACCGCTTGTTTTAGGCACCTCGATTCGTGCTGTGCGTGACGTCGCGGATGCTGGCCGTGTTTGCGTGCTGGACATTGATATGCAAGGCGTTATTTCCGTCAAAAAGACCGATCTTGCACCAAAGTACATCTTTATTCAGCCACCTAGCATGGAGATCCTCGAACAGCGCCTGCGTGGCCGCGGCACGGAGAAGGAGGAGGCTATCTTGGCGCGCCTCGCCGCGTCCAAGAAGGAATTGGAATATGCCCAGGAGCCCGGTGTTTACGACGCGATCATCGTCAACGACGACCTCGACCGCGCCTATGGCAAGCTCAAAGCGGCCATCTTTGGCAGCCAGTAACACAGCCACTGCCTCCCACTCACTCCAATTGCTCGTGTCGATGCTATAGATGTCCTTTTAGAATTAAAAATTAAAAAAAAAACTAATTGATCCCCAACACTGCGATTCTGACGGGTTCGTGGAACGACCTACCTGTGCCACGAGGCATTCTGCCATACCCCAAATCTGGAAGAATTAGCGCTGATTGAATCTTTAGACAAAAACCAGGCACAAGTTTGGCAATTTGACTTTTTCGACAATGATTCTTGCCCTGGAGCTCCTATATTAATTGCAGGCGTGAATTATCGACGCATCTGAATAAAATTCATTGGACGCATAAAACAAGGAGCCAGATGCTACTTTTCTGTCCATTGACCTGTTTTCTCTCCTTTTTACCTACCAATGTCTCATTAATGACTCCCACACCACCATTTTTTAGCCAAGATCTGCCAAGTTGTACAGAATCGGTTAAAACAGGAATCGCTGCGTGGTCTGGTCAATTTATTTTTGATTCAATCTTGCTATTTTTACTAGGTTGATGCACAGCCGCGCTTTGTTGTGCACGCGATTTGCGCGTCCCTGAGCCCTACTTTTCACGATGCACACGCTATAGGAGCGTTTGACACGCTTTTGACGCGTCTAACTAATCAAATAGAACGCCATTTGTTGATTTTTCGTGTTTTTCACTGTATGTCGATTAATGTCAGTTTTACAAAGTTAAAAGTACTTTCGTTCTGACATGAATCGAATTAACCTTTTTAACCGGTTCTTTAGGCGACTTGATTTTTTGTTGTGCAATGTCTAGATTAAGCGCAATACCAGAAAACACAAAATAATATGTTTTCACATAACGATTTTTATAAAACAAGGAGCTCATTCATTTCAGGCAGTGTGCGACGATCCATTGTGCAAGCAGCCGAAGAATTACGTGTCGTACGACGACAAAAACACGCCGTTGTTCCGCGTCACACAAGCTAAACGACTGTACAAGGATTAATAATACCACAATGAACAGGATGCTGCCAGAAACTTGGAGCAAGTGCACACTTTCGATTGCCATCGGCTTACTAAAGACATTGTTGAAGATGCTAGACACTTGCCTATCTGTAATTTTGCGCAATAAAATCGAACGAACGTTATTGTGAGGACTTAGCGAACGTTAGTAAAAAAAATTGAACGAATGTTGTAAAGACTTTGCGAACGTTCGTAAAAATTCTACAGTAGCGAACGTTGTGAAGGACTCGTCTTAGGGATCGTTTTGACCCTGAATTGGCCCTTGATTTACGAAAATGCATTTTCTCAGGAGTTGGTGATCCGATTTGTGAAAAAACTTGGGACCATCGAAGTTTTGAGTCAAATTTCCAATGGTCTAAATTTGGCGCCGGAAGGTCACACTCATAGGGAGAAACGCGTAAAATATTGTTAGGTCCTGGATTTTCACTAGCAAACGTGAATCTCGCGATTTCTCGAGACTAAGTGATCCGATTCACGAAAAAAATGAACACCGTTGGAGAACTAGGTTTGCCATCAGCTGATCCAAATTTGGAACTAGATGAGCGAGTTTCTGAGAAAGCACCAGATTCATAGGCGTAAAGGGGGTAAGGTCAGCAGCATTTTGTCTCGTACGGCGGCAACGGCTGAGCGCTCTCCGACGCGTGAGTCACCTCAAATGATCGGTAGTCAAACGCGGCCAAAGCGCTTGCGGTTTGGGGATATCGCTTCAAGTTTTCGGCGAGGTAGCCTTGAGGGATCTTTTGAATCCTGGTTTGGCCCTGAATTTGTAAAAAGTGCATTTTCTCAGGAATGGATGATCCGATTTGCGAGAAAGCTTTAAACCATCGAAGTTTTGGGTCGAGTATCCACTGGTTTAAATTTGGCGCCAGATGATCAGGCTTATTGAGAGAAACACATATGAAAACCCTATGATATAGGACGTAAATCGAGAAAATGGCAGGTCCGCTCATTATTTTCGGCTATGACAATATGATATGATACTCAGCGATTCTTTCTCCGTGATTTCCAAGGAATTGCTCGGTTATTCGCGTTTTAATATGTACAATGTCAATTTAATCGTGCATCAGCAAAAAAGAAAAAATTGGTATCCAAAATAGTAATACAAAGCCTCATATTGAGCAATAGGGCCATGGAGACGCTTCTAGAAATGCAAGGACATGTCATTTATGCTTGCTGCAGTTGTGGATAAGGTGGACTCGGTAGTTGTAGCGGACATGGCGCAACTTGCATGATCCAGCAGCCCCTGATACGTGACGCCCGAGTCGAGGAGTGGCAACGATGGCGTCATGACTGCCTTCGAGTCCGGCGCGACGCGCAGAAACGACGGCGACGGCGACAGGTGGCGATTGAACAGCTCGTTCCATTGGTCAAGATCTTGCTCGGTAGCCACCTGCATCCACAGGTCCCACCAGCGCACGCCATGCACTTTGAGAGTGTATGCGCCGGGCTCATTTGATGCAATGGTTGCGTGCGTGTATCCAAACACAAAACCTCGCAACGATTTTTTCTAAAACGAAAATCAATTCGCGTTTTTTTCGTTTTTTCGTTCTTTTTTTGTTACCGAATAGCAGCTAAAGTAAGCGGAGCGCGGCATGAGGACAACCATGTGCATTTCCCATACGGACAAGAAAGGGAAATAGCGGAACACGCGCTGGACAGGGACATTTGCCTCGTACGCGTCGAGTAACGTGGCACTCTGTTCAAGTTTGGCGGTGCCTGAGCGGCTAATGGCGCGGAACGAGCCTTTGGTTGTCTCTGTAGTGTGGACGACTTGGCGGTGGTGCAATGTATGCGGATCCTCGGAGGCAAGCGACGCGTCCGCCTGCGTGTCGACGACCGTGGACAGCCTGTCGCTGTGAAGCATCCCATTGACGCTCATCAGCTCGCCCAATGCCATCGATTCGTCGTCTCGGCGGCACACCACGTCATGGCTGCGCGACGACCCTGGTTTGCCGGCGCCCCGGGTGCTGTTGTTTAGGCTGTCAATGCTGATCACCTTGTTCTTTCGGCATTCTTTGATGAACCGGAGCACTTTTGGCAGGAACAATGCAAACAAACAGAATGTCGTCGCCCACACGATCATTGTTGCTGTCAAATAGTGCTGTGTGTAATAGTCTGTTGCAGGTAAATAAAACACAATTGCCCCAATAATGGCGGAAAAAAAGATGTTGCTAAAAAAAAAATGAAGATGAGAAACGCGTAAGTATGAAGAAAGAGGTACTTCTTACTAGACAGCGATACCAATTTGCTTGCATTCACTGTATTTCGCGTAGGATTTGCCCACGGAGCGTGTTTTGACAGCAAGATATATCGAAAAAACGAGTTCTGCAGCAGCGACGAGGGTGAGCAATGTCATAAACACGGTGTGGGACGACCCATTGTACACGCAGCCAACGTAGTACGCGTCGTGCGAGGATGGAAACACGTGCGTGCTCGCGTCGCACAAACCGAACCAGAGCGCAAGAATCAGCACGACAATAAACAGGATGCCGCCCGAAACTTGCAGCAGTTGTGCATCTTTGATTGCCGTCTGCTTGATAAAGATGTTGTTAAAGATGCGGTACACCCTGTAATTCTTGGCAATCAGGTTTCCAAGCACTAGCGAGTACCCAATGTTGAAAGCCACGGGTACGAGTACACACGTCATTCGATTACGATCACCCACGAAAAAAATGGCCGCTGTATAGCAAAACAAGAACCCAATGAGCTCAAGTACACAGAATAAAGGACTGATGCGCAAAGTAATAGCAATAAAACAAGAGGGGAGGCGCGTAAGTCAAAATGCAATTTTTTTTTGTGATTTTTTTTTTTTTTTTTTACCTCGAGATGCGAAATACTTCACGCTTTCGGTAGACGAGGACAAGGGCCAGGTTGCAGAGAGTGAGGAAAATGCCAAAGAACGAAGCGGCCATGATAATGATGGACAGATTCGAGGAAAACCCCGGATTGATGATCATTTTGGGTGGATCGCCGCTGGGCGCGTGGGTCGAGCCGTCGTGGAAGACGGGTGGCGAAGTGAGGGCTAGCGTTCCGGTGGTGATGGCGCCAATCTTCACACTGGAGCCATTCTGCACGTTGAAAATCTCAAAATTGCTAAAAACAATGCGTTTGGTTAGGCCATTGACTCTCTTACGATGCATGAATCTCGTTTACCCCACGGTCAGATCGCCATTTTGGTCAAAGAGAACGGGGCCCTCGGGCCCTGTGAATGAAGCATTGAATGTCAATGGCGTCAGATATGGGCCAAGCTGCCCTGTGGCCAATTGCGTCAATGCCAAGGACGTGTTGGTCCCATTGTGAATCACATTGTTGAATCCGTGCGCGAGCGTCATCAAGCATGAATACGCTTGCCTTTCGGCGTCGACAAAAAAAGGAAAAAAAAAGATACACCGAGAAAGATCAGAAAAGGCTGAATATCCAGTTTTTCTTTCCCCAATTGCGCAGCGCTGCCTCACCCTTCATGTCCGCTCATGTCATACTGGCCACCGTATGCATATCTGAAAATGAAAATGAAAAATGTAAGAATTGAGCGTCATGCTGCTAGGAGAGGCGTTTTTCGTGTTTTTGGTCGTACAGCCGAGGATCCAAGGCACCCCATTTTTGCATAAACTCGTCATAGGGCGCATAGCCCGGTAATTTCACGGTATCGATGAAATTAAAGATACCACCGGCAAACGTGGTGTTGAAATCTATAGGGGTGAGATTTTGCGTTGTCTGTGCGAGTCTCAGGATGGGATTGTCCGTAGCATTGCTGCTGCTGGTGCCATTTATTGTCGCCACGCTTGATGGGTTGGATGTGGCGAGCGGCGGCAGCGCCGTTATGTTGCGTACGTAGCCATTGAATCGCTGGACTTGGTGGTAAAGGGCATCAACATCCATGTCAATGGTGAGCCACACATTGTCGTTATTGACGTAGCCGGCATTGGCAGCGACAATCATGGCTGTCAGGGGCGCGTCATTGTCTGCAGCCACGTAAACAATGCGCACACCCGACATCATGAGCGCGTCCAATGCAGAACGCACATCCAGGTGCGGCCCTTGCGTATTGAATGACTGATACCCGCGAATAGTCACACCGCTGCTGCGCGCCTTCATCATGATATCCTGCGCCACTATCATCAAAAAAAAGTGAATAAGACGCGTCTTAACAACTTTTTTTCAATTTTTCTGTCTTTTTCTGTCCTTTTTTTTTTTTTTACGCTGTCTGCCAAAGTCATCTTCTGTGTAGAGGATGCCCATGTTGACCCATCCCTGATTGAGCATAAAGTCCAGCGCGGCGTCAGAGAAAAGTAAGTCGGTCTGGATGGTGCGGAAAAAATAGGCATATTGCGACTTGTCGGATAGGGAGGCTGGCAAATGCGGTCAATCACATGATGGTCAATGGATTCAATTCATCATTTTTCACTTACTTGCGACAGCCGAGAAGGAGCATTGCGGGATTTGCAGAGTGCCGGTCATCAGTGCGGACAGCGACGTCCACGACGATGTGATGTCGCCAATCATGGCGATGATGCCCTCGTGAATCAGTGACACGGCCGAGAAAATGGCCTGACTGATTGCGCTCTGGCCCTGGAGCTCCTTGGGAAACGAGTCCTGCTCGATCAACGTGATGTAGGCGCCCGGAATCAGGTTTTTCGTGTTAATCTCGGCGACCGCCATACGAATGGCCGAAATCCCACTAAGTTGAATTGGTTAAAAATAGCTCGCGGGTGTGCTGCCCTCAATTTCTTTATGCATGATCTGTTGTCGTCGCCTCTTTATCTTGATTTTTTTTTTGTATTTTTTTTACCTCAGTGTGATCATTTTTGTCAATTCATTTTCGTGCTGGTGGAAAGGCAGCAAGACACCAATCTTTAATTCGGTGCGTCCGACGGTGTTCACGGGCGAAATGTAGGTGGTGCCGTTTTTTCGCGCAACGCCAAAGGTGTAATTGTTCGCAGCGTCAAAATAGACGTTACTTGCAAAGGTGTCCTTGTCGTCATCATCGATAGTGTGATTGCCAAAAGCGTAGGGAAATCGGCTCATCGAAAATGCGAGCAATGAGGAAAACAAATATAATAAAAGAAACCGCTTTGGTAATGGGATCACGACAAAAAAAAAAAAAAAAAAAAGATCAAATTCATTAAAGGCGTGGTGTTTTACCTATAGCGAGCATTGGCGCTGGTAATGAAAAAAGGGGCGCGTCGACATGTCGCAATCCTCGCTTGGCTAGCTTGGGCCACACAGCACGCGTGTTCCATCTGAACCTAGCAAGAGATGAGCAAAAACGAAAAAAAGGAGCAACTGGATTCACTCCCCTTTTCTCAATCCGCAACTTGTCAGCATAAAAAGGGGTAAGAAGAGGGGGAGTGAGGGCGGAGCACGAAAGGACACACTTTGGGATTGAGGGAGACGAAAGACCACCAATTCAAGGAGGTACGCACGCCATTGGGCTCTCAGCGCCAGGAGAGCACGAAACCTTGGATGGTTTACACTCTTTGGTTTGCTCTGGAGTCTCAGGCGATCCATCATAGAACAAAAAAAAAAAAGGAGACTCTTGCCATGATCAGCGCGATTGAAGCTTGTAGATGCTGATCACGTGTGACAATTGCTCTTTTCGAGTCATTGGCAATGCGCAACGCGTCTTTTTTATTGATTGTTTTTTAGGAATATGAATGCATCCATGGCGTGGCTTCCATCAGAATAGATCTGGGTATCGAGGATGACTGATTTCGGTGTGTACATGTTTGACAGTGAGGATTTGAAGCCGTGAACGCGTCTTTTGCGAGTGGCGAAGGGGTGGCAATAGGTGGGGATGGCCATGGCGACCCCAGGAGAAGTGGTGAGGAGGTGGTTGACGCGTTGGAGGTCACTGGCGACGCGCATGGCGCAAATGCGAGCGCAAATGAAGATCGGCGCCGCGGGCGTGCGTGCGATCGGCAAAAAGCAAGACATTCTGGACACGGCGTCCCGTACACAGGATGGTGACGCATAGCGTCAGCCATCAGGCACTCGTTGCTGCAATACAACGAATCCTATCATACAAAAAAAAAAAAGGGGGGAGGAGGAAAATGAGTTTTTCGTCTCCATTGACGCCCAATCTGACGCCAATTCTTTACCGAGTCAATGGCCTTGTCGCATGACACACACCAGTGGAGATCACACATGGCAATAAAAAAAAAGAGATTTATTCAAAAACGGGAGAAAAGAAAGAAAGGGTGCATGAATTTCATCCCAATTTTTAAAAGGTTGCGGTGTTCGGGTAGCACAAGTGAAAAATTTCAAAGAGCAAAAATTTTTGGGATTTGCTGGAACAGCGATCATTCTTCCATGTCCGTCGTTGCAGGTGCATAAATGTGGCTAGCCTACGAATTCAAAGCGGCATCAGTGTTCTATTTTAATTTTTTTTTTTTTTTTTGTTGATCAATCGTACCATTTGCCACACTTGCACGATGTTGTCTTCGGCGGTGCTGGCGAGGGTCCATGGCTGCGCCGGGTTCCAATCAAAGTCGGCAATTTTGTTGGTATGACCGCCGTGCATGAACTGGCAAAAAATAAAATAAAATAAAAAAGCGAAAACATGAGATCACACTGATAATTGCGCCAATTTGTCATTGGCTTACCAGCAGCTCGGGAGGCCCGTCCTCGGCCTCGGTATCACTTTGCGTCTGGCCAATGCGCGAGATGTCCCAGACAAGAATGCGGCGGTCATTGCTGGCGGTGGCGAGCACAGATTCATGTTGCGGTGCCCATGCCAATTGCAAGATCTCCGACTGATGACTGACCAGCGTGTGTACCTTCTCCTTCATGTTACGCATGTCCCAAATCACGGCCGTCTGAGGAAAAAAAATGACGCGTCAATGCACCAAAACATGAAAAAAATAAAAACTTACGCGATCGCCCGAACCGGTGGCCAAGACCCACTCGCTGTTGGGTGCAAACGACACACAATTGACCTCGCTCTCATGCGCCAGGATATTGTGTGTTGGGTCATCGTGCTCCTTGCGTGTGTCCCAGCTTTTAAAAAAAAAGAAAAGAAAAGTGAGCTCGAGACGCGTGTCCAGCGTGACGTGTGGTTATATTTTTCGCGCGTTTTTACATCATCAAGCGTTTGTCATCGCCGACAGAGGCAAACAAATGGTCATATCGCGTGTTCCAGGCAACGTCCTAGGAAAAAGCAGATAAATACGTGTTTTCCCCTTTTTTCATTGTTTTGAGCTTTTACCTCGACGCCCGCAGTGTGGCCCTTGTACATGGCCAGTGGCTGCAATTCCTTGTCCGCTTGGGGCGCGGCATTGACATCCCAATGGCAGACAATCGAGTCAAAGCCTGCGCTAAGCAGGTGGCTGGACTTTTCTTTGTGCGGGTTCCACGCAAGGCCATAACCTTCTGCAGTGTGGCCCTTTAGTCGGAGGGTCGGGTCAAACTTGGCGTCTTTTGCGGGCTCGGCAGGGAACTTTGCGCAGTCAAACACGAAAACATCGCCAGAACGCGACTTTGTGGCCACAATATCGTGTTGATCCGGCTTGTATCGTGCCCGGTTGACCTCGCCGTCGTGCAGAATCCGCTGTGTCGTCTGGATGTGCGGCTGCTGTTGTTCCCCTATTTTTTTTTGAAGTGAAGGCGTAAGAAAGCGCGTCTTTTAATGCCATTTAAGCCGCTTACCTTGCATGTTTGCCTCGTACGTCTTGACATCGGCGCAGTCAGGGATCCGCACAGTGGCGATTTGCAGGTAATTCGGGTCGTCATCGTTAGTATGCGTGCCCAAGATCAAGCGCTGCAGCTTGTAACCCTTGTCCGGCACACTAAAAAAGGTAAAATCAGCTATTTTGTCCATTTTCTCGCGTTTTTCCGCGTTTTTTTTTCGCGCCATTGTGTGAACCTGGGGTACCTTTCGACGGTTGGCAGCCATTGGCACGTCAGACTGGGCCACTTAAACGCGTGCGTGACCACCAGATCATACAAGAACGGCGAGTTCTTCTTCCAAATCTTGTATTCTTCGTTGATCAACTTTTCGTTCTCCACCTCGGCCTGCGTGTGTGTTCCTAGTCACTAGGGTGAGACTCTCGTTTGGCACCGGCTGCCCGACCCATTGCATCAATCCACTCTAAACAAAAGAGCAAACGCCGGGAAACGGCGTTTTCCGTGCTTTTTCCCGCCTCGCGCCCGTTCCCCCGCGTCTCGGCCTTGCTCCAGGTAGTTCTCACAATCTTTTCGTATCCCTTCTTTCTTACCGTTGCTCATGGTAGCGGGCTGTACGGGTCAAATAAGCAAAAGAGCGGCAAAAACGAAAGAAAAAAAGGTGTTGCAAAAACAGCGCGGTGACCCTTTCCAAGAGAGGGTCCCGGCGGCGTTTAAAACTCGGACCTTTAAATCGGGCAACCTTCACATCCTTCGACGACCGCGTTTCACCGATATCTCAAAGTGGCGCGTGGTCAAAATCAGCAAAATCAAACCTCGTTCCCTAAATAACAGTGGCCTATCAACGAATAAAATAGTTCAATGATGATTTTTCGCTCTCTTGTTTTTTATTTATTTTTTATTTTTAAATGATCATGCAAAACGCCATCGGCCAGGTGAAGCGATTTAATAGAGATTTGCCGCGTTTTCGTTTCATTTCATACATTTTTTTGTGAGCCGTCTCTCAGGACTGTCTACAGTATCATCCCAGCAGCGACTCTAAAGAAATTCCGCTACAGTAATGGTTCCAGAATTGTTAAAACATGAAAAAGCTCAAGTTGTTAATACAAGTATTAGATTTCTGTTCATAAACCAATTTGCATGCCGCAATTTCTATAATTCTTTGATGTCTGCTGCTAGCATCAATGATTCCAACGATTTCTCGTTCAAATGAGCCCTCTCACGCGACACTGCGAGCGTGGTATGCGGAGCAGTGACGATTTTCAAAAATGGCGAATTTTCCAAGGGGAACAGTCGATCGCCCGAAATTCGAGAAATTTAGGTCTTCAGATCGCCACGCCATTCATATCATCATGCAAACCCAAGTCATTCATCGGCAAAAATGAAATAAAAAGCTGGGGTCCATAGGCTGGTTCCCGCGTAAAATGCATTTGAGGCTCTATTTTCGGCTCAAGGTCAAGTCAACGAAAAATGTCTGTATCTTGGAGAAACATACACCATCTGAAAAAGCGTGGCTCGCTGCTTATGTGGACATTAACGTTCGATGCGTAAAAAACCGCGTCAATCGCCTATTGACACGCGCCTGTTTTCAATCAACTAGTTGCCCCTGGCGTCTAGCTTGCTAGTGGACGCGTCAGCGCGGCTCTACGATGCGTTCTTCCTGTGCAATTTGCATTTGAAATTAAATCTAGAATTACCCATTGCTCGTGAACGACTGGATAGATTACGCCTTCTTTTTGCGTCTTTCGTAGTTTCTCCTTGCGAAGCTCACTGTATGTATGCAAGTTTGGTGTCATTCTGCGGACCCAAGTTTTGGATTTCTTCTCAGCTGATCGAAATGACACATTTTTTGATTTGCTCCTGGCACGCCTTTCCAATGAATTTTGACAGCTGCATGTAGTTCCACACTTGTTCCTTGCTGTCCATTTCGCATTGCGAGGTGTTTCGCAGCGGGCAGAGTGCCTGATAGGCCCGCTAATATCAATTTTTGCTAAAATTAACATTTTAAAAAGCATCTCTGGACAAACATTCCCAAATGGTCCCAAAACCGAAACAGATGAAAAGGGATGCATAAAACCAGCGATTTGGAAGTGGGAGGCCGGAACCTAAATACGTGTCATGGGCTAAAACATCGCAGCAACCGAGATTTAGCTTCTTTTTTTCGCGATTAGCGCAGTCAACGTGCACGATTCTGATCCAGACTGGGTCATTGCAACTTTGATCGTTGCGCTGTGCAAGTCATGATCGTTTGCCGGGGCATCGATTCCAAGTTTAAATTAAATTAAATGACTTTTTGTTTTATTGATGGATTGATCATATTTGAATTCTAACGGGCATCAATTAAAAAGTGGATCAACTACTTTTTCAATGGCCGTGGGCCAAGTAGCAAACGAAAAGAAGAAAAAAATGAGGAGCATAGCAAAAAAAAAAAAAGGGCAAAATATGACAAAAAACGAGAAAAAAAAGGTGTACATGAACCGGGTTGAGTGAGAGAGAGAGAAGAAATGGAAGTTAAAAAAAGGGGGGAGATGAGGACAAAACACGTGATTAAATTATACTATATAGATGAGGAGAGAGAGAGAGAGAAGAGGGAGAGAGGTTCATACATAAAATCAAAAAAAAAAAAAAAAAAAAAAAAGAGGGGAGAAAAAAAAGGCTGATGTAGAGCCTTTGCGGCCCTACATGAAGCTTTGCACATAATTGGTAAAAGGTTGATTATCGGATTGCGGTGCGGACGGTGTGGATGAATGTGCCTGCTTGTTTTGCTTTTCTTGCTTGGATGCGCCACTGGAGCTATGACGGTGGATGCGAATGTGCTGGTTGAGATTGTCCGAGCGGGAGAAGCGCTTGTTGCAGCTTTGGTACGGGCATGCAAAGGCTGAAATGATGAAGAAAAACAAAAAGGGTACATGAGATAACGAGAAAGAAGAAAAAAAGGCTGTTTCTTACGCTTTTCAAGGGTATGAATGGATCGGATGTGTCGCTTGAGATGCTCAGAGCGCTTAAAGACCTTTCCACAGCCGTCGGCCTTGCAGGTGAACATGCGTGAGCCACTGCTGGGTATATTGGAGACGCGTCTGCCTCTGGAGCGTGGGGTCTTTTTGACCTTGTCGTCCTTGATGGCGGCATTGGGAGGCATGCCGCGGCGGCGCATCTGTTGCTGGCCATTGTAGGGCTGCTGGGCAACGTTGGCGGAAGCATTTGCCTGGGTGGTGGACTGGTTGTTGGACATGTACATAGGGTTGGACATAGGGAACATGGAGGAGGGCGGAATTGACAGGCAAAGATCATTCATGAGGCTAGGCTGAGAGTGCTGTTGTTGCTGTTGTTGTTGCTGCTGCAAGGTCTCATCCTTGACATGGGGCGAAACAGGTGTCATTGGACGAGTGGGCGTTCCATAAGACGAAGGGGTCGATGGCATGGACACCATACTGTGGTGACGTTGCTGGTGATGCGCATGCTGGTGCTGCTGGTGATGCGCGTGATGGTGCTGGTCGTACATTTGTTGGTGGCTGAAACTATGATGATGGCGAGGGACGGCGTGATCATAGAAAGGGTGAAGATGACCGGGCGGATTGGCAATTGAGTGGCGGTGCGCGGCTTGTTGCTGCTGATGTTGCTGCTGCTGCAAAAAGTGGGGTTCGACCACGGACGGGGTGGGGCTGCACGTCATTTGAAAAGGCACCGAGGCGGACGGTTGGGAAAACACACTGTCGGCGGAATGGAAACCGGGGGACGTGGGGTGGTGATGGCCTTGCATGGCTTGCGTGGGCGCAATGGCCTCATTCAGCACCGAAGAAGCCGAAGACGTCGACGACGAGTCCAAAAGCACGCCTTGGTCTTGCGCGGGCGACGAATCGCTGGTGGACGACGACGAGTTTTGGTAATCCTCACTATCATCAGAGGGCGAGGACGAGGTCAATGACAGATAGCAGGGATCTTGGTCATACCCATTGGCAGACTGGCCAGAGAGCATATCCGCATAGCTGAAACGACGCGATTGAAGCTCTTTTTGCTTGCTGGTCGGCGACATGTAATAGTCGCTGCCGCCTTGCGCCTGGTTCAGCGAGCTCGGGTTCACAAATCGCATTTGCGATTCATGCACCAATGGGTCTTGGTACGATTGGATGCAGGATGAAGGCATGATTTAGACACAATGCGATTAAAAAAAAGGGGGAAATAATGTGCTAACAAAGAAAAGAGAACTGCGCTGGGTGACGGAAAGTGAGAGACAGAGACGAGGTGTCAAAAAAAAAAAAAAGAAATTGTAAAGGGAAGGGAAAAAAAAAAAAAAGGGCAAGGCGATGGAGGAGCTCGTATTTAAAGACTTTTTTATTATGCTTTTTTGGATTGCACGAGCGTGCCCGGCAAGCCAAGTTGAGATGGACAAAAGGTGATTCGCAAACGTGATGAATCGAGCGCGTGCGGAATTAGCAAATGGGATCGAGCACTCTTTTTTTTTTCTGGAAACGCAGGCGCGTCACCTGTCATTGGTCCAACAACATAGGCGTCCGAGGTTATTAGGGAGGCACGTCAGATTTAGAATGAAGAGATTAAGTTTTATATGAGCCAAAATGAGCTTTTTCCAGCGAGCCAAAATATCAATTTAAGCAAATTGGAATCGCTAATACGACCATTTCACGGAGACCCCGTCACTTTTTAATGTTATGAGATCATGTATAGAAAAGAGCACGAGTTGACGCCAAGGAGAGGGGGGAGAAAAGTGGGCGAGGCATCGAGGAAAAAAGGGCAATCCAAGGTGAGGCACTCTGATCATTGGGCAATTGCGTCGATAAAAAAGGGGCTACACGTTCTTCCTGCTACTTTTTTTTTTTTTCTTTTTACTCGAGCTCCCTGAAAAAAAAAAAAAAAAAGACAGCGAGAAAAATGCGTGAGCAAAAAGGCGGTCCTGCCCATTGTCATCTCTAAAATGACCATTTTCGAGAGATTGGCTCACATCTCAACTCCTTTTTTTCTCTTTAATTTCTCTGACAGGCATATTGGATTAATTATTCGTGCAGCTAGCAAGCGCGTCTATGCAATTGAGCTTCTACGTTGTGTCAAAGAAATAGGGAAGGATGTAAAAAAAAAAAAAAAAAAAAAAAAAAACAGGATCTTCCATGTCGATCATTCCGGTCCCATGGCAATCATTCTTGCCAAGTGAGGGCGAGACGCGAGACCCTGAAAAAGAGTGCACGTCAATGCTAACCCTGTTTTTTTTTTATTCCACTCAGTGACTGATCCCCGCCCAATGCGCCAAGCTGCATGAATCGGGGAAAGTGAGCCCATTTGGCTGTTTGTGGTGTCACCAAAGATGGTGACACAGCGCGTTTGGGGGGGGGGGAAGTCGTCACTTTCCAAGGGTGCCTATCGCTTTGGAAGCATATCGTGTGTCGGTCAAATCAACGTGCATCGACATATCCGCGTCGTGCTCATTTTCGCTCCAGCCCAAATTCACCTTGCCGAGCCATGCCCATATAAAGACATCAAAAGTGACAGTCGTGACAAAGGGGGAGGGGAGGGAGCCTGAGGGCCAAAGGGGGTCCTAGGAGATGAAGCCCGTTTTTTTTTTTTGGCTTTTTGCTCTTTTGCGTGCGATGCGGCCAAAAGTTCATTGTTTAAATCCGTTCATGTGCTTGTTGTCATGCCTCCTCGAAGGAGAGCACAACACAGGTTGCCTTATCAGGCCACAGATGCGCCCATCGGCGCTGGATGATACCATTGGGGCGCGCCGTCTCCCTAAATCCATGATCATCGGAGCTCACACCCGGTTCTTGTGCTGCCAACATGTGTTCACAGACATCATCTTAGCATTCTGGCGCGACTATGACAAAAAGAGAAAGAAAGAAGACAATCATGTGAAGTTGGTTTTTTTTTTCCATTGATCATCCGGAAAGGGTCATCATCGACGGCCATCTCCATCCATCGCGTAAAAAAGTCTAATTGGGGCATGAGCGACGTGGAGAAAAAGTCTTGACATCTTGGTTTTGCTCCTGAGTGTGTGGTCTCCTCGTCCAATTCCCCTTTACCCCTCCTCCCCACCGCGCGCGAGCCCCTCATCCCATCTTCTTGCTCCGCACGCAGCGCAAAAGAACGCGTCTGCCCCTATTTCTTCTTGCCCACAAGGTCGTTGTTGCTTCTCTTTCATTTCCCAACGAGCTCCTTGCATGTGGAGTGAGAGAGAGAGAGAGAGGAGGGGGCGAGAACTCATGGTTTGGAGAAGGGTGAGCACGCGCTTGTATGGAGCAACACAAAGGGCCGCACGCTCCGTCCCATTGTCACGGTGGCCTTACCCAAATCCCCAAAGGTTTAAAAAAAACGAGGAGAGAGCGCGGGTGAATGGGCGATTGTGTGACAAAAGGGACGGCCAGTGATATCGACTATCATCTGACGTCTGGGCGCGTAACCATCGTGAGCAATGGGGGCCGGGAGAGAGCAAATGGGCTCACTCACACAGAAACACACACTCACACACACACACCATACTGAGAGGAGATCCCCCGCTCATCACTGCGCAATCAAAAAAAAAAAAAAAAAAAAAA
>KV441877.1:203409-239415 GCA_001650995.1 Gongronella sp. w5
ACTGCGCAATCAAAAAAAAAAAAAAAAAAAAAGAGGGACCAATCCACAAAGCGCCTTGTTCAATGCAACAGCCTTGTGACCATCCGCAAGGGAATGGGTCTATTCTACCCAAAAGAAGCAAAAGATAAAAAAAAAAAAAGGCCCTCTGATCAGAACGTGGCGCTTGTTGCAGCCATCCCAATCCATCTCGTTTATTTCTTGACAAAGAGCGACTACACAACAAAAAAAATTGACAAGGGAAAAAGGACATCAGGTACAAAAAAAAGGGAGATGTGGAGAAAGAGGAGGGAAAGGAGGGGTAAAATATGTATAGAGTGTGATGAGCCACTGGCAACTTTTGCCAATTGGCAATCCATCAGGTCGGAATGGTATAGAAAGAGAGTGTACAAATGAGGTGAGACGAAGGGATCAAGACAAGACATGGGAAATTAGGGTGCGTGACGAGCCTTTTTGCCAATAATCGGTGCCATTGGCATTGGAAGGCGCGTAAGAAGGCGCTGGTGCGGACGCGGCAACAGAAGCAGTAGCAGAAGCATTAGCAGAGACAGGTGGTGGTGGTGGCAAGCGACGAGGCAATGAAGATGACCATGTCTCGGAAGGGATGGGCGCAGCCGGCGGCACCTGTTGTTGCTGTTGGCCATGTGCCTGATGGTATGAATAGCCATGTTGTTGCTGTGACGGCTGCAAAGTAGGAGGAGCATCCGAAAAATCGTCGTGTATGGGTGGCGAAGACGACAACAATGCCTGTTGTTGATGCTGTTGTTGTTGTTGTTGCTGATGATGAAGCTGAGGAGGCACGGGCGAAGGTTGCTCAAATGCTTCCACCCAAGCATCCGGTTGCATGACGCGTGAGAGACGATACTTGACGCCAAGATAGCTGAGATAATTGGATTTGGGAAACACGCGGACGCGCTTGACTTTTGGGAAATTGGTGTCCTCAATGTCGACAAACGTGCCGCCCAGGTGCAGCGTCTGCTCGAGTTTGGCCTGGTTGCAGGCGTCAAAGGGCACCCACTTGTTTTTCATAAAGACGAGCCAAGTAAAATACGTGCTTGGCTTTTTGGTCGGTTCCTGTGCGTCGTGGACCGTGCGGAGCGCCGCTTGCCGCTGTAATTCCTGCTCCAGCGCATAAGGGTGGTTGCGAATATCCTTGGGCATGTTTCCTGATAATACAATACAGCACAAAAACAAGTACAAGAAAATACAAAATACAAAAAAAAGGTGGTAGGCAGAGAGAGGGACGCAAAGGAAAGAGCACAAAAAAAAAGAGAGTGAGATAAAGTGTCAGAGCAAAACGGAGAAGGACCAGATGCCTCCAAAGAAAAAAAAAATAGAAAAAAGGGAGAAAGCAAAGAGCAAATGAAGAAAAAGAAAAAAAAGCGAGAGGGGCTGGAAGTTGTTCAAGTGGAAGAAAAGAGAAAGAGAGGACGATTTCCCACTGACCACGGTCGCCTGTGCATTTGGGCGTTGACCCAAGGTCACACAAGCAGCGCTGATCATGCTTTTTTGTGCGTGAACTCTTTTTATTTGGGCCACCAAGACCCATTTTTTTTTTTTTACTACGTCCATTTGTGGCATGGGGGGAGAGGCCCCACTTCATGGCTGCGAAGGCATGGGCGGCACCGGCGGCACACCAGCATCCTGGTCCTCGTCCTCGTCCTCGTCCGATGGGGGTATAGCCTGGTGCAACGCGTTTTTCATATTGTAATGCATCGCTCGCTTCTTGGCGAATTCCTCATGACGTTGCTTGGCTGGCAAAAAGTAACAAAACGAGATCAGACGCGTCCGATTTTCTCTTTTTTTCAGCGTGCTTACTCTGTTCATCCTCTTCCTTGTCCGATTCTGCCCATTCATCGTCGCTAATGGACACAGAGCGCGCCTTTTTGCCGCTGGACACGCTGGAGCGGTCCGATTCATGGCCGCCATCCAGCGCAAAGTCATCAATGTCGTCGTGGCGAGCGCGATAACCGAGATTTTCTATAAAAAGAGAGAGAGAGAAAGATGGCGGCCGGTTAGCTTTTTTCGCGCGGTTGGGCACAAGACGCGTGCCGCCCCGCCGTTCACGTGCAACGAGGTTTTTTTTTTCTGGGCGTTGTCACTATAAAAATACGTACCAGGCGGATTCAACACCTGATCGGTCTGTGCATTGTAACGAATGTACGGCGTCTTTGGCTCATCCACCTTCATGGTCGAGTCCTTTTGCGACTCGGTCAGCTGTAGGTTGTCTTCATCCCATTTTAAGCTACGAGAAAAAAAGAGAAAAACGAGCGTGTGAGTTGAGAGCCCCAGCTATTTCATCCCGGGTCCTACTGTGGCTCGCGGCCATTGGCCTGGCCCTCATTGTGGGGATGCTTGAGAATTCCTTTGATAGGCTTTGACTGCGTGCTCATCTCGTGTTTGACAAATGAAGGGAAACTTGTCGGGAAGAAAGAGAACGAGAAAGAAAAAAAACGAACATGATCAAAAGATGCGCCGATCGGGATGACACGCCCGCCCCTTTTTGCCGCCCCCATTGTCGCTTTCTTTGAGACTCAGCACCCATCGACCTCATGCGAATTGGACCATCTTGAATCAAGGGAAAATGAAGGAAGACAGTTAATTTACAATTAAACACGCGTCAATTGGCGAAAAAAAAATATGTACAGCGCTCGTTTTGGGCCCATTCAATGTGTCTCCGTTGGAGATATTTTATTTTACGTACAAGAACAACTGGTCCAAATTTGGCGCCATTATGCGGTCAGGCTTATTGAGAGAAACGCGTAAAATATTATTTTGGCTCTGAGCTCTCACTGAATGATCCGATTCGCAAAAAAAAAAAAAAAAATTTAGCACCGTTGGAGACTTTCACTATCATCTAGCCCTATCATAACCTGGGACCAGATGAGCAGGCTCCTCCGAGGGAGCGTCAGATACCGTAAAATGGTGGTACTGTATCATATGATACCGTAAAAGGGGTAAAGTCACCACCATCGACGGCAACAACATATTGACGCGCGAGTCGGCTCAAATGAATCAGCGGCCAAACGCGGTACGTAAAAGTGCTTGTGCTTTGGTAAGATTGCGTTTAAATTTCGGCGACTTGGTGCGCGACGACTCTGAAAACTCGCATTTTCGATTTTGATTTGGCAGGCATGCATGATGCAAGCTCGGCTCTGCCAGCCTGTCCACATTCACAAACTTGAGCTTCCGCAAGCGTGAAAAAAATCAGCCAGCATCTCAGCAACACAGCAAGTGACCGAGATTACTGTAAATACTGTAATGCAGCACAAAAGCAAGAATTTCATCCGATCGAGTTTTGGATTTTTGCACACAAATACTGTTGTAGACTTTGTCAATAAGTGAGACAAAGAATAGGGTTTTTAATCTGAAAACAGAGTGAAAAGAAAAAGGAAAAAGGGGAAATCTTCTAAACAAGGTGGGATTTTAAAGGCGGAAAAATGGGTGTGTGGCAGATTCACCACCGACCGACACCGGACTCTCAGCTCGGTCTGAGCTCAAGCGCTATCATACACTGACTCGCAAAATTGTATGGATGTTTGTCTTTTTTTTACGAATTGAGTCACCGAGCTCGATTGAGGCAATAAAAATTCATTGGACTTTGATACAGTAGGCACGTTGGTGCAGCGCCCTGTCTACAACGCACACAATGTGCGTTGACGCGCCTAGCACCCCACAATTGGCGTGCCTGGGAGCCTGGCTGATTGAGCTCATTGTTCTCGTTGTTCACAAATCACAACTGTAAAGCGATCAAAATATCATAAAGCATTGGATCCGTTCCTGTTTTTTGATCTCGTTCAGGGGCAGACGCTGACGCGTGCTATCATTTCATCAATGCCGCTTGAGCCATTCCACTGTACAAATTTACCATTTACCTAAAAGCCAAAAAAGCGCGTGTTTTTCAGATTTTACTGGCTTGCTGTGCCTCCAGAAATTTTTTTACAGCCATCCTGCTGCCCGCAGATGAAAGTCGCGTCACGGCGTGAACGACAGCCCAGTGCTGGCAACAATTCAGTCCGATTTTTTTTGAGCACGCAAATTCCAAAAATATTTTATTTGCCCTATTTTGCATTCATCTTGCCATCTGCATGGTCGACCCTGCTCAAAAACAACTACTGCATCGCATTCAGTGCAAAAATTGCAATAAAAAAAGCTTAAAACACGAAAGCGCTACGACCACTTTTGAAAATTCAGGGGTCACTCAGGGGTCACACACTTCAATCTCAGAAAAATCCTAATTTGGAATTTTTCGAACTCCGAGTGATCAATGCATCCCAAACAGGTAACTCCGACAATTTGCTATTGGCAGACAAAATGACGACAGGTCGCCCGACCTTGAGAAAAAAGCCCAAAGGGTGACGCATGAACGGCGATCGACTGAGAAAAGTGCCTACTTTAGGCAAGTATTTTGCAAAAAATTAAGGTTTGGCACTTCCAAATTAAGGTGCGTGGATTGCGTGGAATTTTTATTTTTTTGTATTTTTTTATTTTTTCGTTTTGCACATTTTTGTGCGCTGACTGTGATGGGCTGCAGCCTGGTGAAATGACCGATGCAAAAAGTTCAAACCCAAGCTCGCGCGCTGCGAGTCATCCCATTTATATTACAGTAGGTACTTTGCCCATCTGTTTGTTAATTAGCAAATCTGCAATAAAAATCGGGGGTCGACTAGACCGTTGTCGAGTACATCGCGATCAAATATTTTGTTGAAAAAGTGGATTTTCTCTGCCAGTTTTGGCCATCATCCATCGATGAAATTGGTCTTATAATAAATACTGTATACTAAGTACCGGTATGTACTGTACATTATCATACTGTAATCGATAGAAGAGATTCAGCAGGTTCTTTTTTGACACGTCGAAATACTGTAGGGTTGTCTACTGTACGTATCGAGCGAGCGAGACGAGAACCACCCTACCTCGATCTCGATAGATAATTTTTGTGACATCTCGATCTCGCTCGTCACTCCTCGACGTTCGAGAATTATCGAGAAGAATTTAGGGTTGTTAATTCGAGCGACCGAGACGAGATTCACCTTGTTTTGTCTCGTCTCGACAAAAATTTGGGTCATCTCGATCTCGAGCGAGATTCGACGAGCGAGACTCGAGAATGTCACATGACAAAACTCGAGCATTTTTCTTCAAAACTTTGCTTGGTGGAGTGAAAAAAACTCAGCATCTACAGTAAGCTGTACAGTAGTAGTCCCATTACAAGAGATTGGATGCATGGAGACATGAATCTATGTTCCCTTGCAGGCGTGGCGCCATAAAAATTGGAGATCGATCGAGCGAGTGTCCTGCAAAACGCGCTTTCACGTTGATTCTTGAAAGCACGAGTTTTAATTTCATTTTTCACAATCCGTCAAACAAAGCTCATGAAAAGCGTTGCGAAACTCTGCATCGTTTGTCACGCCAGCGGGGACTGCCTTGGCGCGTCTACAGTATTGTCGGACAAAATGCAAAATCGCGCTTGTCGTGTGTTGGCGCTCGTTTTAAAAGCACGACGCGCGCGGCGGAGAATGACAAGGCTCCCCTTTTTGAGAATAGCTTCTTTTCTTTTCCTTTCCAGGTCCTTTTTTTTTTTATTCCATTGGCCATGACGACGGTGACCACTTGCGCTTGGGTATATGACATTGCCTGTGCAAGTAGAGGCGAGTTTTTACCATGGCATTGGTGTCGGTGGCGGCGTGGCGTCTGATCATGGCGGTGTGTCGTCGTCGTGGGCGTACGGATCGACATTGTCGATTAGCTACTTTATCACGGATGCGCCGCACCTTGTGTCGACTCGGAGTATGCACCTTATCAAGGCGGCGTCGCTTGCGTCGCCGGGCGATGTGGAACTTTTGCAGCTGCTGTGCGTTGCGCTGCAGCGCGACAAGCAAAAGTTCCAGCCGCGGCACGGGGTGATCCACGCTGAAAACTCGGCCGCACCTTGGGGGCTTGTGTCAGCGGTCAAGGACCGTACCGACACGCTTGTGCTGCGGATCATTGACGGGTCGAGCCTTCCCGAGACGCAACAGCGATTGCACCAGCCGCTGTTTACCGTGGATCCGGACGCGTGGGCGTCGTTGCCGGTAGCGATTCTGCAGGCCTGTCAGCGACTAGTGGCGGAACAGGCTCAAGACACAGATGCGCGCCAGCAATTGGTCGAGCTGGTGACGCGCACGCACAAGATTGCGCGCATCTATGGCTACGACGATTATTGGCGCGTCACGGAGGGCATCTGCACGCGTTTCCAGCTGGACGCGACGCAATTCCTGCAGAATCCATAAAAAACAGGTAAAGCGGCAAAAGGGGGCGAAACAAAAATAATTTTTCCTATCATGCACGCCCTCGCACGTTGCCCAATGCCACGCGGGCGGCACTCACACGCTCACACGCGCAACACGTTATCTTATTTTGGTTGTTTTTGATTAAAATGTAGGTTTTTTTCAAAGACTGCCGGCCCGGTCATTGTCTCTCGATCTTTTTTCTTGTTTTGATTGGGTTGTACGCGTTTCTGTTGCACGGTGTGATCACGCTGGGTGCAACGAGCCATGGTAAGCGGCAATGCCATGTCAGGTCAAGTGAAGGCAAAATTGGAAAACTGATGGCACCGTTTCTCTTTTTATTCCGTAGCACGGATTGGCAAGGCGCTTTTTGCTTTTCGCTTTTTGGTTTCGCGGCTGTTTTTGGCAGGTATGTTTCAATTCGCATTGGAAAATGAGAATTGGAAACTAAACTATGGTGCTTTTTCCACGCTTTCGGGGCGTTTTTATCATCCTTTAGAACAAAAAGCGTTGGGATGACCTGTCACTTGGTCTCTCTTTTCATCAATATAAAATATACCCCATCTTCATTTTTCTTCTCTTTCTGTTTGCTTTCGTCTCCTTTTATCTCCCCCTTTTTTCATAGATCTTTTTTCTTCATCACGTGTCTTGTTTCGTGTCATGTCAGCTGCACCTGCCACTGATGATTACCCCGTGGATCGCGACCCTTTGTATCACGCTTCGTTTGCACTTTCCAAGGAGCGTCGGCCACCATCACTGTCGCATGAGACGTTTCCGATGAAAAAGCCGCTGTTGGCGCCTGATCAGATGCATGCGCAGCAGCATGAGCCTGCGGCGCGGTCGGCATCGTCGTCCTGGGAGCGCACGCTGGACAGGTGCATCAAGAGCATTGTCTCGATCAAGGCGACACGTGTTAAATGCCTGGACACGGAAATCCCCGGGGCGTTCTCGGCCACGGGGTTCGTGGTGGACGCAGAGCGTGGACTCATCTTGTCAAACAGGCACGTCGTGTCCGTGTCGCCGATTGTTGCGCAGGCCGTGCTGTGCAATTACGAGGAAATCGACTTGCAGCCCATCTACCGCGACCCGATTCACGATTTCGGCTTTTTAAAGTATGACCCTGCGCAGCTGCGCTTCCTCGACGTGCCCGCCATCCCATTGTACCCGCAGGGCGCGCGCGTTGGCCAAGAAATTCGCGTCGTTGGGTATATAAAAAAAAATGGAAAAAGGAAAAAGGAAAAAAAAAAGCGAAAAACGGAATCATTCTAAACCCCAATTGACCTAGAAACGATGCCGGCGAGAAGCTCAGCATCTTGTCGGGAACACTGGCGCGTTTGGACCGACAGGCGCCTGAGTATGGAACTGGCGAGTACAATGATTTCAACACATTTTACTACCAAGCTGCATCGGGGACGAGTGCAGGCTCGAGCGGCAGTCCGGTGCTTGATTTGGCGGGCCGCGCAATTGCGTTGAATGCTGGCGGGGCGACGCGGTCGTCGTCGAGCTATTATTTGCCGTTGCACCGCGTGCAGCGTGCATTGGCGTGCCTTCAGCAGGAAATCCCAATTCCTCGAGGCACGTTGCAGATGGAGATGGTGTATCGTTCGTTTGACGAGCTGAAGCAGCTTGGCCTTGCGTCGTACATGGAGCAGCGATTGCGGCAGATGCTTACAGATGGAATTGTTGCGTCTGAGGGCCTGCTCGTGGTGAAATCGGTACTTCCCGAGGGTCCTGCCGCCGACAAGTGCGAGCCCGGCGACATTTTGTTGAGTGGCAATGGCGACATTATCGCGTCCTTCATTGATTTCGAGGCATTGCTAGATTCGCATGTCGACAAGCCCATCCAACTCGTGTTTTCACGCGCTGGCCATTTGATCCAAGTCGATTTGCGTGTTCAGGATATGCACGTGCTGGTGCCGCACAAGTACGTTGAATTTGGCGGCGGCGTCGTCCACGACTTGTCATACCAAATGGCCCATTCGTATGGCCTTTCGCTGCGCGACCCTGGCGTCTATGTAGCGTCCTCGGGCTACATTCTCGGCACCGCTTATTGTGTGCGTCGCTCCGTCATCCGGGCCGTCAACAACCAACCCGTGAACCATCTAGCCGACTTTATTCGCATCGTACAGCAATTGCCGCACGGCGCACGCGTCCCTATCCGCTATTACTCGCTCAATCGCGCCAAAAAGGAGAAAATCATGCTTCTCCATGTCGACCGTCGCTGGCATCCCTTCCACCTTGTGACGCGACAAGGTAAAAGTCGAAGAAAAGAGAGAGAAAAAATTGCTCGATGCCATTGACATTCCTTTTTTTTTTCTTTTTTTTTTTCTCTTTTTTCCCCTTTTTTATTACGCGCAAAAGAAACGGGCTTATGGGATTACGTGACGCTTCCATCGCCCAATGGTTCGACTGGTACATCAGCTGAGTCGGCCAGCACCGACAAGTGTCCAAACGAGGACGCCTTGACCGCGAGTGTCAGGCAGGCGGGTCCCATGACTGACCAAGAACCAATGCATCAGGTGGCTGAATGCCTCGTATCTATCGACTGCTACCCGCCATTCATCATTGACGGGTTGCAGACGACGCATGCGTTTGGTGCCGGGCTCGTCGTGTCTTTAGATCCACCAATGATCGTGTGCGACCGCGACGCGGTGCCCGTCGCCGTGTGCGACATCTCGGTCACCTTCCGCAATGCCGTCACCGTCGACGCACACGTCCTCTTTTTGCACCCATTCTACAATTACGCGATCCTCGCCTTTGATATTGCCGGCGTGACACGCGCAGGTTATAGAGTCCAAGCCGCCACGCTCAGCGACAAACCCCTTGATAAGAATGATCCCGTCCACTACGTTGGCTTAGGTGGTAAGACAATTAAAAGAGGGAGAAAAGTGAGCACTTCATGGATCAAATTTGACCGTTTTTATGAAAAAAAAATAGGCGATTCAATGCCGGTGATCAAAAACACGTATGTGGCGGGCACAAGGCGGATTCGAACCAAGGAGTGCAAAGTGCCGCGCTATCGTGCGGTCAATGTGGAGGTGGCCAAGACGGGCGAGCCTCTGAATGGCCAAGGTGGCGTGCTTTGCAACGCAAAGGGCGCGGTGCAAGCTTTTTGGATGAACTTCTCGATTGATGATGACGATGATGAACCGCGCGCTGTAATGGGCGGGCTGGCCAATGCGCTATGGGTGCCGATGGTCGAGGCGTTCCGCACGGGCAATAAGGACGCACAGGTTGTTTATGGATTGGAGGCCGAGTGCTGGTCCATGCAATTGGCGCATGCGCGGCTCATGCAGCTGCCGGACCACTGGATGGACCGATTCAGCAGCCAGGCATCGCCACATGTGCTCTACATTCTCGGCTTCACGAACCCATCGAGTGCGTGCACGCGTCTTTTGCACGTTGGTGACCTCGTGCTCGAAATCAACGGCAAGCTCATCGCGTCCGTCAATGACTTGCATCAATTCGACACCCTCGCCGAAATTGACATGGTAAGGATTCCTTGAAAAAGAGCATCGCGATCATTTTTATTCCTCCAAGTTCTCGATTTTTGCGTAATCTCACATTCTTTTTCATTATAACACAAGGTGGTCTTCCGTGACGGGCAGGAACAGCGTCTGCGCGTGCCACTGACGCCATTTGACGGGCAAGAAACGACGCGTGTGATTGGATGGCAAGGGATGTACATCCAAGACGCGTACCAGGCGGCGCGCGAGCAGGTCCGCGAGCGCGTCCCCGAGGGCGTGTACGTGTCGTGTTGCCTGTTTGGGTCTCCGGCACAGCTGGGTGTCCAGGTCGGCGTGTGGATCACCGAGATTGACCAGGTGCGCGTGCCTACGCTTGACGCGTTCCTCGATGTGGTCACGCACTTGCGTGATGATGGCCATGCCGAGGACGAGGACACCAGCGGCGAATTGTCGCATCTTACCTTGGAGGACAACCCATTAAATGACGCGTCGCGACCCGATTCCGTGGAAAACTCGGCAAAGTGGCTTTTGGCGCGACCGACGGCGCCATTGGCGGCCGCTGCGACCCTGCCGACCAAAAAGACGCACGTACGAGTGAAATACGTGACGCGGAGTAACGTGACGCACGTCAGCATGCTGCGCTTAGACTGGCATTACTGGCCAACGTGGCAAATCAACAAGGATACGACCAATTCGCTCGGATGGACGCTCAAAACGTTCCCGGGACATTAGACCCTTTTCTTTCTTGTAGAATTGATGTAGATTTTGCAATTTGTCCTCGATTAAAGTAGCTTTTCTTTTCCCTTTTTCAATGTGCCCCGCGTGATGCAGCAAAAATTAAGCGCTCATTGGCCAAAGCGGAGCCGCTGTAAAAAAATTCCGTGCCACGCCTCCCAAAAACAAAAAAAAAGGGCGCACATTGAAAAAAAAAAAAGGGCAGGAGAAAAGGGATCGAGCCAACTTTTTTTTTTTTGTTTTTCTTTTCTTTTCTTTTCTTTTTTACTGTTTCTCTTTTATCTTTTGATCGCGCTTTGCTCTTCAGGGCACCCCCGCGGCTGTTTCGTCTCTTTCCTCCTTTTTTTCGTTTATTGTCACCCACCACCCCCCTCTTTTATCCTCTTTTTTCACCAATGTTTGGACAATCAGCTCCTACCACGGGTTTTGGCGGCGGCGGCCTTGGTCATCAGCGCAACAGCACGTCGCTGTTCACGCCGGCGTCGACGGCGGGGACTGGCGGCACCACTTTTGGCCAAGCAACGGCCACGAGCACGCCATTTTCGCTTAGTGCCGCGCCTCAGCCGCAACAACAGCCACTAGCGACCGGTTTTGGCGCTTCGTTGGCACCACCAGCAGCGTCTACGTCAGGGTTTGGTGCCACGCTCGGCGTGCCGACTGCTGGGTCCACGTCGGCCGCGGGTTCCTCGTTGTTTGGCGCTCAAAAGACGTCTGCACCGCTGTTTGGAGGTGGACTCACGACAAGCACGGCCGGCACACAACCCTTTGGACTCGCCAAGCCCGCGGGCACGACCACGTCTCTGTTTGGTGGCGGCAGCGCGCTCGGCGGCAACCTGCAGACACAGCAGCAGCAGCAGCAGCAGCAACAACAGCAACAACAGGGCCTGCTGAGCCTCCAAGTTGCTTTTCCTGATACCAATGTGCCCGTGTACAGCTATAGTCAAAACGAATCCCACCGGATTCTCCTGCCACAGCATGCCACCCGCACCGACGACCGCAAATCATGGACAAAGGACAAAAAAGACACCATTGACCCCGCACCCTTGCGCTTTGACGAGAAGCGCACCGTCGTCCCCTCGTTTTTTGATGGCGCCTATCTCGCTCGGGTAACTTGAGAAAAAAAAATAGAGTGAAAGTGAAAATGAGAAAAAATTGGCAACTAATTCTGATTTCCACCCACTTTTTTTTTTTGTTTCCAGGGCAACGAACAGGCCAAGACCGGTCAAAAGCGATCCATGGTTGGCGATCATCCGTAAGTGCATCCATTGGACATAAGAGTTGCCTCATGGAGGCCCATTTTCTTCAAATCATTTGTTTCTGCGATTATTCACGCGTTTTTCTCCCCTTTTTCTTTTTTTTTTTTTTCTATTGTTGCCAGGCGCAATGTATTGCGCAAGTCCGACAGCGCGCCGACCACGTCGGCGTCCAGGGGATTCTTTGGCAATTCGGACGACGACGACAAAAGCGAGGGCTTTGGTGGGCAAGCGAGCGAGCGAAAGCGATCGTTTGGCGAGCCGCCCGGCGCGTCGCTCTGGGACGTTGGTCTCAATCCAAAGACAAGCCCCCACTCACGTAAATTTTGCTTTCAAACTCGCCAATTGGACGTGCTGTCGCTTATTTTATCTTTTTTTTTTTCCTCTTCTTTCATATATAGTAGACAAAGATCACTTTTTACGGCCTGCTGACCAAGAGATTGAGTAATGCCACGAACATAGGACAGGGGGAAGGGCGGGGACGTGGTCATTGGATGTTGCTGACGCGCTTTTTTTTTTTTTTTTACCTCTTTTATTTGAATTTTACAAGGGTGATCAAGAGTGGCCCATCTACCAACACGGTCAAGATTTTTGGGTATACGCCCGAGTTGGCAAACGAAATTTACGCGTACTTTGCGTCGTGTGGGGCCGTCACAGAACATCACATATCGCCCGGTAACTGGATGACCATCCAGTATAGCAGCAAGGACGCTGCCTCGCGCGCACTTTTATCAAACGGCAAGATTCTGAAAAATAACTGCATGATCGGCGTGTCTCTTTTGATACCACCATCGACAGCATCGCCTAGCTCACTGCCCTCCTCCGCATTCCCCGACGTCCCGCCGCGAATTCAATTCGCTTCTTCTGACACATTATACAAGGACAAGCCTGCCTCATCTGCTAGCAAGGACGCAAGTATCGTCGCCAAGCTGAAACAGGCGTTTTTCGGGTGGTAGAACTAGGCATGCTCGATTTTTTTTGTTTTATTCTGCACCCTCATTCCCCCTAATTCCCTCGCTTTTGATTGTTCTTTTTGATCCACTTTTTGTCTCATTCATTCATCCTTCCTCCCTCCCCAGAAGCTTATTGTCCCCGTTCTGCTTTTACCTCGCCCTCACACTTTTCTGTCTTTATTTATCATTTGTTCTCTCACCCCCACCTCCAATGTCAATAAAATCAGGATTCTTCAAGAACGACGAAAAAATGCGTCGGATGGGCTCGAGCGGCGGGCGGAGTGTTCCTTTTTGAATGGGGGGCCCGCATTGCGATCCAATTCTCTTCGTTTCTTCCCTTTTTCTTTTTTCTTTCGCCTCGTTTTGTAACCTTTTCTCTCTTTTACCTCTTTTTTTCTTCTTTTTCTGTTCTTGTATGGCTTCTCAAGACACACCTAGCCAAACAAGCAGTCGATACCCAAGCAAGTGGCACAAAAAGAACCCCACCTGGTCAAAAGAGAGGCCGTGGTCGCGATGGAAAAAGCAAGAAAGCTCACTTTTTTTTTCTTTTTTTTACGCAGCAGGTCAGCCAAGCACGTCCGTGACGGATGAAGGCTATAGTGAACAGCGCTTTGAGCTTGCTGAACACATGAAAAATTGGACCGACGACGAAAAGGGTGGTAAGTTGCCCCCAATTGACGACATTTTTTTTTTCTGGTTGAAACCCGTTTTTTTCTTACTCTCTCATTCATTCTTGGGATTAGAGTATGCATACCAGCTGCTCCTCTCGATACCCACGCCGAAATCCCGCCTGATTGTTGACCGCCTGAGCCCTTTGCTGCATCATGATTACATCTCGGTAAGCAAGGGCCACTGGAAACAAACCCTAGTGAGGGTTTTTGCATGCGAGGGGCTCATTCATCTTTTTTTTTTTTTACCCCTTGCCTCCCTTTTTTTTTTTAAAAAATGATTCCTCGTTGCTGGTTGCCTTTTTCTTGTTTTTCAACTTTTTTTTTTAGCGATTGCCCAGTGAATTGGGCGTTCTGATTGCCGGGTTTCTTGACATCCAGACGCTTGTTCAATTGCAGCGCGTGTCGCGCCATTGGCTTGGCTTGACGCGCGATCAGGCGATGTGGCGCACGCTGTTTATGCGGCAAGGGTGGACATACAACGAGGCGGCCATGAGTTCATATTTAGCCAACGACCCCACGCCGTCGCAGCAACAGCAGCAACAGCACTTACAACAGCTGAATGTTCGGCAAAATGAT
Source organism: Gongronella sp. w5 (assembly GCA_001650995.1). Lineage (NCBI taxonomy): Eukaryota > Fungi > Mucoromycota > Mucoromycetes > Mucorales > Cunninghamellaceae > Gongronella > Gongronella sp. w5. The sequence goes on from KV441877.1 coordinate 217,328, forward strand.
GCATATACATCAAGATCGCAGTTATCGCGCGGGCGCATTACACCCCTTCCACTTGCACGCACGACGGCGCCCAGATACGATCCACGGCGGCTGCCGACGATGCCTGGGGCCCCGCCACCCACGTCGTCGAATCCCACACGGCGGCGACGGCCGCGATTCCTGCCGTTTAGGCGGAATCGCGATTCAGAAGCCTCGCGGCCGCCCAGTCCTCCTTTGCAGGCCAGCTCCAGCAGCACAACAAGCACGAGTGGCAGTGTGAGCGAGTCCGAGGACGTCATGGAGAGCATTTTGACCGACCATGCGCACGATGGCGATGATTCTTCGAGCGGTGGTAGCGACATGGATACCAGCAGCGACCATGGCGAATTAACGACGACAACAACCACGGCAACCACGACAACCACGACAACGGCCACTTTAACGACGACCATGACGCGACGCGTGATTGAACGCGCGTCGCAACGTCCAATGGGTGGCGACGAGACGGGTCAATTCCATTATTCCGAAGAAGAAGATCGGCGATTCATCAATTGGCGGCGATTGTACGAAAACAGGCACGCTATTGAGAAAAGGTGGCAGACGGGCAATTACTGGCTGCGGTCGTTCCCAGCCGCAGACGCGCAAGGCGAGCTCCAGGGACATACAGATTGGGTCTATTGTCTGCAATTCGACGCAAACACCCTTGTCAGCGGCAGTCGCGATTGTCATTTGAAGATTTGGGACATTGCCACAGGCACATGCACACACACCCTCTTTGGTCACTCGGCCAGCGTGCTGTGCTTGCAATTCAACGACGATTGGATCTTTAGTGGCAGCAGCGATCGATCTGTTCTCGTGTGGGATAGGCAAAACGGCTGCATGATCCGCCATAGGCTCGCTGGCCACACCGGCCCCGTCCTCAACCTGTGCTTCCATGAAGGGCGCCTCGTCACAGCATCAAAGGACCGCACCGTCCGCGTCTGGGAGGACGTCCGCTTGCTCCACGACCATGAATTGCAAACAAAGCAAATCCTCACGGGCCACGAGGCCGCTATCAACTCGGTCAAGGTCCACGCAGACACCGTCGTCTCCGCCTCGGGCGACCGTACCATCCGTGTGTGGAATGCGGTAAGTCAAAAGAAATTGAGAGAAAAAAAAAAGTGTAAAAAAGAGAAAAAAGGAGAGAGAGATAATGGCGCGGTCTTTTTTTTTTTTTTATTTATTTTTTTATACATGCTCACCCTCTCCTTTTTCATTTTTTCAGGTGACCGGCCAGTGCCTCAAGGTGCTCAGCGGGCACTCGAGAGGCATTGCATGTGTAGAATTGATCGGCAAGTACATTGTCAGCGGCTCGGGTGACCAGACAATCGTCATTTGGGATTTGGAAAAGGGCGAGATGCTGCACACGCTCGCGGGCCACACCGACCTCGTGCGCACGTTGCAGATGGATGCTCATCAGCGATTCATTGTCAGTGGCGGCTACGATGGCACATTGCGCATCTGGGACGCCATCAATGGGCAGCAGCAGCGCTCCATCCAGCGCGGCATTGATGGAAGGTAAAGTTTCACGGCAATTGAAATGTCTGAGAGATGGTCTGTGTGTGTGCGTGTGTGTGTGTGTGTGTGTATGTGTGTGTGTGTGTGTGTGAGAGAGAGAGAGAGAGAGAGAGGGACGAAGCAGGGCCTCAATTCGCTTTTTTATGATCAAATAGAATCCTCAACTTGCATTTTGACTTTACAAAGATCGCATGCGGCACAAATCTGTCACGGATCTTTGTCGTGGACTTTTCGCATGGCATTGACACGATATTCCTGGTGTAGCACGTCTTAAAATTAAACAAAGACCAGCATTTATGTGAAATGGGATACTTGTTGCATGAAACAGAAAAAAAAAATCAAAATGGAACGTGAGGGACAGCCAGTTTGTCCCGGCACTTTGGTCGTGGGCTTCTTTTTTTTTGCACAGTGGCCTTTACGTGCAGCCGTTTTGCAAGAAATAAGAGCAATGTGGATGAAATGGCACATCAAACGAGGCATTTTGCGAAAAATGGACAAACTTGCGTGTGGTACTGTCAATTTTCCCCAGAATTTTTGGTCGTGGACATTTTGCATGGCAATGGACGCATTTGGCTGCATAAAAAGGCAAGTCAAAAAAGGCATGGAACGAGAATTGACGTGTTTTTTTTTGGTTTTGCCTCGTGGTTTTGCCTCGTCGTCGGAGCGGCATCATATGGTTTCCACGGTGACACCAAAAAAAAAAGAAGGTGGCTTTGACAGGTGTCTTTCCAGGCAGTGCCAGAATCTTCTTGGGTCGGTGCGGGCCCGAATTTTTTGAGGCTATTTTTTTGAGACCTTTTTTTTGGCAGAACCAACCTTTTTCTTCCTCTTTATTCTTTATCTTCTATTTTCACCATGTCTGTTGTGGTAAGTTCCCTTGACAGCGACGCGTGACGCCCAATTGGTGCATTTTTTGTGTGTCTTGTTTGCCACTGAGCGTGCACTTTATGAAAAAGACATGAAAAAAGGGCAAATCGAGCTTTTTTTTTTTTTTTTTTGCTCACTCTATCCTTCTTTTTTTTTTTTTTTGTTCTCGCTACTTGTTTTAAACAGGGTATTGATTTGGGTAACCTCCAGTCCGTCATCTCGGTCGCCAGAAACCGCGGTATCGATGTCATTTGTAACGAAGTGTCCAACCGTGCGACGCCGTAAGCCGATTTTTTTTATCATTTTGACAGCGTGGAGACTGACAGTCGCTTTTTTTCTTATCTTTTTTTTTTTAATAGTTCGCTCGTTTCGTTTGGCCCCAAGCAGCGTTACCTCGGTGAGTCTGCCAAGACGCAAGAAGTCAGCAACTTTAAGAACACTGTCGGCTCTTTGAAGCGTCTTGCTGGTCGTACCTATGCCGACGAGGAGGTCCAGAAATACGAGAAGCCTTTTATCAATGCCGAGATTGTTGATGTTGATGGTCAGGCTGGTGTCAAGGTAAAAAAAGAAAAAAATACAAAAAAAAAAAAAAAAAAAAAAAAATGGGGGGCAAAAGGGCCCATCTTTTTTTGCTTAAGTGCTCATCTTTTTTTGCATTTTCAACAATAGGTCAACTACCTCGGCCAGGAGCAGACTTTCTCCAATGTGCAATTGATTGCCATGTACCTTGGCAAGCTCAAGGACATCACTGCTGCCGAGATCAATGGCCCCGTGTCGGACTGTGTGATCACGGTGCCTGGTTGGTTCACGGAGGTGCAGCGTCGCGCCATTTTGACTGCTGCGCAGATTGCCGGCCTCAACTGCCTGCGTCTCGTCAATGACCTGACGGCGGCTGCTCTTGGCTATGGCATCACCAAGACGGATTTGCCCGAGGAAAAGCCCCGCAATGTCGCGTTTGTCGATGTTGGCCACAGCTCGTACTCGGTGTCGATTGTTTCGTTTGTCAAGGGCCAATTGACGGTGCGTGGCTCTGCGTATGACCAACACTTTGGTGGCCGCAACTTTGACCAGGTGCTGACCGACAAGCTTGCAGCTGAATTCAAGGAAAAGTTCAAGATTGACGTTTACACCAACAGCAAGGCGCTTCTCCGTCTGCGCGTTGCCGCTGAGCGCTGCAAAAAGATCCTTTCTGCCAACCCTCAGGCGCCCGTCAACATTGAGTCAATCATGGAGGACCGTGATGTGCACACGGTGGTCAACCGTGGCGATTTCGAAGAATGGGCTGCCCATTTGTTCACGCGCACGCGTGCCAACCTCGAGAAGGCGCTTGAAAAGGCTGGTTTGACCGTCAATGACATTGATGCCGTCGAAATGGTCGGTGGCTCTACGCGTATCCCCGCCATCAAGGACACCATTTCCGATTTCTTTGGCAAGCCCGTGTCTACCACGTTGAACCAAGACGAGGCCGTGTCGCGTGGTGCCGCGCTTCAATGCGCCATGTTGTCGCCCGTCTTCAAGGTGCGCGACTTCCGCGTCAACGACCTTTGCAGCTACCCCGTCAAGGTCGAGTGGGAGAAGTCGCCCGAGGACGAAGACACCGAGATTGAGGCGTTTGGTCCCGACAATAGCATCCCCTCCACCAAGATCTTGACCTTCCACCGCAGCGAGCCCTTCACCATCCAGGCCAAGTACAGCCGCCCCGATTTGTTGCCCGCCGGTACCAACCCCTGGCTCGGCCAATTCACTATCAAGGACGTCAAGCCCGTCAATGGTGAGGCTGCTCAGATCAAGATCAAGATCCGCTTGAACATCCACGGCGTCTTCTCGGTCGAGAGCGCGTACACGGTCGAGGAAAAGACCGTCGAAGAAGAGGTCACCAACAAGGATGGCGAAAAGGAGGTCAAAAAGACCAAGAAGCTTGTCAAGACCGCCGATTTGCCAGTGGTTGCCGGCACCACGTCGTTGCCCAAGAACATTGTCGAGGCCTACAATGAAAAGGAGTTGCAGATGGCTTCCAGCGACAAGTTGATCATGGCCACGGAAGCTGCCAAGAACTCGCTCGAGGAGTATGGCTATGATATGCGCGACAAGATCAGCGGCCCCTTGTCTGCCTTCATCGACCCCGCGCTCAAGGATCAATTCTGTGCCGATTTGGACGCTGCCGTCGACTGGATCTACGACGAGGGTGAAGACCAACCCAAGTCCGTGTACGTTGAGAAGCTCGAGGCCCTCAAGAAGATCGGCTCGCCCGTCGTTGAGCGTTTCCGCGAGTCCGAGGCCCGTCCCCGTGCTGCGCAATTCTTGCGCGCCGAGATTGAGCGCTTGACCAAGGAAGCCATGAGCGGCGACGAAAAGTACAGCCACATCCCCGCCACCGACAAGCAGGATATCGTCGAGCGCTGCGAGCGTGCCGGCCGCTGGTTGGACGACCAACTCGCCAAGCAGGACGCTCTGCCCAAGCACGAGACCCCCGTCCTCTTTGCCCGCGACATCACCAAGGAGCAAGAAGCCATCACCGCCTTTGCCTTGCCTCTCTTGAACAAGCCCAAGCCTGTCCCCAAGCCCGAGGAGCCTGCTGACGCCGACATGCCCGACGCCGACAAGAAGGAGGACGTCAACATGGAAGACACCGCCGACAATGAGAAGAAGGACGAGATGGACATTGATTAGAGATTTGTCCCTTTCCAAAAACACCCTTTCCCCCCAACACCCCATCTTTGTCCTCCTTTTTTTTTTTTTCCTCGGTCATCGCTTGTTAATATATTCTTTGACGCATTGTTGCCCATTACATATACACACACTCAATCACAACTTTTTTCCCCCTTGCTCTTTTTTTCTTTTTGCAAATGAAAATGAAAAAATAAAATTTTGTTCCAAGTAGACTGTCTGAAAATCAACCCTTTGTTTTCCCCCTCCCTCTTTTTTTCGCGTCGCAATTTCGCGTCGCAACCTTGGACGGTTTCTTTCCGGTATCTGTTCTTGTCTGGTTCGCTGTGGGACTGATAGGGGTATCTTGGCGGCGCGACTCGGTGGCGTACGAGCCTTTGACCAGACGTCATGTCGCGTCGCACGGCGCAGCACAGGTTGCCGCACTCAACAAGGGCACCGACACACTTGACTATACTGCCAAGCTCACGAGCAGATAGATGAGCAGCTTTGCATGGACTTTTGGAGGTGATCCTTTGGTGCAGCATGCTGCTATTCCGTCATTTTGGCTTGCTCGGGGCACAATGATCATGATACGGCTGTTGAAGAATCCAACATCACGATGCTTGTGTTGTCCCACGCGGTGCGCACCTTGATCTGGGTAATGGACGCGCAACACACCAAGGGCAAAACAGACAAATACGCGTTTTTTTTTTTTTTTTTTTTTTTTTTTTTTTTTTTTTTTTTTTTTGTTTATTTTTTTTTTTTTTTTTTTTTTTTTTTGCAGTGCTTGTTTGCCGCTGGAGCCATTGGCCAAGGAGGGTGTTCCCAAAGGCACGATGGGCGGCGGTGTGTTTGCAATTGATGGTGGGGATCGTGGATGTTGGATTTTTTTTTACGTGGTGCAAGGGCGACAAGTGATCTCTGGCGGCCCATTGGGTGGTGGTCATGTCGTCATTGTGTGCATTTTTGATAGTGAGCATCGTGATCCACGATGAGTACGCGGCACCGCTGCTTCCATTGATGCCCGACACGGGCCACATCCATGTTGACGCCGCGTGGGAGCCTATTTATGCGCATTTCACGTTTGCAAGGCTCAATTGGGCTCGTGCGGCTCTGGGTACACGCGCTTCATCAATGACGGTGATCTTTGAACTTGTCTGACAGCGAGAGGGCATGCCATGTGCTTGCGAAAATTCATTTACGCGCTCAACTGGTCGCTGAGCCTGCGGTGGCCCGCGTTCTTCTTGAATCGGATCGTCCACTTTATCGAGGATCAAGCATTTTGAGCATGTTCAAGTGGAATTGATGCGCAAGACGAATGTGGCGGATGCGCGTTTTGAATGAGATGCTCGGTGCGATTCAAACCAGCCAATGGACCCGTCGTTTTTATTGCATTTCTGTTGATGAATGAGGCGTGTTGTTTTACAGCGCCATGGGATTGAAGGGCGAGGCGATCCAAGGACGTGTTTTTTTATTTATTTTCAAATCCACGACTGCGCCCTTGAAAAGTCCAAAATTTTCGAAAGTTGCGATTGCACGCCATCCAGCGGCCGCAGCGACGCGCCTGTGATCGTCTACGAACGAAAAAGTGAGAATCGTCGTTAAAACAACGGTGTATCATAGCAGCGTAGGCTAGCCGACAAGCAGTCAAAATAGAGCAAAGATGTTGTGGTCGCGCGCTTTTCTCGATTTCATGTACATCGTGCTCTAGATGAAAATTGTGCTACAGTATTGGAAGGAGACGCGCTCGAGCATCGTTTTTCATGCGAGTGGCGTGCCTGAATAACCTGGCAGGCCAATGCTTTTTTTCGAATGTCCGCTGCTGAATCCAAATCTTGTTGACAGGGCGGCAATGCAAAGCAAAAAAAAAAAAAAGACATCCGACCCTGGCCCCACTCTTTTCTTTCTTCTTTTTTTTTTCAACACCCTCCATTGACGACATGCAAGTTGGCCAGACAATTTGGAAGGTATACCATGTCAAACACGCCTTTTTGACTGAAATGCCACTTACATTTCCTTTTTTCAGCGTGCTTTTTCAACAGCTCAGGCCACTGGACGGTCGAAGCGAGTGATTCTGTCCGGGATCCAGCCCACTGGGGTGCCTCACCTTGGCAATTACCTCGGTGCGCTGGACAATTGGGTCAAGCTTCAAGAAAAGGACACGACGACATATTACATGGTGGTGGACATGCATGCGATCACGATGCCGCAAAACGCGCTTGCTTTGCGGCGGTCCAAGCGCGAGATGGCCACGTGCTTGCTCGCGTGTGGCGTGCGACCCGAGGAAAGCGCGATCTTTGAGCAGAGCAAAGTGATCGGCCACGCAGAACTAGCGTGGATCTTCAATTGCATCACGCCCGTCGGATGGCTCGGTCGCATGACCCAATGGAAGTCAAAGCTCGGTAAAGCGCACGCGTCCCACGCCGATGCCCTGCTCGACACCTCGGCTTCCACCGCTAGCTTGAAAATGGGCCTTTTTGACTACCCCGTCCTCCAGGCCGCCGACATTTTGCTTTACAAGTAAGAAAAACAAGGGAAAAATGGGAGGGAAAAAAAACGAAAAAGCGCGTCGTTCATGCTTTTTTTCTTTTTTTTTCTCTTCTTAGGGCGTCGCACGTTCCTGTGGGCGAGGATCAGATGCAGCACTTGGAATTGACGCGCGACATTGCCGCCCTCTTTAATTCGCACTTTAAGAGCAAGTATTTTTCCAAGCCCAATGCCATTATCCGTAAGTTTGCCTTTGTGTTTTGCCATTTGTAGCCATCATCTTGACCGGTTGCCCTCGCCCTTCATTTTTTTTTTGGATGCGGATTTAGCCCCCTCGACCAAGCGCGTCATGTCGCTGCGCGACCCAAGCAGCAAGATGTCCAAGAGCGACGCGTCAGACCTGAGCCGCATCAATTTGCTCGATACCCCTGACGTGATCCAAAAGAAAATCGGCCGCGCCGTAACCGATAGCGAGCGCACAATCACGTACGAGCCGGACACGCGCGCAGGCGTCGCCAACCTCGTCAACATCTATTGCGCCGTCACGAATTTGCCCGTTGACGATGCCATGCGCGATCTTGGCCAGCTGACCTCACACCAGCAGCTCAAACAGCACGTGTCTGACGCGGTCATTGCGCGCCTTGCGCCCATTCAGAGCGAGCACGCCAGGCTGCAAGCGGATCCTGCCTACGTCCAGCAAGTTCTTGCCGATGGCGCCGCAAAGGCTCAAGTTGTCGCCGACAGGACCATCAAGGAAGTGTATGATATCATTGGCTTTTAGAACCAATTAAAATATAGAAAGTAGAATTATTTGTGACATTGTGTTTTGAAAACAAGATGGGAAACACGGACAATCTGGGCCAAAAGTGTTGTTTGCGGTTGTTTGAGAGCTGGATCACTCTCAAACAAAAAGGATGGCGCGGCATGAATTCATCCTGACACAAGAGAACTGCCAAGTCGTTCTCAGAGACCCTGACTAACTTCCACTTCAAGAATTTATTGGGGTTTTATAAAAAAAGGCCCCGTGGTATCAATTCTAAACGAGGAGACACGCAATGCCATAGTGATCAGACAGCTGTGTGAACGGCTCATTGTTCACCTGGAACTTCTCGAGAGTGACATTGACCAAGGATAAATTCACAGATGATGACATGTTGGCCCAAAGCAATTGATCTATGCTCTGGACCGTCAAGAGCTGCTGCGCGTGCGTCAGGGCCGTCTCGGCTGGGAGCAATGAGCCATTGGCCGCCTGTACAAAATCACCAAACGTGACTGGATGCGCGCCAAAAGTGTCGTAAAGCATGTCTTTCCAATGGATTCTCCCTGCGTCGCTGTCGCTATCCGATGCCGCAGGAAAGAGCCACTCGTTTTCTTTGCCAAAAAAGGCGCCGTCCGTGCCATTGCCGCTGAGGACGTCCATCATCATTGTGTAGGCGCGCGAGCCGTTGACGGATGGCTGCGAAATGGGCCCATCGTGCGCCGCACTATCAATGTTGAAATCGCCCAGGGCCAAAATCGGCACCCCGGGCGATGACGTTTGCCGAATGAAGTCGCGGAATCGAGAAAATTGCTCGAGACGCGTCAAAATATCCTGCTTGCTGCGCTCGCCATCTTGCGAAAACAAAAAAAAAAAAAAAAAAAATGGGAAGGGTGCTGCGCCATCTTTCCCGGTCTTTTTTAAATATCACGCTTACGTGAGCCATAAGATGCCTGTGTATGCGTGGTGTAGACGTCGACGTGCCTTTTGCTGTCAAGCCTGATGGAAAGATGCAATGCGCCCTTGAGGGCCATCCAATCACTATGCAGCCCGCGTGGATATTCAAATGTGTGTGATTGCAGGACTGGAAATCGCGAAAGAAGCAAGAGGCCACCGTCGGAAGCAAGGGACCACGGTCCATGGCGCGGCGACGCGACATAGTCGAATCCGAGCTGCACAGCGGACGCCACGAGGCGATCAATTCGATGATTGCCAAAGGCAAATGCCTCTTGGAACGCGATGATATCGTAAAAAGGCAGGATTTGCTCCTGGATGTAAAGAAGGCGCTCGTTTTTGTAATCATCGGCATTGTTGTGGATGCCTGGCGGGCGCATGAAGATGTTTAAATCGAGAACGCGTGCAGGCATGGTGGAATTAACGCTGTTTGCCGTGGGCCGCGGGGGCTGCGCCGGTGTCGGGAACACGAGCGCATAGACCGCGCCCAAAAGCACAAAAGCGCCGCCAAGCGCCGCCAACGAATAGCCCAGCACGCGTAACACAAGCCGCATCACGCACAGGAGCCCTGCGGCGCAAACGGAACACCGGCACCCGCGACGCTGCTGCCGGATAGTCTCTTTTTGCCGATAAATGCCCCATGCCTCGTCACTGTCGTATTTTTCATCGTCGCTGGCCGCCAGGAGCTCCTGATGCTGCGCATCATCCGTGTCATTCGATGGTCGCGAGCGTCGTGCCGTCATGGATGGGGCAAAGCGCGATGCAATGCGAGCTACACGGCTCAATTGGGCAAAAACGCGATTCTCTTTGCGTCGTTCCGTGCCGTGAGGTAGAAATGGGCTTGTGTCATGCTCAGAATGGCTGGACTGCAAGTCAAGAAGAAGAAGAAGAAAAAAACAAGAAAATTGGCACGTCAAAACAAGGACCCGGAACAAGGCTGGAAAAAAGCAAATCCGAGCAAAACTCATTTTTCATTTTCATTTCGTACCAAATGATGGTTCAATGGCGCGTCCCACGTGTCATTCATGGCCAGCACACCATCCAGATGCAAAAGCAAAAGAAGAAGAAAAAAAAATAGAGAGAAGAAAACAGGAGAAAGAAAAAGAAAAAAAGGCACGACTTTTTACAAATACAACACTTTTTATTTTGTCGGTAAAATGAGTGGCCGGGAGATTACCCGATGAGCGCGACGGGGCGGGGAAGGTGCTCATTGTTCATCCAACCAATCCAAGAGGTGAGGGGTATAGTAAGTAAGGACGATGGTTGCGCCTGCGCGCAAAAAGCCGTTCATTGTCTCGAGGACGGCGGCCTTTAGGTCAAAGACGCCCGCCTTTGCCGAGTGGTACAGCATGGCGTACTCGCCAGAGACCTGGTACACGGCAATGGGGTAATCGCGAGCCAATTCGGATGCCTGAGCCAGGATGTCCAAGTAAGGAGTGCCTGGTTTGACCATGATGGCATCGGCACCCTCGGCCATGTCGCGCGTGATGGCGCGACGTGCAAGGCCACGCGCGGTGCCGGGCAATTGGTAGCAGCGGCGGTCGCCAAAGGATGGGGTTGAATTGGCAGCGTCGCGGAAGGGGCCATAGAAGGGACCAGCAAACTTGGCGGCGTACGAGATGAGCATGACCTTGTGGGCAAGGCCGGCTTCGATCAATCCTTGCTTGATGGCGCCGATGCGGCCTTCCATCATGTCCGATGGCGCCACAGCATGCGCCCCCGCTTTAGCATACGCCACCGCCACGTTCTTCATGCGCTCAACAGACAATTCGTTGTGCAGCGTGCCATCCTCGCGCAAAATGCCGCAATGCCCATGCGACGTGTACTCACACAAACACACGTCACACGCAATAAACACATCGGGGAACTCGCGACGCACCAATTTGATCGCCTCAATCACAGGGCCAGTGGGATCCTCCGCATTGGAGCCTGTAAAACAAAGAGGGGGAGGACCAGGGTCAGTGTCACTTTTTTTCTTCAATTGCATGCTGAGTCATGGCCCCAATTGGTGCCACATTGTTTATTTTTTTTTTTTTTTTTTACCTTGCTCGTCCTTGACACCGTCTTTGAGAGGCACGCCAAACAAAATGATGCTTTTCAACCCCTTTTTGACCAAAGGCGCCAGGAAGCCTTGCAGGCGATCAATACCAATACGATATTGATCAGGCAGCGACGGGATCACGTCCATAGCCTGCGGGTTGTCCGTAATAAACAAGGGATACATGAGCATTTCTTTGGTCAGCGGGCGCTGCGCCTGCCAGCTTCGGCTCAGAGGGTGGTGGAAGCCGCCTTGCAATATAGAGGAGGGTGAGGACATGGTCGAGTAGTGTAGGAGTGTGTGAAAAAGTAAAAAAAAAGAGGGGAAAGAAATGAAAAAAAAAAAGAGGCGAGATGACGGCCCTGGCTGACTTTTGTTTGAGAGGCTGGCAACCAATGCGCGCTCACACTGAATAAGCAGCCGCTGGGATGCAGCTCATTGGCTAATCTGTGGCCTGCATGTGCTTGCTCAAATAGGCTTTCCCCAGCAAAAACAAGTACGAGAACACAAACACCATTGACATTTGTAGGGGCCCGTCGCCCGTGGAACCGTTGCACACGTCCAGAAAAAAAAAATGTAGAAAAAAAAAGTAGAAAAGGACACGATGCGCTGCGAACATCTCATGACAGACCTTGTTGGACGCGTTTTCACTCTCTCAGCAGACGTGCTACATCTCTCTGTTTTTTTTTTTTTTTTTTGTTTAGGAAGGCAGGGCAGGTGAAATATCAAATCACAGGAAGGTCTGGATGCAGCATGATTGAAGACATGTGACAATGCATTCTTGCGCTTGGACCGCCCGTCATTGAATGAGATCAACCATCCAATGGCTGATTTCCTGGCTGGATGTCATCCGCTGTGCAGCAATGAAGCATGTTGCTTGCTTGGAATTTTCAAACAGTTGCTTAAATAGGCCAAATCCGGTGAAAAGATGACAGGGAGCGGGAAATCACCATGATAGGCCTCTGTTAATTGGGGTGTCAGGGCTTTTTTTTCTTTTTTTTTTTTTTTTTTTTTTTTTAGGGTTTTTTTTTTTTTTTTTTTTTTTTTTTTTTTTACCAGTCTGATGTCATTGGGTGACAGGGTGCAATTCAGGGGGAGAAAATAAGGGCAAAAGGTTTCGAGAGGAAGGAGCAAGCCTATTCATGCCTTTTTTTTTTTTTTTTGTGTGTGTGTGTGTGTGATTGCCATGGGCAAACGGACGATGAACCACACCCGAAAGAAATATAAAGCATGACAGAGGCACTACACAAGCAAATCGAGTGATGAAAAAAAAAAGTCATGATTGTTGATGCAAGAGCGTGAGACAATTGTCAAGGCGAAAAAGACTATTGCCGACATTGGATTAGTCCATTTTTCCCGCATCCGCGGTATGGGAAGGCTGCAAGGGCTGCTGATTGGTCAAAAGGTGTGGGGCCCCCTTCTGATCTGTGGAGAGACCCAATGATTAAAGTTTGGGACCTTTTTTATTTTTTTCTCGTCCTGTTTTTTTTCTTTGCCACGCTCTCTTTTCTTTTTATCTTTTTTTTTGTACCTTTTGCCACTATGACGGCTATGCATATGAACCTGGCGCCTTTTTTTATCAACTATGGAGCGTCTTCTGTAGCTGACGACGCCGTGCTCACGACATACATAGCCATTATCAACAACAAGGACGGGTCCACGTCTACAAAGTGCCTGAACCCGTCTCGTCGCTCGTCGTCGTCGTCAGCGTCGTCGGTGTATGCCGTCAGCCCGTCGCCGCGGCGCAAGAAACGTGCACTCTCGCTGATTCCCTCATTGTTTGGCCGCCCGAGCCAGAAATTGATGCAGCCGCTTTCGAAACGAACCAAGACAGCCGCCAATGGAACAACAACGGCTCCCTGTTGTAAGTCATCCGGTCAATTCCTAAAAAAAAAACCAAATTTTTGACCATTTCCTTATTTTTGCCATTTAGGGCTCATGTCATTGCCTATTGAAGTTTTGCATGACATTGTGATGCACCTGGATACCCCGTCGTTGCTTGCACTGGCGTGCACGAGCCGTCTCTTCCGCGCCATCTTCTACGACGACCACCTGTGGCAGCGCCGGTTCGCTGTCGATTTTGATTGGGCGTCTGAGCGCCGGTGGAAAGAGCAGCACCGCCAATTGTACCGCAATCATGTCACGCTGGATCGCCGGTGGCAGCAAGGGCTCGTTTCACCACAGTATTTGGAGAATGGGCACACGAGCAGTGTGTATTGTTTGGCTCGCCTTGGATCGACGCACATGATTAGCGGCAGTCGTGACAGGACGCTCAAGCTGTGGCACTTGCCGTCACGTCAATTGCTTCTGACCAAGATGACCAAGCACGAGGGCAGTGTTCTGTGCGTGGCGGTCTCGCCCGACGGAAAGCGCCTTTTGACAGGGTCATCGGACGCGACGTGTATGATTTGGAATCTGGATACGTGGACGTTGGAAGGCACGCTGCGCGAGCATCGCCACGGTGTTCTGGGCGTGTGCGCCATGCCCAATGGGCAAACATTCGTGAGCGCGTCGCGTGATCACACGCTGTGCGTGTGGCGCCATGCACAAAACACCCCCAATGGCGATAATGTCCAAGTTCTGCACCGACTTGAAGGCCACACAGGGCCCGTCAATGCCGTGCAAGTGTATGACGACGACCAGGTCGTATCGGCGTCGGGCGATGGCACACTCAAGCTCTGGAATATCCGCACTGGCGCGTGCACAAAGACGTTTGTCGATGTACCGCAGCAGGACGACAACACCAGCCAAGTTTCGGCATCCCTGTCCACCCAACAGACCGGTCTTGCGTGCTTGCAGATCGACCACCACCAAGGATTGCTGTACAGCGGCGCCCAAAACGGCAAACTCAAGGTGTGGCACGTGGAAAACGAAGAATGCTGCGCCTCGCTCCCCGGCCACCATGCCTTGATCCGCACCATGCATCGCCACGGCAACTGGCTTGTCACAGGCAGCTATGACCGCACCATCAAGGTTTGGGACATGCAAAAGCGACAATGCATCGTCAGCCTGTCCGGCCACGCCTCGTGGATCCTCAACATTCTCGTCACTCGCTCGAAAATCATCAGTGCCGGCCAGGACAAGCAAATTATGATGCTCGACTTTGGCCACAACCTCACTCCCTTGGATGAGTAGGCGCCATTCAAGCATGCTGCCGTATCCTTCTATGATATTTACGGCTGTAATGACTTTCGTATACAGTAATTATGCAATAATAAACAGAATGGAGACTTTTTTTTCTACATTTTCTTGGGTGACCAGCGATGAAAACTTCGTGCCTGTATGGTAGATATGAGTACAGTGCGAAGATATCATACGTATGATACATACTGAATGTGGCCTATAAATAAAAAGTACGTTCTATGATATGATATCGTATTGTAGATTAAAAAGCGACCAAGCGACCAAGCGACCAAGCGACCAAGCGACCAAGCGACCCTTTTTCGTATTGCGTACAGTATCCTTTTTGTGTACTGCCTGCCTGTCCATATATAGCACAAATTTGAACTTTCACAAGCGTGAAAAAAAATCGGTCAGCACCTAAGCAAGTGCCCGAGAAAAAGCACAACAGCATGATTTTCATCCGTACTTTTGGATTTTGCAACACAAATAAAATGGTTGATCTGCCATGTTTCATTCTCAGTGGGCAGAAACTGACGCGCGATATTATTTCGATACCTGGAGGATCGCGCTACACTGTACAAAAACGTACACATTTATCTTTAAAAACACCAAAAAAGATACAATAGAGCGTGTTTTCAGACTTTGACGGCCTGCTGTGCCTCCAGAAATTTTTTTACAGCCTACTTGTCCGCCAATGAAACACGCATCACGGCATAAACTCTGGCCCGGTGCTAACGACGGGTCCGTTCGATTTTTTTGAGCGCGCAAATCCAAAAAAAACTTTCAATTTGCCCTATTTTGCAGACATCTCGCCATCTGCATGGTCGACCCCATTCGAGAAAGGCTGCATCGCGTACTCTTGTTGAACAAGGCGCGGCGAAATGCGTAATCAGAGGGTAAAGGTTGGGAGGCGATCGAATCGTGAGTTGTGTTGGTCATTGTTGAATTTGTGACAATTCTTGAAAACGGTCTGATCAAATGCTGATTTTTAATCTTTCCTTCAAAGAGAGACGTTGAAATAGCAAAGTGGCAAAGTTTGGCGATGATCGAATCATGATTTCATCGTGTTTGATCGGTTGCAGCGAGCGGAAAATGAGATTGTGAGTGTCTTTTGAATGTGCGGAGTTTCAAATAACATGATTGACCTTCGGGTTTTTATTTTTTTCTGAAAAGAGAGGGGCAACATGCACTACATGTAAAAGTTTCGTGGCGCTGCGATGAGTCGCTCCGTGGTGACGATTTTTTTTTCAAATTTAGAAAATAAAAGGTGGGCCTAGGTTAAAATGTATCTGGAGGGTCCCTCGCTTTGGGAGGTTCAAGTTCAGGCAGACATCCAAATCTGTTTGGCAACCTACACATTGGACATCTGAGAGTCATGCCATGAGATGCATTGACCTTCTCTTTCTTAGCAAAACTGCAATAAAAAACGGGGGTCGATCGAGCCGTTCTCGAGGAAAGAGCGATCAAAGCCAAAATTTAGAAAATGGAATTTATGAATCAGTTTTGGTCGTACGCTGGTGAAACTGGGTTCATCCGACAGAGAATCGAATTCTGCATCCATGATCACAGCAGCACACCTTCCATTGTCTTGTCCATTACGGAGAAAAATGAATCTGAAATGTTTGATTGGGCGTTGCAAGGGTACAAATGTTGCGCACCAGTGTTGCCGGGCAGGGACAAAATGACGCCCTGGCACGCCCCTTGCCACCTGTAAGATTTTATCGTAAATTGAACAGCAACTTGGCGTACCAGAGCCGAAATTATGAATTGATGGAGTATTGTCACTTTTCTCGCCAATGGCCCGACCAACCCCCGATTTTTACGTTTGTTCTGGAAAGAGAGACGCCGAAATAGCCACAAGACAAAATTTCATGAAGCTGCAAGCACTCGATGGTGCGCCAAGGCGATTTTCAAAAATGACGATTTTCCGCCGATTTTCTAAGGGGCAGAGTCACGGATTTTCCATAGGTGGTTTCAGGTTCCCCGGCTCGCCGCGCCATTCACCCACATGGTAGAATGCATCCATTTATCGATGAAAATGCTGTAAAACCCCGTGCTCCATTGACTGGTTCTCGCGTAAAATGCGATTCGCTTTGTATTTTCGCCACAAGGCAAACTCGACGAAAACTGGGTGCAGATCCTCGAAACGCGGCTCACAAGAAAGAGCACGGGCTGCTGCGTACGTGGCCATCGATGATTACTTCAAAAGTCGAGATCCAGGTGGAATCAACGCGAGTGGCCCGTTTGCGGGCGAATTTGGACGCGTGACTAATCGCGCTACGGTGATCGTACGCGCTCCTTTAGCTCACCAATTTCATGCACCTGGGACGTGTCTTGCTGTTGAACGCGCCGGCGCGGCTCCCTGGCGCGTTCCTGGCCCCCGATGAGCCTGCAAAGTTTAACGCAAAATCACTATTTTCTCGTGAACCAGCAGTTGGATGTCCCTCGCTTTTGGCGATTTTGGTGGTTTCTCGATGCGCATTACCATGTGTGCAAGTTCGGCAGAAATCTGGAGACCTGAATTTTCTTTTTTTGATCCGGGGGCTCGCCTCGACAAAATGATCATTTGCGTGTGGCAAGCCCTCCAAGGGTTCTGGCAGGTTCAAACCAAATCCCATTGACGCATCACGGTTGCCATTTCACATTGGGCCGCGTTTTTTGGGAAATGTCATGCGTGATTGGCGTTTTCAACCTTGACTGTACCGGATCCTCTATGGTAATGGACACAAAACACCAACGATTCCAAGCTTTTTATCCGGCGGTCGGGTATCAAGTAGGATACACTGGATCAGTCTTGAGAAAATGCGTGCTGCAGCGCGATTTTTCCCAATCATTCCACCAAGATTGTGATGCCCACATATTTTTTTTTGTTTTACAACGAGATCAAGCGGATTTTTTTTATTATCGAAATATGTACACGTACAGAAACGGGGTATGGTAAAGACGACTACCAGAATATCTATTCGCGTTCCCAGACAGCAGCCATGCCCTACAAAAAAAGAAAAAAAACGTGAGATTTCCAGATTTTGGGTGTCGCGCCGCTCAAGATGCCTTACCATGCCAGAGCCAATGCACATGGAGGAGACGGCGTATCTACCGTTGTTGCGCTTCAAGAGGGGGAACAAGGTAGCGACTTGGCGGGCGCCCGTGCAGCCGAGAGGGTGGCCAAGAGCGATGGCGCCACCATTGATGTTCACGCGCTTGGGGTCAATACCAAGGACACGTCCCGAGTAGAGCGCCTGCGAGCTGAAGGCTTCGTTGATCTGCAAAAGGAAAAGAAACACGCGTGAGTTTCATGCATTTTTTTTTGTCACAAGAAAAAAAGATGTTTTTACCTCCCAGACGTCAATGTCTTCAATCTTGAGGCCGGCGCGCTCGAGGGCGACGGGGATGGCGTACGCTGGGCCAATGCCCATGACGCGAGGAGGCACGCCAACGGCAGCCGAGGTCACGTAGCGGCCAAGGATGGGCAAGTTGAGCTTTTGAGCGACCTGTGGAAAAAAAAAGGGGAGGTAAATTTCACGCGTCAACCGGCCAAAAGCTTTTTAATGTACCTTGCGCTTCATCAAGAGGACAGCGGCAGCGCCATCGGAGATCTGAGAGCTGGAGCCAGCGGTGCTAAATGGGGCAAACAACACGAAATGAGCCATCTTCAGGGCGTTTTTTTTTTTTTTGACTTGAATGCTTACGTGGAGCCGTTAGGCTTGAAGGCGGGCTTGAGCTTGGCAAGGCCCTCGACGGTGGTGTTGGCGCGGATGCCCTCATCCTGGTCGACGACGATCTGCTTGGGGTTGCCGTCCTTGTCAAGGATGGTGACGGTCAAGGGGACAATTTCCTCCTTGAAGTGGCCGGCGGCCTGGGCAGCGGCGGCGCGCTTGTGCGACTCGGCGGCAAACTCATCCAATTCCTTACGCGTCAGGCCATATTCCTCAGCGACATTCTCGGACGTGATACTAAACACGTGTTTTTAAAAAAAAATCAGGGCGTGAGACACTTTTTTCCCCGCCTTTTTTTTTGCATTTTTCTTTTACCCCATGGGAATCTTGCAGTCATCGACGGCCTGGTTCTCCTTCATCATGCGCTCAGAGAGCTTGACGTCACGCGAAAAGTAATCAGAGGACATGGATTCGACACCAGCGCCAATGCCAATGTCAATCAAGCCGGCTTGAATGGCAGAGGCGACCTGGACACAGGCCTGGAGACCCGACGAGCATTGACGGTTGCAGGTGCTGACGGCCGTGGTCTCGGGGTAACCGGCGTGCAGGGCAGCCATGCGCGCAGGTGTGGCGAGACCACCCTTGCCCGCGACGTTGCCAACCACAATATCCTGCACCAACGCGGCGTTAATTCCGGTACGCTCCAACGTGGCCTTGAGCACGCCAGAGAGGAGCTCTAGAAAACAGGTATAAAAAACAAAAAGAGGACTGTCAGTGACACGCAGCAACCAAAAATGCAAAAATTGCAAAAAAAGACAATAGCAACTCACCGTCGGCGAGGGTGTCCTTGAAACCACCCTTGCGGCCCTTGGCCATGGCGGTGCGGACCGCGGAGACAACCACGACGTCTTCAGGAGACTTGACACCAGAGTTGGTGACTTGTTCGTTGGCCAGAGCAGGCAAGCGGATAGGGTAGGGCAGGGACACAGAGGACATAGTTGTTATAAAAAGTGGAGAAGAAAAAGAAGAAAGCGAAAAAAAATAGCGTAAGCGCCCTTTTTACGCTCTTCCCCACAAGCCAAAAAAGTCATTACTAAGGGGAATCAAAGGCGGGGATAATGTTTTTCGCAGGGTTGATTCATGCATGTGGGCCAATTGCCTGTGCGCATCCATCTTGTCCCGCTTTCCTGCTTACCCGATCGTAATTGTCGCGTGCATTGCATTCTCTCTGCTCCCGGGCACGTTTTCTGTCATCCACCGTTGTTGGTCAGCCTTATTTTGCTCGTTTGATGGGACATGATGCGTTTCCATTGCCTGCCCTTTGCCTTGTCTGGCCGATTCAATGGCTATTTAGTCATTCTTTTTGGAAAGTGAGGGGCAAATGGCACGCCTAAAAATGTTGCCGGCCCACCATTTCTCGTCCTGGCGTGTTTGTTGTGGGCAATGTGACTCTTTTCCTATTGTTGGCTTGTGAGATCATGCGTCTGTGCCACCGAGCCGTCATCCCCGTGTTGCATTGAGTGTCAATTCAATTGTCAAATCGATGATCAAGAGGTGGAGGATGAAGGTCGTGCCTGCGTGCGCTGTAAAAAAAAAAAAAGGGCTGGCAAGGTGTGATGTCAAAAAGGGGACCAATGACAAACCGGTATTTTATTGCCCCATTTCTCCATGACTTTTTGATGCTTTAATAGCGACAACGCGAGCCGGGCTGCAAGGAAAAGACAATGAAAAAAAAATCTAGTGAAAACGCGCCACGCACGACGCGACGCGTTGTTTTGCACGATTTTCTTTTTTGAGAGCTGGGCAAAGCAACTTGGTTCATTAAATCATCAGATGCTGCGGCCCGCGTGGATCGGGCGTGGCGGGCCGAGGAACGCGCGCGCCCGTATTTTTGTTTATGAGAATGGCGCAATTGGGGCGCCGCGCCTTCTTTTTTTCGCCCTTTTCAGGACATGCGGCGCGTCTTTCTCTTCTCTTTTCTTGTTTCCCACCAACGATCTCTCGCCACCATGCCTCCCAAACGCAAAGCTGCTGCTGCCGCCGCCACTGCCACCGTTGAAACGGTGGAAAAATCTGCGCCCAAAAAGGCCAAGAAGGGAAAAGTGTGGGAACCTTTTGACCCGAGTTTGCCAAAGAACACGAAGATGCCGGACCCCCTGGAGATCAAGGACGAGGACAAAAAGGAGGGCGTGCTCACGATTGCATCGTACAATGTGGCCGGACTCAATGCCAGCATCAAAAAGGGCTTTTCCACCTACATCAATGCCGAGGACGCGGACATTGTGTGCCTGCAGGAGCACAAGGTCAACGCCCCTCTGTCCACTGCCGTCGATGATAAGGTGTACAAGTATCGCTATTGGGCATTTGATGAGAAAAAGGGCTACGGTAAGCGAAAAGCAGAAAACAGAGACTTTTGATGATTTACGCGGACATCTTTTGCAGCTGGTGTGGCTGTTTTTTCAAAGTACAAGCCGAGCGAGATCACATATGGCCTCCCAGGTTATGAGTCCAATACGCGCGGCCGTGTCATCTCGTTGACATTCCCCTCTTTTACGCTGATCAACACGTATGTGCCGAATGCTGGTGCCGAGCTCGTCCGATTGGGCGAACGGCAAATCTTCAACGGCCACATGGAAAAGTACATCCGGTCGCTGCAGAAAAAGGGCGTCTCGGTCGTGTGGACTGGGTAAAAAAAAAAAAAAAAAAAAAAACAACGCGCGTTGATGGCCATTACTGATTCATTGTCTTTTTAATTTAATTGTCACGCAGCGATCTCAATGTGGCGCACACGCGTGACGATCTGGCGCGCCCGGATACCAACCAGCGTTCAGCTGGTTTTACGATCGAGGAGCGCACGGACTTTTCAAAGATTTTGAGCGCGTCTGAAGACGATGCGTCGTTGCCTGGCCTGATTGACACGTGGCGCTACTCGAATCCCGAGCAAAAGGGCCATTACACGTACTATTCGTTCCGTTTCCAAGCGCGACTCAAGCTGATCGGCTGGCGTCTCGATTACTTTTGCGTGACGCCCGATCTTTTGGACAAGATGGTCGCGAGCAAAATCCGCCACGAGTGCTGGGGTGCGAGCGATCACGTCCCGTTGGTGCTCCTTCTCAAGGATGTCACCATGGAATGAAGTAAAATTAAAAAAAAATTGGATGATTTATTTGATTTTTAGGGTTGGTGTGCATGTTTTTGTGGAAAAATAGGCGAGTGTGGAGAGGGAGCAGTGAAAAAGATGGATATGGGGAATCAAGAGCATGAGATGTGAGTGTAATTGTTTGTGATTTGGAGAGAACAATGACGTAAAACAAAAAAAAGAGGGAAGAAAAAAAAAGGTCACGTGGCTATTTTACACCTCGTGAGGCTTGTGGTGATCGACGGCGTCCGGCTTCATTGTCTGAGACATGGCGGGCGACGGATAGGCGGGGTCGTATGGCAGGTGCTTTTCATGGGGATCGGTCATGGGAGGCAATTGCTGTTGTTGCTGCTGCCAGGCCATGTCGGTGCCATAGTACTCGCCTGAGGATGCGACGGGCGGGTAAGCATAGGGCTGACTATATTGGGTGCCTGGGGTTTGCGCGACCATGCCCGTGGTCTCGCTCGAATAATCATCCTCCAGATTCATGTAGGAGCCGCTCTGATTGCCGGCCGTGGGAGGCACAAGACGGCGCTGGAAAGGCGAGGCTGCACCGCCAACAGCCGCCATGCCGGCCATATTGTTGTTGTTGTTGTGTTCAAGATCATCGCCACCAGCAGCAAAATCATCAAACGTATCAACATGGCGACGCTGCGTGCGGCTCGTGCAACCGCCACGACGGTTCAACCAGGTGACAAGACCGCCAATCAACGCAAGACCGACTAAAAAACACACACACAAAAAAAAAAAAAAAAAAAAAAAAAAAAAAAAAAAAAATAAGAAGGGTCAGCGATGCGAAAAAAAAAAAAAATACGACTTAGCCGTATAAGGTCAATGGCTCTGCTTTTTTTTTTTTTTTTTAAAAATTGTCCCCCTTTCCCC
>KV441877.1:239594-259813 GCA_001650995.1 Gongronella sp. w5
AAAAAAAAAAAAGAAGGGTCGGGGATGGGAAAAAAAAAAAAAATACGACTTAGCCGTATAAGGTCAATGGCTCTGCTTTTTTTTTTTTTTTTTAAACATTGTCGCCCATTGCCCTTAAAAAAAAAAAAAGGAATTGTGCACGTACCGACGCCACCAACGACACCACCCGCAATGGCACCCGTATTGGGCTCGGAGCCACCGCCACTGTTGTTGTTATTGTTGCTGCTGCTGGACTCGCTAGCCGAGGGGTCCGAGGACGCCGTCGAGCTGTCGGTGGCGCCATACGACTGACTATGCTTGGACTTGCTCGGCTGGACATTGTTGGAGGAGGACGGCTGCACATTGTTGGAGGATGATGGCTGTTGTCCATTGTCGGATGACGTGGGTTGTGGATTATCAGACGACGTGGGAGGAGGGCTATTCGTTGTGGTGGGTGGTGGAGCGGCCGTCGTTGGTGAATCAGACGACGACGGGCCAATGGATGTCGCACCAGAGGGTGAACCTGAGTTCGAAATACCAATGGACAGCTGTGCAGAGCTAAACGCTGCCCAATTTAGTAAAAGAACGGCAAGGAGAGTAACCTTCATGTTCTAAGGACGATATAATAAATAAATAAAAAAAGTCAAAAGGAAAAAGAAGAAAGAAGAAAGAAAAATGATGCAGGGCAGAAAGAAAAGGGGTTTCTTTCTTTTTTTTTTAGCCCGCCATGAAAGTCGATCAATCGGAGTTTCCGAAACAAGGTTGGACTGCAGTCAAAGGTCTCTTTGTTGGGCCATTTGGTGCGACAATGGCCAATTTCAAATGCATTTTGTACTTTATGTCGAACCCTTTTTCCGAGAAATCGTTTCCATGTCACCATGACTATGTAGGCGCCCTTGTCAAGCAAGCATTGACCAAAGATCAAGGCCAAATCACACCGAGGATGATGGGATTGTGACGTCCCCGAGGCGCGGGATTCTTTTGTGGGATGGAAATGCCACCCAATGAGATTGAAAAAAAAATAGAGTCTCGATCCAGGGATCTAAATTTAGCAGGGCACGATTCTCTTTTTTTGGATTGGCCATGGTCTCGCGCTGACGTCGCTTTGGCCTACACCTGCGACCAAAGCATTTTGGGAGCATGGCCACGCTTCGGCGCTTTTGGTCTTGGCTTTCTGCATCGCCGCAGATCCCAGCTTCCCCTTCCCCCACATCTTGAACGGCCGCTTCGCATCTTTTTTTTTTATTGATTAAGTCGTCATCCACGCACATGCAAAGCAACAAGGTTTACGACGCGCTGGCCTCCGCCTAATTTTGCTCTGCAGCTCAGCGCATTGCCAAGCGAAATCATCGATTTCGCGGGCTTCTTGCACCACGGCGCGCTCTGCACGTTCTGCACGATTTTTTGCCCTTGCCTCCTTGTGAAAATAAAATGTCTTTTTTGCTTTCTGTCGTCTCTTGTGGATGAATTGGCACCTAAATCGCACTTTTTTTTTTTTCATGCGTGGACAGCGAGTCGGCTAAAAGGGGAGGCCAATGGCCTGAGCAAAAGGTTCACAGTGGCCATCTTGATTGGCCTGGTGATGTGTTTATTTTTCTTTTTTCTGTCTGGCCCCTTTTTTCTCGCTGTCTCCTTTTTCTTCCACTTTTTCTTCTATTTCTTCTTTTTCCTGTACACCTTTTATACCTCGGGCTCACTAGTGTATGTCGTGACAGCCCTTTTTTACTATGCTTTCTTGTATATTTTTATTATATTTCACGCTCGTTTTCGCTCAGCCGCCACCCTGCGACTACACACAGCTCTACAACTATTCAGACTTTTCCATAGCGTACCATCAGTCGACGGTCTATCTTTCAGGCGGCAATCCGGTACGTCCATGCAACTCCCCCCAGCAATGTGCTCAAATGACCCACCAATCGCTCATTTTATTCATTTTTTGCTGGGTTTTTAATAGCATTCGTCATCAATTTGGAAGCTCGACCTAAGCCAGGGTATCGATGTGTCGCAGGATTGCCTACCGTGGCAGCAGGAGCAGCCAGAAGACATCAATTCCACAGTGCCGCCTTACATGTACGGCATTTCCTTCGATACACCCGATAGCAATATATTTGTGCAGGCCGGCGACGGCGGCACACCGACCATGGACACCGGCGTGCTCTACAACACCACGGCAAATGCATGGTCCAATGGTAAAAAAAAAAAAGGGAATTGAGGCTCGATGGCCCTCGAAGGGAATTGAGGCTCGATGGCCCTCTGAGGCTCGATGGCCCTCGATTTCACCTCACCTGACTACTTTTATTTTTAGTGTCTGCGAATGGCAGCGTGCCCACGGTGCGAGCAGAAATGACGGCCACCATCAACACCACGACGTACCAGGCCTGGTATTACGGCGGCCGCAACACGCAGGCACAGCAACACGCAAAAATATTCAATTACGTACGCATACTTTATTTTCTTTCTTTGCCCCGGCTCAAATGCCCTTTTTTTTCGTCTAGTTTAACGATTTTTACGCCTTTGACGCTCGCTACAATTCGTGGATTTGGCCAACAGTCAATTACATTGGCGGTGTGCGGCCTGCGCGTTTTGGGCACACGGCCAATCTGATGTAAAACCACGAAAACAGAGCAATGCGGTGGTTTTGACACGCGTTTTTTCTTTCTTTCTCGTAGATCCGGACAGCTTTTCATCCTCGGTGGCAAGACTGCAATGATCAATTCGACAACTAATCAATGGATCGTCGCCGGTGCCGATTTCCGCAGCGTTCTTGGTAAAATGGATGAAAATGGCCACAAAGCGCATGCCAACCTGTCTTTTTTTTTTTTTACTATCTACTATCCAGTGTTTGACACGATAATCCAACAATTCAATCAGCATGGCAACTATTGGCAACATACCAACAGGATTGGCACGCTTCTCTGCCGCCAATGGTAAGTTTTCGTCGCAGCAATGGGCCATTGAATGAAGAAACAGCCAAACTCATCGTTTTCTTCTTTTTTTAATTTTTTTACGCATGCCCTGCAGCCCCGGATGGCCAATCGATCGTCATTTTTGGAGGCACGATCCTGTCGAGTGTGTTCACACCGACACAAAGCGTCTACGTGCTTGACACGTGCACACTCTCGTGGTCGCAGCCCACCATCCAAGGGACGCCGCCAAGTGCTCGTGCTGGCCATGAGGCCGTGACGTACGGGCAGTACATGATTGTCATTGGAGGTACATTTTTCTGCACTTTTTTTTCCGTTTTTTTCTTTTTTCGTTTTGACGCGTGAGTAACGCGTGTGATTTCGCGTCTTTTTTTAATAGGCATTGCAGATGTGATTCCTGAGCATTCATTGACGTACACGACGGACGTGGGCATCCTGGACATGAACGCATGGGAGTGGGTGACGTCGATTCCTGCGAATTACTCGCCTTCGGCGGCGGGACAGCCGCACGCCAATTGCCGCTTTGACATGCCGGCGTCGCCTCCCGAGGGCAATGGCGGCGACAATGGCAACGGGCTGCCGTATGACTCGACGGTCGTATCCAATCCCTATGGCAAGGGGTCGTCGGCGGTCACAGAGGGCCTTGGCATCACCTTTGGCTTGCTGGGTGCCGTGCTTTTGGTCGCTCTTGCGTGGTACGTGCGCCGCATGAGGAGGCAGGCGCGCTCCGTCAGTCCACGGTGGCTACCAACCTTGTGGAAGTCAAAACGCAAATCGACGGCGTCATCTATGCATTCTACACCATCGACCGCCAGCTCCATGCGCTCCAGCTTACCCCCAGGCGCCGCAGACGCCGACGATAAGAAAAACACAGACGTCCCCTTGGTCGTCATCTCACAACATTCATAACTTATCCCCCTTTTTGTATACATTTCCATCTTTTTCCTATTCGCACTTGCCAGATTCCCCCTCCCCCATCCACCGCGCATTAGTGTTCTCTCGCACTCCATTTCATCCTGTATCTATGCATCCTCGTATCGACTTTTCATAAAAAATTATTGTGACAAATACAAAAAAAGAGCCATTTTAGTGACGTTGCACCATTTCTCAAGAAGCAGGCAATGGATCATTTTGTCAAACACACCACCACATAAAAAAGGCAGCTGAAAAGTTGAGTGGGACGCATTTTGCAAGTCGTCCGAACTCATTTGGGCGCGGTACACGCAAATCAATTTTTTGACCAGACCGAGCGCTCAAACCAAAATCGAAAAAAGAGGTCCCTGGAATCGCGCCAAACTTGCACACAAGATGCACTACATGGAGAAACCACGGAAAATGCCAAAAAAGAGCGGTGTCGACCAGCTGGTTGACGAGCAATTCGAGGTTTTCCATAAAACTTTACACGCGAATTGCGCCAGAAGAACGCGCTGCAAAGTCACTTTTGACGCGTCCATAGGCAAGTCGTGCCCGAGGCGCATGAATGCGATAAGCCCAAAAGCCGATACCACGGTGTTTGACGCGGTTATTCACGCGTCGAAAATCACTAATAAAAAAGACCTGTATTTTTTTCGGTCAAAATGGACGGAATTCATAGATCACCTATGGTCATATACGCAGCGAGTCACGCTCTTTCCGATGGTGTGTATTTCATGAAGATTCATGCATTATTTGTCGAGTTAGCCTTGAGGCGAAAAAAAGGCGCAAATTGCGTTTGACGCGGATACCAGGTGATGCACCCCCGATTTTTAATGCATTTCTGTCGGTGAATGCGAGCCGTTCACTACATGGTTGAATGGCGCGGCGAACAGAGGACCCAAATTCTGCATTTTTCAAATCCATGACTGTCCCTCTAGGAAAATCCGTGGTTTTTGAAAATGGTCATTGCGCGCCATCCAGTGATCGCAACTCCACAACTGTGGGCTCATTTGAACGAGAAATGCTGAAATAACACTTTCAGTGAGTAAATTTCCTTTTACAATAAGAATACATTAAAAAAACATTCCAAATAAATAAAATAAGGCTCATATTGCCATGTCCTGAACTTTTCACAAGTAGTCGCCATTTTCCATGTATTGCACGCGATCGCTAAATTACATACTGTATAACATGCTTGACGCCCGTCAGCCCAAGCAATGTTTGGTTACTTTAGTACGCATTTAAGATGCCAAACTCGCCTACTCGCCATTGCTGGCGTTTTCGTGGTTCGTAACAAAGAGATGAGCGAGAGAGAACGTGTAAAAAAAATAGGTGCGGAACAAGCATTCATCGACTTTGCTGTTCGTCTAGGCAAAAGCGGACGTTTCCTTGTATAAAGTGTTTTTTGTTTGCCTTTTGACCTGTTACTCGCGTTCCAATTCAAAGAAAAGAAAGGAAAACATGCAATGAGATTTTTATTAGGGTTGACGCGCTGGCTGTGGTGATCTAATACAGGATGCGCGTGCGGATGTTGGCAGAGGTGGCGGTGATGGCGTCGTACAGGGCGTGCAATTGATCCTCGGTCACGTTGGAGATATCGGCCATCAAGTAAGCAATATCACCCTTGGAGTCTGAGTATTGCTTTTCGACATTGTGGTCGGCAAAGATCTCGTTGATCGTCTGAAAAAGCGGAAAAAAAAAACAAAGAAAATGGCATGAGTGTCTTTTTTTGTACCAAATCGCACCAAATCGCGTCACAACGCGTCTGTTCCTCTCTCTCGTTTGCTCTCTCCTTACGCGCAAGACGCCTGGTATGTTGCGGTGAGTGTGGATGACGCGGATGGTTGTGGATTCTTCCTCGCGAATGGCGCGCAAATCGACCTCGGGGTAGTTGACGGCATTGATGGACGTGCCCTCGTTGATGAACTTGGTGAGCGCCGTGGACACCTCGATACCGATCATGCACTGGGCCTCCTCCGTGGAGCCACCGATGTGTGGCGTCATGATCAAGTTGGGGCATGCGAGCAAATCGGGGTAATCCGTGAAATGAGGGCCATTGGACGCAGGCTCCTTGGGGTACACGTCGATGGCGGCACCGGCGAGATGGCCAGATTGCAGACCATTGACCAGGGCAGGGATTTGAACGACTTTTTAATTTAATAAACGAGATGAGTCTCCAATTTTTATGATTTTTTTTTTTTTTTTTTGGCATTGTTCAACAGGTAGGAGCCCTTTTTCATGGTCTTGATTTCATGCTCGCCAATCATGTTCTTTGTCTCCTCCAATTCAGGCACGTGCAGCGACACAAAGTCGGCAATGGCGAGCAATTCGTCCAAGGTGTCGACTTGCTTTGCGGTGCCGAGAGGCATGATTTGCAAAACGTCATAAAAGTAGACGGACATGCCCATGGATTCGGCGAGGACGGACAGCTGGGCGCCAATGTGGCCGTAGCCCACAATGCCTAGAATCTTGCCACGGATTTCAAAGCAATTCTTGGAAACCTTGTTCCAGATACCCTGGTGCATTTCCGTGTTGCGATCGCCCAATTGACGCGCCAAGCTGATCACTTCGCCAATGACCAATTCAGCAACAGATCGCGAGTTGCTAAAAGGAGAATTGAACACAGCAATCTATCAAAACGGCAAGAAAAAAAAGTGAGCCGACGCGCCGATCCCGCAATAGGCAAGCAGCTGGACCTTTTGTTTCTTCTCTTTTTCATTCCATGATGACTCACATACACCGACCCTGGTTTCACTTTTTTTTTTTTTTACCATGTCATTCATCCGCCTCATTTTGGCCCCCCTCCCCCATAGCCCTCTTTTTTTTTTTTTTTTTTTTTTTTTTTTTTTTTTTGTTTGTTTGTGCCTCGACTTACACCATTGGACGCAGCAGTCTGCAGGTCGACCTGATTTGTGCCAATGCAGAAGCAGCCAATGACCATGAGGTTCTTCGCGTGCGCGAGGACATCCTTGGTCAGCTTGGTCTTGGAGCGGATGCCAATGACGTGCACATCGCGGATCTTTTCAATGAGTTCGTCACCAACAAGGGCCTTGTTGAACGTCTCAACCTAAGCAAAAAAAAAAACAGGGATTATCAGCCTATTGTGCGCGTGCAAAAAAAAATAAAAGGAGGCACTTGGGCCGGGGGGAGGGCATACCTGATAGCCTTCCTTGACAAACGCCTTGACAGCTGTCTCGTTGACGTTCTCCAGGAGCAGGATCTTGATCTCGCTGGAATTGAACGGACGCAGCAGCTTGGGCTTGACCTGGCTGACGGACGAGCGACGCGGTTGAGTGGTTTCCATAGACATAAGGTGAAAAAGTGGAGAGTAAAAAGAGAAAGAAAAGAGTCCAAATGGCCAAAACGGGCAAAGAAAGATAATCAATCGACAAGGGATTGGCTCGCGCGCACATCATTCGAGTGAATCATCATGGCACATCATTGGCCATGATGCATCAGTGATTGGAAAAAGGCAAGACAAGGCGGGAATTCCCAAAAAAGAAAGAAACGACCCATTTTGCAGGACAGCTCTTTTTTTCTTCTTTTTCCTCTTACTTTTTTTTTCTTCTTTGTCTTCTTCCTTGCCCCTCTGCTTATTACCCCTTTCCTTTCTTTTTTCATTTTTTGTATTTATGCCCACCAAAGCGTACCAGACGTATCGTACGGCCGACGCACTGCCTTCGTGTGTGCAGGAAAATCACCTTGTCGGCCTGATCCCCGACCAGAACATCACCGTCATTCCTGAGTTTACCTTGGAGTCGGGTGTCGTGCTCAAGGATGTCCCTGTTGCATGGAAATCATGGGGAAAACTCAATGCAGAGTGCAACAATTGCATGGTCATTTGCCATGCCTTGACGGGGAGCGCGGATGTCGACGACTGGTAATGCAATAGATGCAATTGACAAGTCAAGTGTCAAAAAAAAAAAAAAAGGGGGAAAAAAGAGGTCAATGCGCCGAAACATTGCTCATTTTCGTCCTTTTTTTTTCTCATTTTCCGCGCACAGGTGGGGTCCTTTGCTTGGTGCGGGCAAAGCTTTTGATACGACCAAGTTTTTTATTGTGTGCTGCAATGTGACGGGCTCGCCGTACGGGTCTGCGTCACCGCTTACCACTGCGCATGACAGCCAAGAGCGATTTGGACCTGAATTCCCGCTCGCAAGCGTGCGCGATGACGTGCGTCTGCATCGCCTGGTCCTGGACGATCTCGGTGTCAAGCAGGTCGCGGTGTGCATTGGCGGGTCCATGGGCGGCATGCAAGTTCTCGAATGGGCATTCATGGGCAAAGATTATGTGCGCACCATTGTTCCCATTGCCACCTCTGGCCGCCATTCGGCCTGGGGCATCAGCTGGGGCGAAGCTCAGCGTCAATCCATTTACAGCGATCCCAACTATGGTAAGCGAAAGAAAGAAGAAGAAGAAAAAAAAGAGATAAAAAGGGAAAAAAAGAGAAAAAAAAAGATAGAAAAAAAAAAAAAAAACAGAAGATGTGCAACTTCGTGTGTTTACCCAACATTTCACGTTCTTTTTCCAGCCGACGGCTACTATACCAGGGACGCGCCGCCCAACGTGGGTCTGTCTGCGGCGCGCATGTCTGCTTTGCTGACGTATCGATCGCGTGATTCGTTTGAATCGCGATTTGGGCGCAACTCGGCGGATAAGCGCCGGCTCCAGGCCCCGCGCCGCCCCAATTCGCCGCGCGAGGCGAATCGCCTTGTGCACAACGATGGCCTTAAGCATCAGCGCAAGAGTGACGCGTCGCCGTCATCCGAGGTATCGGCCGCGCCCGTGGCATCGCCCACACCCTCAGAACACACGACCATCAACGACCCGCCGATGCCCACTCCCTTTGTGTTTTCGGCGCAGTCGTACTTGCGGTACCAGGGCGACAAATTCATCCACAGGTTCGACGCTAATTGCTATATTGCCTTGACGCGCAAAATGGACACACATGACCTGTCGCGCGGCCGTGGCGATTACGACGCGGTGTTGGCATCGATTCAACAGCCCGCACTCGTGATTGGCATTGAAACCGACGGCTTGTTCACCATTTCCGAGCAATACGAGCTTGCGGATGGGATCCCCGGCGCGCAAATGATCGTGATCCAGTCGTCCGATGGCCATGATGGCTTTTTGCTTGAATTCGACCAAATCAACCGACACATCCTCCAATTCGAGCAGCAGGTGATCCCGGACATCTATGGATCGAGTGTCGTGAGCATGGAAGAAGCACAAAAGGAAGAGGAGCTCAAGGCGACAAAGACGAGTCTTTTTGGCGAAGCAGAAGTGGATATTGACATTACCCAGTGGTAATCCGCTCTTTTTGCATGGAAAAAAATGACAAAGGGGGCAATAGACCGCTTTTGTGCTTTTGTTTGGGGGGCAGTCCTTTCTGCTCAGTTGTGATCATGGGGTATTAGGATAGCTTTTTTTTTTTTTTTTTGTGAAGATGAATAAAGCAAAACAAAGTTTCTAGCATCGTTGACATATGATTTGTTGGGCAAGCCCGCAGCGTGCCATGAGTGCGGGGTGGGTTTGTGCAATGAAAAAATGAAGGGGCGGTCTATAGCGGGCCGCGGCTATTCCTCCACTTTTTTTTTTTTTTTTTCGTCGGCGTGATTGTCGGCAGGCATGTGATTTTGTGTTCGTTGAAGGGGGCGGCGTCATGCAGGTGAGCAATTGGGCAAACGATTCAAAACACCGCTTTTTTCACGTGCGTGGGGATGATGCCCAAAAAAGACGACTATAAAATGAGGAGGCGATGGGAATGCCATTTTCTTTTTTTTTTTTTTTGTCTTTATTCCCCCTTACCTCTCAATTCTATTACCTCAATAACATGTCTGATATCGTCGTCCCCGGTTTCAATGGCTCCAAGCTCATTGCTGATTTGGACAAGGCCTTGAACGAGAGCCTCACCGCTGAGGAGCGCGCCAAGCTCATCAAGCAGGTCAATGGTGTGTTCCAATTCGTCCTCACCAACAAGGAGAAGAAGCAGGAGGTCTTCACCGTCGACATCAAGAAGGAGGGCAAGGTTGTCCGTGGCAAGGGTGCCATCAAGGCCGATGCCGTCCTCACCCTGGCTGACGATGACTTTGTCGCCTTGGCCACTGGCAAGCTCAATGGCCAAAAGGCTTACATGTCTGGCAAGCTCAAGATCAAGGGTCAAATCATGCTCGCCATGAAGCTGGACACCGTCTTCAAGTCCATCCAGGAGAAGCAATCCAAGTTGTAAACTGGCTTGCCCTGTCTATTGCTTTTCCTTTTTAGATCCGTGTATTTTTTATTGTCGTGTGAGTCCATCCCATGGCGATCCTGTGGATGCATTTGAATGGTCAACAATCAGCGATTGTAAATAAAAAAATGATTCCAAAAAAAAAAAAGAGCGACAGTGGGTTCGTTTTGCGTGGTGGCCGCGGCATTGGAAGGGGGTGTGATGGGATATTCTTGAAGACAAGAATGGGGTGGCAACTCCAGTGATTACATCAATGGAATGGGCGCCAAGGGGGATGGGAAACATTGCGCGTCATCATCCATATTTTGATTGTGTAAAAAAGCTTGCCTGCCCCCCATCCGTTTTTGGGCGAATTCGTGCTTGGTGAGCTTTGTGAGCTAGAAACGGGCTTTTGTGCCACCCCAGGGATTCCTGACTAGCCGATTGCTCTTTTTGGGAAGGCTCAAAACCGAAACAATCGCACGCTTTTCCGCTATCCGCTTTCCGGCTTGACTTTTTTTCTTTTTTTTGCCCCTTCGTATCTTTTTTTTTTATTTTTTCTTCTCGTGCTCCATCTTGTGCTGACGCCTCTTTTTCGCAAGCTATGGGTAAGAAAGGGCAATCAATGGCCCAATTGACCTCGTTCATGGTGAGAAATTCGCGGTCTTGACGCGCGCTCCCTTTATTTTGAAGCTCTATTGGACTCGGCTTCTGCCAAGTGGGTCTCACTTGCGGTCTTGGTGCTCCAGAACAGCACACTGATACTCGTTATGCGCTACACGCGGTCGTCGGTGGACGAGGATAAGCTGTATTTCGCGTCCACGGCTGTTGTAATGAGCGAGGTGCTCAAATGCTCCGTCAGCTTGTGTGTGCTCTATGCGTCGCTCATGGAACGATCCATCCACGCAATGGGCCGCGTCTTGTACCAGGAGATGGTCATCCATTGGCGTCTCGCAAGCCGTTTGGCCGTCCCGGCACTTTTGTACTTGGTTCAGGTAAAGCAATGAACGAAGGGGCATATTGACAAGAATGTGCAATTGGACGAATGCCTGGCTGACACGCCCCACGGCACGCGCGACGACGCGTTCTTTTAACCATTTTTCCATTTTTTTTGTTTTTTAATTTTTTTTTAATTTTTTTTTTGCAGAATCAATTGCAATATGTCGCGGCGACACACCTTGATGCCGCCACGTTCCAGGTCACGTATCAATTAAAGATCCTGACGACAGCCATGTTCAGCGTGCTTTTGCTTGGGCGGACACTGGCGACGCGTCAATGGCTGGCACTCGCACTGCTTACGTTTGGCATTGCGCTTGTGGTGCTTCCGTCGACGGAAAGTAGCGGTAGCAACGGAATAGATGCGCCACGCGCGACAATGGTGGTGGACCACACGGGTCTCTTTGCCGTCCTCGTCGCCTGTATCCTGTCGGGCCTTGCCGGCGTCTATTTTGAACGACTCGTCAAGATGACGGATAGTTCCAAAGGAAAAACATCGCCTTTGCCCGTGCAAACCCCGATATCGACGGAAAAGCAGCCGTCGGTATGGCCCGGAGGCGGTGCGGTACCCGTGTCGCTTAATACCCACCAGCAATTTTGGATCCGCAATCTGCAATTGTCGTTTTTCTCGGTCATCCTTGGACTTGTCGTGCTCGTGTATATTCAGGACGGCGCGCAAATCAGGGCACTGGGCTTCTTTGCACATTATACCCGGTGGACGTGGCTCGTCATCACCACACAGGCTTGGGGTGGCCTCATTGTCGCCCTCGTCGTCAAGTATGCCGACAATATCCTAAAAGGCTTTGCCACCAGCCTCAGCATCATCATTTCTTCCATCATCAGCGTCTGGTTCTTCTCCGTCGCACTCACACCGACATTCCTCATTGGTGCAGCTTTCGTCATCTATGCGACCTTCCTCTATGCAAGATAGATGGACCGTGCATGCACCACAAAATCACATCACATCCGCATTCGAATTCATAGAATAAAAGACACATCGTGCATCCTTCTTCCCCGTCGGCTCTTCAAAAAAAAACGCGCCAAAAAGCGTTTTTTTTTTTTTTGCCTTTGTGTCTCGTGCAATTCCGGAAAGCGCGAGCCAGCCAAGAGATCCATTGCGTTTTTTATGCTTGACAGGAAGAGCACGCTCGGACACGTCGGGTGATATTATTTCAAAGGTGCCTGGTCCATTGACACGGTCAGACACGCGACGCGGCACCTAAAGCGCTGGAATGGACGCGTTTAAGCGCGTTTTTAACTACCAAAATGACATCTAGTCGTGAGCACGAACAAATGGAAGCGCGACGCACAGGCAATTGGATCATCAATGACTGGATATTTTCATTTTTCAGGCTTTTTGCGCAAAACAGTCATTTTTTCAACTTGTGCCGCTTCGGTGAGTACTTTTTTGTTACCAGGGACGCCATTGGTGATGGCACGCCAGATTTGTCGTGTGCTGGCGGTCAGGGCCCAATTTTGGCGGAACCAATGGCTGTGTGGATTTGCAGGGGGAGAACAAAATCAGATGGCGAGCCAATGGAGAAGCACCACACCAAAGTGGGCGGAGTGTCAATTGATAAAAGAACGAGACAGGCTCTTTTTCCACCCTCGCCCTTTTCCTTTGCTTCCCTCTTTATATCAAAAACAACTTTTTACACAAAATGGTAAGAAACACAAAAGCAAAGACGTGTTTTCGGGCAAAGCGCAAAGCGAGAGATACGTGCGTGCCCAAAGCGTCCTGTCTGTGGAGAGTTACAGAGATGAGGCGCACGAAATCAACGTGGAAACACCAAGATGATTGGATTTAGACGTCTTTGCCATTGTCGTTCCTTTTGTACTGACCTAGCCTCGTCCTTTTTTTGTCCTCACGTAGGCCGATTCTTCTACTCCCAAGGGCACCATCAGGTAGGCACGCGATCCACAGGACGTGGAAGCGAGATGACAAAGAAAAAGTCGAAGAGTTGGCGCGCCTTGCCGAGGTGGCTGGCGGTGGATGGGTGAAGCGCGTGACAAAATAGCGCAAGTGGGGAGAGGGGATCATGGCAAAGGCATCAAGGGGTTCATTCAATGGCATGCTTTGGTCGCTCAATGGCGAGCTTGAGGGCCAAAAAAAAAAACAAAAGGTTGCCATTGGCGCGTCAGGGGGAGGATTAAAAGTACCATTGGGTGTCATTGGATGCGTTTTATGGGTAGTCGACGCGGTCGAGGGAAACGCGCGTCAACGAAAAAAGAAAAGAGAAAGGACGCGATGCAGATTTTGGATGGGAACACAGGATCAAATCATCTCACTCATTATTTTTTTTGTTCTTGATATAGAAAGCGAGTGACTGGACGATCGAACCAAAACGCCAACCGCGGCCCCATGCCCGGTGGCAGCACCTCCAGCATGATGCGCATCTACGCGGATGATTCCCCCGGTCTCCGAGTGTAAGTTTTGCTTGATTGGGGATGGCGTGTGCGTGTGAGAATTTTTTTCTCTTTTTAGGCTTTGCATGATGATGGCCAGTGGAATAAGAGAGAGAGAGAGAGAAACGCGTTCCGCGATGGGGGAAGGGGCGCAATGGGGGATCAGCGACGAGCAAAAAGAGCAATTGGGCAATCGGGGTCGCTCACACAGCCTTTTTTTTTCCTATTTTTCGATAGTGATCCTGTGGTTGTCTTGGTCTTGTCCTTGACCTTCATTGCCAGTGTATTTGGCTTGCACATCGTTGGCAAGTTCTTGCGCAACTAGAAGTGATGTTTGAAAAAGAAGAAGTTTTTTTTTTGGTCTTAAAAAAGAATAAAAAGCAACTTGGTACCCAACAATTTGATCAATTTGATCCTCGTCTTTGATAATCAAGGTTTGGAAGGTATTGAAAACAAAACGGAGTAGAGAGAGGGGAGGGGGAAGGGAGGGAAAGCCGGTGACACAGCAATGTTTGTTGGGTGGGAAATAGTGAGCCTGCCTTAGTGGGTGATGTGTGGAGCAAAGGAGGTGGGGAGCGGACTGAGATTTTGCATGATAGAGAAACCATCCATCCACGCTTTTCCGCTCCCAATTGTATAAAAAAGGGCGGCAGCAAATCCCGCCTTCCTTTTTTTCTCCCTTCATCTCTTTCTTTATCTTTATTTTTTCTATTCTTGGCTCCTTTTACGTACACAGCATGCAGAGAGACGTCTATAACCCATTGCTGTTTGAAATCGCCTGGGAGGTCGCCAACAAAGGTACGAAAAAAAGAAAATAAAAAGCAAGATGGGACGCGATAAACAAGTGCAATTCATCGAGGGATTCGGCTCACACGCGACGGGGCTGGCGTCGTTTTTTTTTTTTTTTCCTTTTTCCTTTTTTTTTTTCTTTCCAGTGGGTGGGATTTACACGGTGATCAAGACCAAGGTGCCTGTCACCGTGCAAGAGTATGGGGATCGTTATTGCTTAATTGGCCCTCTGTCATACAAGTCGGCGCCCATGGAAGTCGAGAAGCTGGAGCCGCCTCCTGGGAAAATCCGTGACACGCTCGAGGAAATGGACAAGCACGGCGTCAAGTACCTGTTTGGCCGCTGGCTCATCGAGGGTGTGCCCTACGTCATCCTTTTCGACACCGCCTCGTGTCAGCACAAGCTTGATGAGTGGAAGGGTGACCTCTGGCGATCCACAGGCATCCCCAGTCCCCCTGGCGACCAAGAGACAAACGAAGCGATCCTCTTTGGTTACATGGTCACTTGGTTCTTGGGCGAAATCGCTAAAAAGGTACAAAAACAAAACGAAAAACGGATGAAAAAAGAGCGGCGTGCATCATGGTGGCATTGACCACACCTGTGGGTGAGGAAAACGATGGTGCCATTGAGATCGTGGTTGGGAAAAGTCCGGGAAACGGGGGGCAAGTTTTGGGCGGAGTGGGCGCGTGGAACACGGACCACTGATTTCCCCCCAATTGCCTTTTGTTTGTGTAGTACAATGAGGAGCAAAAGCAGACGGACCGTGCAAGCCCAGCGATTATCGCCCATTTCCATGAATGGTTAGCCGGTGTGGGGCTACCCTTGATCAAGCAGCGCCGCATTGACCTGACGACCGTCTTTACAACGCACGCAACACTGCTTGGTCGCTACCTTTGTGCGGGCTCGGTCGATTTTTACAACAATTTGGACCATTTTGACGTCGACGCCGAGGCAGGCAAGCGTGGCATCTATCATCGCTATTGCATTGAGCGCGCCGCGGCCCATTGTGCCGATGTTTTCACCACCGTCAGCCATATTACCGCCTATGAGAGCGAGCATCTACTCAAGCGCCGTCCAGGTAAAGGGAGAAAAAAAAAAAAAAGGACAATATCCCCCCCGGCCAATGTCTCATTTTGTTGTGTTCCTCAGATGGCGTGCTGCCAAATGGGCTGAATGTGATCAAGTTCCAAGCTGTGCATGAATTCCAAAACAAACACGCGCTCAACAAGGAAAAGATCAACGACTTTGTGCGCGGGCATTTCTATGGCCATTACGACTTTGACCTCGAGGACACCGTCTACTTTTTCACTGCTGGCCGCTACGAGTATAGAAACAAGGGCATCGACATGTATGTCGAAGCATTGCAACGTACGTCGTCCCTGAAAAACAAAAAACAAAAAAAGGAAAAAAAATCACGCCGTGTTTCAGATGCATCGGGCTCACATCTTGTTTTCTAGGTCTCAATGAGCGCCTCAAGGCTGCCAAATCCAAAACAACGGTGGTGGCCTTCCTTATTTTACCCGGATCGACCCATTCGTTCAACGTTGAGGCGCTCAAGGGCCAGGCCGTCACCAAGCAATTGCGTGCCACCGTCGACGAGATCCAGGATCGCATTGGCAAGCGTATTTACGAAAAGGCCCTCAGGTAAAAGGCCCAGGACCCCACAAAACTCAAAAAAAGCGCAAACACGTGACGTTTTTCGTTTTTTTTTTTTCTTTTCCTTTTTTCAGGGGCGAGGAGATCGAGGCCAAGGACTATTTGCTCGAGGAGGACAAGGTGCTGCTCAAGCGCCGTGTGTTTGCACTCAAGCGCCACGATTTGCCGCCCATCATCACCCACAACCTTGCAGACGATGGTCAAGACCCTGTCATGAACCAGCTGCGCCGCCTGCAAATGTTCAACAACCATCACGATCGCGTCAAGGTCATTTTCCATCCTGAATTCCTCAATGCCAACAATCCGCTGCTTGGCCTGGATTATGAAGACTTTGTGCGCGGCTGCCATCTTGGTGTATTCCCCTCCTATTATGAGCCTTGGGGCTATACCCCTGCTGAATGCACCGTCATGGGCGTGCCTTCCATCACCACCAAGTAAGGCAATCAAAAAAAAAACATTTTGGCTGTGAACTGACGTGCTTTCCCTTTTTTTTTCTTTTTTTTCTTTTTTTTGTGAAAAAAGTCTGTCCGGCTTTGGCTGCTTCATGGAGGAGAACATTGAAAACTGCGAAGACTATGGCATCTACATTGTGGACCGGCGTTTAAAATCGGTGGAGGAGTCGATCGACCAGCTGTGCCACCAGATGTTCCGCTTTTGCCAAAAGACGCGTCGCCAGCGCATTAACCAGCGCAATCGCACGGAGCGCCTGTCGGACCTGCTCGATTGGAAGCGCATGGGGCTAGAGTACATCAAGGCGCGTCAGCTTGCGCTGCGGCGCGCGTACCCCGATTCGTTTGTCGACGATGACGACATGGACGACCTGGTCGGCAAGCCTGTCAAGATACCTCGTCCTATTTCCGCGCCGGCCAGCCCACGTCTGCGCCAGTTGATGAATGGCTCCAACCACAGCTACTTTGACGACGACGAGGATGATGCGCACCGTATTCCCATTCCACACAAAAAGCCATTCCCGGCTTTGCATGAACAGGGCGTCGAGGTCAATGCCACTGACGAGCTCCTGCGCGAGGGCGACATCGAGACCCTGAACCGCCTCACGCTCAAGGAGAAGAATTTGTAACCCATCAAACCCCATCCACACTCTTTTCTCTGTCCACTCCCTTACCAATTACTGTTTTGCTTCGCAATCATGATTTCCAAAAGTTTCACTATGGTCAAATATGCTAATTTCAGTATTGTGAAAAATAAAACAACGTCTCATTACCATTTGCTGCGCGTCTATCACATTCATCCGACAGGCTGTCAGCCCGGGCGCTTTTTTTTTTTGACTTTTTGTGCAAAAAAATCGCACGCTTTGTGCTCTTGCTCAACCATCTACACTTTTACAGTACTGTAAATGCTGCTGCGACCACATTCTTCAAATGAATATGTTGTACAGTAATCCGTTCCTTGTTTGTCGTGATTTGGCCACTTGTTCAAGGTTGCTGATGTGCAGTGTTTGGAAGACAAGTTCGCCCGAGAACTCGATTTGTACATTTTCTGAGTTTTGATTGCGTTTTTGCCTGAATCTCTGAAATAATAATGTAAATCCAGTTTGAAAACACTTACCTAGCTACTACCAGTCGCCTTTGATTATTGACTCGTCTCTCGCCAAAGTCGATGTTCAAATTTGCTGCTGGGCAGCTGCGTACAGCGTCGCCCAGGAAAAGAATTAACACTTGGTGGATGTCGTTTTCTCAACTTTGCCGGCTTGCTGTTCCTCCAGAAATTTTTTACAGTACTGTACAGTGCCCGGACAAAAAAAAGGTCACCCTGGCTAATGCGCTGCAGTGCCAGCACTCAGATCAATTACTTTAATCTTTTCTTTATTGATCAATAATGACTCCAATGACATGAAATTTTGTAGGAACAATGACATAAAAGTATAAAAACGATTCTAAAATTATGAAATGGCTGTAGCAAGCGAATTTTGAAATAAACCAAAAAAGGTGTACCTGACGCGTCACGCGACGCGACGCGTACATACGCGTATACAATGGCCTGTGGAGATGAAGTGACATTATGAACACCATCTCCAAAGTTTTCTAAGACGAGTTCAATGGTATCTGATTGTATTCTATAGATCAATTTCATGTTACATGCATCACATCGGTGCTGTGATCGATAAATGTAAAGTTATTATGTGACGCGCGCACGTTTCAGACGCGTCAAAAGTCGCGATTTCCTTTTTAACATGGTCGTAATGCTTCTATTGGTTGATATAATCACAAACAATCGATAACAACCTATTCAAACCCTTCGAATTATTTAATTACAATGATTTCAAGCCTCCAAGAGCTTTAAATTGGGTGCCAGAGATAAAATTGTTATTCAGACGCGCCTGACGCGTCCGCTTGACACGTAACACGTCGCATAATGATTTTACGTTTTTCAATCACAGGGCCGATGTGATGCATGTAACATGAAATTGATCTATAGAATACAATCAGATACCATTGAACTCGTCTTAGAAAACTTTGGAGATGGTGTTCATAATGTCACTTCATCTCCACAGGCCATTGTATACGCGTATGTACGCGTCGCGTCG
The DNA here is from genome assembly GCA_001650995.1 of Gongronella sp. w5. Lineage (NCBI taxonomy): Eukaryota > Fungi > Mucoromycota > Mucoromycetes > Mucorales > Cunninghamellaceae > Gongronella > Gongronella sp. w5. The sequence continues at coordinate 258,013 of KV441877.1, forward strand.
CGTGACGCGTCAGGTACACCTTTTTTGGTTTATTTCAAAATTCGCTTGCTACAGCCATTTCATAATTTTAGAATCGTTTTTATACTTTTATGTCATTGTTCCTACAAAATTTCATGTCATTGGAGTCATTATTGATCAATAAAGAAAAGATTAAAGTAATTGATCTGAGTGCTGGCACTGCAGCGCATTAGCCAGGGTGACCTTTTTTTTGTCCGGGCACTGTACAGTACCGTACCCTACAAAAAAAAATGTCGCAAAACTCCGCAGCGCCACCTTTTTTTTTGAGACCCACCGAATGAAAGTTACTGCTGTGGTCGCGCAAATGCTTCAAGCGCCGCTCTTTTTGGAATACAATGACCTTGAGCAACACGGAAAAAGCTCAAGTCGACGTTTTACTTAAGAACGGCGTGCACGTTAACAGCATCGCCGATCAGTTTGATGTGTCGCGCAGAACGATCGAGCGCGTAAGAAAAAGAATTCGAGAAACCAGCTCATACGAACGAAAAAAAGGCTCAGGGCGCCCGAAAAAGCTCAAAAAACGAGCCTTGGCGCGTCTTGCTCGCTTTGTGAAGACAAACCCACGAGCTCCTCTCTCCGAGATCAGGGTCAATGCGGCCGAGAATGTCCATGAGAACACGATCAGAACGATCTTGCATGACATGGGGTTGCAGGCCCGTGTGCCTCGAAAAAAGCCGTTTCTTTTGTCCCGGCACCGAAAAGCGCGTCTCAAGTTTGCACGAGAGCACCTTCATTGGACAGTTGACCAATGGAAAAAGGTGCTGTTCACGGATGAAACAACCTTTGAATTGGGCAAACCCAGTCGACAAGTCAGGGTCTGGCGCAAGGTCGACGAGGCGTACAAACCAAAGTATATTCAGTCCACTTTCAAGAGTGGACGTTCGAGCCAGATGGTGTGGGGTGCCATTGCATACGATTTGAAGACGCCCCTGGCCTTCTTTGACAAATCTGGGCCGAACCTGCGCCACACGCATTCCAAAGGTGAGGATTTCGTCGTTTTGGCGTACGACAACGTCCTCCACCCATTCTTGGATGAGTATGAAGCTTGGGACTATGTACTCATGGAAGACGGGGCCCCCATACTGTACATCGGTGTACAGCGAGCAAAACTTGGGTTGAGGAGCACAATCTCGTGAGAATGGCATGGCCCGCTCAGTCGCCTGATTTGAATCCGATTGAAAATGTGTGGTCTCAACTAAAGCGACGCGTTGGTTCCAAGTTCAAGCCAGGGATGACGCTGCCCTACTTTTCCCCGATTATTAAGTCGACTTGGGAGACGTTCCAGCCGTCGGACTGGAATAATTTGATATTGTCGATGCCTGAGAGGATGAGAGCGGTGGTCGATGCAAAAGGTGGCCCGACGCGATGGTGACGCGTCTCCACCCCGTATTTTTTTAACCTCTGCACCGATGTTTTTTAAAATTTATATACTAAAGGAATACTAACTTGAACACAATGTGTGCGAGTTTGAAAGCTCTAATGCCATTATTCATGGAGAAATTGTACGAACAAGTAAAAAAAAAAAAAGAAAAATGCTGGAGCGGAGTTTTGCGACATTTTTTTTTGTAGGGTACGGTACTGTACAGTACTGTATGATACTGTACAACCTACTGTACCTGCCCGCCGATGAAAATCGCGCCTCCACATGAACGGAGAAATTCAATTAGCCGTACCTCTATTTGACTTTGCAAAAATTTAGTGATTTGCTCTCCCTTCTTATACCCATGATTCTTTGGATGCCCTTGGTCGTTTATTGTGTTGGCCTTGGTGCCCTTGGGTGTTT